>JASEVX010000006.1:19549217-19590990 GCA_031761405.1 Serripes groenlandicus
AAGGGCAAAGGAATACAATTATCCACAGAATAGAAATGTCCGGGACATTGCGTGTGGCGCCAAGGGTCACCCAATCAGCATTTATTCAGGATTCATTATTCAATTTCTACATGACTGAAGAAATTGTCGTAATGAGCTAACGCGATGTCGATAATCAGTGGTTTTTCAAATAACGTGCTGGACCCTAGCTTATAAATAAATATGAAGGTTTTAACATTTACAAGTCAATTTATATTGATCGTTTTACGACCAAAATTGAATGTCAATGGAACATTTCAATGCTATAAAAGCTAACGTTTTTTCTCAATACCATATTGTCGATGTTTCAATTAACCTTCATTTTAATGTATTTGGCTATTTAACCTAATGTATTGCTTTCTCATTTAAATGTGAAGAGTTATTAACCGTGCTCTCGTGATGTCATTATTTGGACCCCAGCACTCGAGTATTAAACTTGATTGTTTTGTGTTTTACGCCGCTTCCAATAATTGTTCAGTTATATCATGGCGACTCATGGGTAAATTGCTAATACATGTACATGTACTACTGGTCCGTTTATCCTGACACCAGCCAGTGAGTTGTAATGCTTACCCGGCAACTTTTAACGCAACGAACGGCAGTCATTGCTACCATGTTTAAAGTATTTGGTACGACCAAAAGCCAAAGTGTACCTTGTCGCCTTGGACGGGCTTACATATCGCAGGGTATAACCGAAACATTGTTGATAAGAAACATAGCTGTCTGATGTGACATAATGGGACTTTTCGACGCCTTTTTAAAACGTTCATACAATTGAAATTAAACACTTTCAGTTCTTAAGTATAATACTAGTACTAGGTATCTGCCGTGACTGAGTGGTAATCGTCGGGAATTTTTGAACCTGGCGTCCCGGGTTAGATCCAAAGTCGCGGCGTGTCGGTCCTGATGTAATACACATTTCCTAGCCTAGAACTGGTTCGTTGACCCGGTGATCATGAATAAGTGAATTGTCGCAATATAACTGAAATAATGTTGAAAACGGCGTAAAACTCCAAATTAAAAATAGTCTAATATTCTATTCTCAAAAGGAATAAGCATTCACTACATAAACCTCGCTTTCAATCAGACGTGAACAGTCGCAACGCTGTTCTTAAATAGTCAGTAGTTTCCCATGCATTTCTGTTTGATGGAGCTAGGCAAACATTCTTTCGGACGTTTGACATAAGTCACTGTGACAAATGTTAGTAGTCTTCTACCAATGGGCTAACAGTCTATGTGGAAAAGCAACCAGATGCATGGAAAGAATGATGTGTACCGGAGAACTGGTGCGTGAAAGCCCGAAAACACATGAGTACGTGAACTGGCCGTCGTGATGAGACTAAACAGCGTTGAAAACTGCGTTAAAACCCCAAATCAATCAATCGATCGTTTGACGGACACGGGTAAAAATTATGGTTAATTATTGTTTATCAATACTGCCTTTGTTAAAGAGCTTTATAAGAATCAGATCGGATTCACAAGGAAGCTAAGGTTCTCATTGTGGGCTTTACGCCGATTTGAACATTATTTCAGTTATATCACGGCGACAGTTCACTTATTCATGATCACTGCGTATTCAAACCTTGCCGAATGGTACTCAACCACCATACGTGGTTCCAAATCCCACACGCCTACCACTCGGCCACGTCTGATTACCCATTATGAATTGTGTATTGCGAATAAATAAAGAAGGAATATACAAACATTTACAAATCTTTATTCGACATAATATTCACATATTTTGGTCACCTCACCAATATTTAGTTTTTGTGTTAAAAAAGAAAACTCGAAAGTGCATGATACTAAATTAAAGTAATAAGTAATCTGTTAACCCTTTCCCAACATACATACGCCTTCTGACGCCTCTGCAGCAGAAGAAGTTTGAATACAATGCGGCAAAAGGAAAAATTGCTCGTAATGAGTAAATTCTGCTTTTGTCACAATAGTTTCAATCCTGTAGAATAATTATACTTATATTTATAGAGAATTTCCAGATTTGTGCCTAGATATTTCCGAATTTGGCTGATGCATATTTGTTGTATGTGGGAAATGGTTAAACAATCAACCATCCTAAATTCTAATTTGAAGTTAAAAACAATATATCGTAAAATGTAGTTTAAACTAGAGCAATCATTATGTAATCAAACTATTAATTGTAAAAAGAACGACCTGTACTTTGACGTTCCATTTGAATGGCATGGTCCAGTGATTAACATGCTGGACTATCAATCCAGAGGTCAGGGGTTCAAATCCTGGTCCGGGTAGAGGACATTTATGATGTGTTTTAAATAGAGGATATTACATGAGTGGTCATTCAATACGGAATTTATTAAACGAGTTTTCTTAAATTGATAAGAACGAGCCTTGGCGAGTTTTTATCACTTTTAGAAAACGAGTTTAATAAATTTCGTATTGAATGACCACGAATGTAATGTTCTTTTTATATCATAAATACTAATTTAATAATTTACAGCGCTATATCCATATAAACGTCGCTATAAAGCGAGCGTATTTACAACGCTAAACGTTACGTTATGACGTCACGTTACGTAGCATTGTTATTACACTAGTTGAATACGCAATTTATTCAATGGCTTTATTACACTCCGGCGACGTCATTTATGATATAAATCACTCTTACTCAAACTAAAAGGGTCATGTTGGAAAGAGGTAGAGTCAATATAAACTAGAAATATCGCTGAAGGTGATGAATACCCCCAGCTGGTGCCTGATAATATACATATGTATGAGAAATTCAAGGGGCCATAACTAATTTATAAATAATTCCAGTGCAACAGGCCGACAATATGCACAACTAGGCTTGGTATCAATCATTCTTGTGAAGTTCTATTGAATTCTGACCAAGGGTTGCTGAGAAATAGTGTTCACAAGAAATGTCCACAGACCAACGGACCGACAAACAGACCGAACGACCGACAAGTGTGACTCCTAGATAGCCTCCATATACTATGTATCTGGGGGTTTAACTAGAAAGAGTATGTTCCATTCGAGCCGTTGGATTCTACAACTACATGATAGCATATGAGTCTCAACATGAGAACACTAAAAGAGAAATTATTATACTTATGAACAACTGCCCTGAAGTAATAAATTAATGAACAAGTATAATCCAAATTATAACCATTTACACAGATGCAACACGACCAATATTTGTGCATGTTTAATTAAACCTTTCCCTCATACATGCGCTTTGTCATGCCTCTGCAGCAAACGACTTTAAAAAACATTGCTGCAAAAGGAGAAATCAATTTGTCATAATGAGCCTTTGTTTTCATTTGCCAAAATGATTTCAGATATATTCAATTATCATATTATTATCCTTAGAGATTTTGTTATTGTTTGGACTTGATAATTTCAATGACGTCTGCTGCAGATATATTGCATGTGGGAAAGGCTTAGATAAAACATAAACAAAAATCAGCTCCCAAGTAAGCACATACCTTGGAATGGTCAATGATTGATTGATTGATTGGGGTTTAACGCCGTTTTTAACAATTTCTCAGTTATATCACGGCGGCCAGTTGACCTACTCATGCATTTCCTGGTTTTCTCACACAACAATCTTTCCAAACAACTGGCTACTTTTCCACATAGACTTAGCCCATTGGTGGAAGACGAATGACGCATGTCACAATGACTTTTGTCAATCGTCGGAAAGGAAGTTGGCCGAGTTGGAATGGTCAAAAGGAATCCATAAATTCCTTCGAAATTTCAATATGATCAATCAATTTATGCCAAATTCGTTGACAGGTATGTATTTTTAGGTTCGTTTTTATTTAAATTCTTATTATGAAAACCAATTAAGTGATAAGAATCTATCAATAAAACTGCGCAGCAGCAGTTCTGATAGCTCATATTTGAGAAATCAGGTTCGCTTTTTTTCAAAAGATGGATTCGTTACAGTAATTGGTTCGAGTCAAACGATGTATTCGAGTTATCAGATATTCGAGTTATCGGATATTCGAGTTATCAGATATTCGAGTTATCGGATATTTGACCTATCAGATATTCGAGTTATCAGATATTCGAGTTATCAGATATTCGACTTATCAGTTATTCGACTTATCATATATTCGACTTATCATATATTTGACTTATCAGATATTCGAGTTATCAGATATTCGACTTATCAGATATTCGACTTATCATATATTCGAGTTATCAGATATTCGAGTTACCAGACATTCGAGTTATCGTAAGTTAACTACTGTACATGCCTGAAGGTCAAACTTGATTTGAGAATCTCGACTCCCAACATGAAATGAGTATAGAGGTAGTCAAATTATAAATGGAATAAAATAATTTTAAAATAATTTACGTTTCTTCTTTAATCTTACGAACTTTAAATGATTGATGAATGTAGATAGATGAGCTGTTCTCTGCGAAACCCAACCTTAACGTAATTATTACACGTGAAGATGAGCTGTGCTATCGGAAAAACAAACCCTGGCGTTATTTTCACACGTGTTGAAAAATACTTTCAGTGCATCCATGTACACGGTTTACAGCGGATACTGCTTTACAAGTGTTTATCGAAACCTTCTATGACTAATGAGCTTACATTGTAGAGCTAGATCAAATTGCATTGGTCGATCTGCGTCTACACTGTGGAAAACAGTTAACGGTTGGTTTTCGAGGAGCTCAAACATATTTGTTAAACCTCACAGGCCAGCCATGAAAAAAAAAATCCAGCCTGAACAACCAGTTATAGCACACAATTATTTACACAACACAATCTCGAGGCCCGCCGTCGTGTTGAAGGTTCATTGTTATTTTTCCGGGCCTCAAATTGTTGGGCACTAAATTGCTACACGAATCACCACTTATAAAACTTGAAGAAGTCTGCTGGTCATCGGAATAGTACATTGGAATACCGTAAGTTGTTACTGGTGATGGATTGTGTAAAGATGTCTGAAACGGAAATGACGTCATTTCGTGTATTGGTCCTGTCATGCCGCACTGGTATCGTGAGTTAGGTGTTGGATAAGAGCCGTTACATTTGTTTCTTTTTTGTAGTCTTGGGTCTCGATATCTTTGCATTTCTGAAAATAAAAAAATAAAAGTATCCTTATTTATTGCATCAAAGTTCGTTATCATAACTTTAAACTTTACCCACAGAGGTATCTGCAGCAGACGATTCTTGAGCATATTGCGTTCGACGCTGTTCAATTATCATACTTCAATTAACAGTGGTTATTCAAATGCTTTGAAAGATGTTTCCAAAGCCGTCTGCTGAAGAACTAATGTGGATGGAATGAGATACAATTTCTCTATAGCAAACCGGTTTACTATGTATTCCTAAAGGATATATCTCCCTTCGTTTCTTAATAACGCTGAGATATATATATCTCTTTAACTCTGAGTGATATCTGTCATGATAATTGGGATATATATGCTTAGAATACAGCTCTTTAAATTAACAATATATAATTATAATTAGAACAACATATCCTAAATGGAATAGATACATCTATGATATGGCATATATCTAAGGTTTAGAGAAAGATGTACTTGAATACTTTTTAGAAAAATCTTGCTAACGTAGTGGAAGATTTATTCATTAATCGGATGATTGGTGTTTTAACCCAATTCACCTCCTCATGTTTTCTTGGCTTTCTCACATCAGTATTCCACAAAACATTCTTTCCACGCAACTGGCTGCTTTTCCACATAGACTGTTAGACCAGGAGGTATACAAATGACGCTTGTCACAGTGACTTTTTGTAAAACATTTGGAAAGAATGTTACCCGAGCTGGGGTTCGAACTCACAACCCCTGAATTGACGGCCCGAGTCGCTACCGACACAGCTACCGGGGCTCGGCGCGTAGTGGAAGAGATATCTGTTGAACGAATAAATAGCCAAAGTAATTTCAATTCTACTGATAAAACGGGTGAAATCCCTTTTATGTAGTGATTTATAAGAGCGTCCGCATATGGATCGAAAGAACCAGGATTTCATCCCCGGTCGGATAATATTAAAAAACTTTAAAACGGTACTAATGCCTTCCCTTCGTGGCACTCATAGGTGTGGTGACTGTAGTATTGGGGTCAGGGTAAATTAAAGGGGTAGTACTGGTGCATTGTCCAGTAAAACCTGTAGGGTAATTAAAAAACTGCCTAAAACTAGAACTATCACTGAAGATGATAAATACTCCCAAAACAGCACCTTGACCTACACTATAACTTAATTAGTAAAATAACATGCAATTGTAAGACCTAAGGGTATGCACATCTCCTCTTGGTATAGAAGCTTCATGTAACATTTTATTGAATTCCACCAAGTGGTTTGTAAGAAATAGGCCGGGCAAAATATTGCTTCCGGCAGACCGACCGACAGGCAGACAGCCTGACACAGTGACACATGTATAATAACATGCAAACAAACAAATAGATAATAATCACACGGAATTTAATTATTTTATGTCTTCCACATATTCAGTTTCATCAAATACATGTATTTCAGTTAGAATAAAGACAAATGAGGCCTGAAATGATTGAAGATAATGCCTCTTTATTCAATTATAGTAACATTCCAAATACTTTGATCACAATTTTGATCTATATCGTCAGTTGTATTAACCTGCCATTTGCCCCGTTAAAAGTGGAGTGGTCTTATTTTAAGCATGGAAGAGTCGACTTTGTGATATTCGGCATTGAAAGAGTTTGAAATCGCTGAAAAATGTCATTTACACACATGTTGATTAGCATAAACTTATTTATTTAACATCGATTGCGAAACTGTCGTTCAGCTTATATTAATCACGCTCCATGTCTGCTTCCTGTAGACTTAACCAGTACTCGCGCCGTTGGTGTGAACAAATCCTGAAGTCAGAATTCATTCATCACGGGACACGAAGCCGGGACCTTTAATACGAGTGACCGACGCTCTACCTCTGCACCACTGTCTGCCACGATGTTCATTGCAACAATCAGTAATTCAATGCAAGTAAGGCTTCATCAACTTCAATCCGTGTGAACATACGGGTGGATCCTGACGCCCAAATATTGCTCTGTTCAATGCGCAAGACAGTGGTGAAGTATCAGAGCGTCGGTCTTTCGTACCAACGGTTCTGGGTTCGAATCCCCCTGATAAGCGGGCTCTGCTTTGGGATTTTACCACGCAAACGGCGCGAGTACTGGTTATGTCTCCAGGAAGCAGACGTAGAGGGTGATTAATTTAGGATTAAAGCTAGTTTTGCAATCTATGTAAACTATATAAGTTTAAACTAAACTAAACTAAAAAGGTAAATGTGATCTAGTGGTGCTTAAATTGTGCCCAGGTGAATATAATTTAGCTGTGCCACGAGAAAACCAACATTATGGACTTAGCTGATCTTGCTCGATACATTAGGCAAAGGCCATCAAGTTGGTTTTCTCGTGGGACGACTCTTATGACAATACTTGATTTTTTTAAACACAATATTGTTTGTAAAATGTTTGTTGAACGTCGAACCGAAATGTGCACTGCAATATATCATGCTCCTCTTCGAATGATCTAGGGGATTTTGTTTACACTTGAAATCACTTTCCGGTGATTTTCAAAGATTGGATTTCCACAATCCAAACTTTCTGACAAAGCACATTGAGAAATTAGCGTCATTTTTTTTTTCCTCGCATAGCTATCGAAAACTTCTCTCGGAGAACATAAACGGTATGCACGACAATAACTACAGTTCCTTTCATTCTGACGTCAACATATGTTTGCGTACGTGTGTCTTTTATTATTGTAAACTCTAGGGGTCGTGAATTTAAGACCAGACACCGCCATGCAGTCTTTCAGTTGATTGACAAAAGTCATTGTTGACTAACGGCATTCGTCTTTCACCAATCGGTTAGATAACATATACGGGAAAATAAGTAGACAGTTGCACGTGACAAAGGTTTTGTGTGCGAGAAAGCCAATGAACATACTTTATGTGAGCCTTCCCTCGAGAAAACCAACATCTTTTCGCCTCCAGTGGATTTTCTGTTTCAGGAATCATTATTACTCTATGCCTCTATACGCCTGAGACGGATTCCGTCGGCCCGGATCTGGGTCGATACAATAAGCAGAGGCCACTATGTTGGTTTTCTCGTGGAACGGCTCATGTAAAGGTGCCGCCCTGACATAACTGATACACCACTAACAATGGCGATAATCTTATACCCAAAAGAAAAAACCTTTTTATCTAAGAAACAACCTTTAAATGTCACGCAAAAACCTCTTGCAGAATGGGCTCAGTTAATTTGTCATTATTACGCTTTAATTTTGACAATAAAGGACAGCTGTTGTTATAGAACAGACACTTGCGAAAGCCATCTTTTGAAACTGTCAGACAATTCGGGATTGTGTGTACATCTGTTGAGACTATTTCCGAGAAAACTAATGTGATAAACACGACTACCAGAAGATAGAACGACGTCACGATGCTCTGCGTTTTCGACGCAATGTCTTCTTTTTAGTTCTTTATTTATCCGTTAGAACGAATATTACTCTTCTTTCCAGCCTGTAGACGTAATGTGCGCCATTAGCAACAACCGATATTTGAAAATACATTATGATAAAAGGAGAGGGTTCTCATACATGTGGTGAATAAGTTCTCGTTTTGTCACACTATTTTACATTCAATAATCATACTTTCATTTAAAAAGATTGTTGCTATTTTTTATTTTCAAAATCGTCTGATTCAGATCTGTTGCATGTCCGCAAGGGTAAACTCTTCTGCCTTGTCTGTCTGAATTTTGTGAATGGTTTTCTCGAACAATGAAACGGTCCTTGATCGGGATTTATGGTGTGAAAGCGTTTGTCAAATAGGATAACATATTTGGAAACGCGATAGTAAAAAATACATCTATTGGATTTCAACCCATTGAACGAGAGAATAAAACATGAACACACACCGAGCGAAAATGTGTATTATTGAATCGTCTCGCAGTGAAACATCTGGTGAGCCTATGCATTTGAAACAGACCTCCTCTGGGGTGTTTTGGTAGACCGTCCTCATCGGGTGCGGGAGGTTGCGGGTTTGATACCCGGCCGGGTCATACTAAATACTTTAAAACTGATAGAAATGGCTGCTCTCCCTGGCGCAAAGGGTTGCGGGGTTATCATTGCGATTGACTTGCCTGTGTCAGGATAAATGGACCAGTAGTACTGGTAACGCCCAGATATAACTGAAATGTTGTTAAAAGCGGCGTAGAACACCAAACAATCAAACAATCATTTGCATTCGAAACAGTTTGCCAAACACGTCCATGTCATTTGATACTAAGAAACCTAGGATGCAAGTCTCCAACGAAAGAAACATAATTGTCACCCCTCTAGGTTAACCAAAACATGATTTGGAACTGCGCAAACGCGTTGATGTCGCGAGGCATTTCTCCCTGAAAATGACACAATTAAGTAAATACATGTAAAATGCGGCTGTTAGAAGGAACCTTATATGCATGTTTCACACAACTAGAAATATCGCCCCCCCCCCCATTAGTTTGATCAGAACAGTCGATTAACGTGCAAACATGCGGTGATGCCATGAGGCAGTTTACCTGTGACGATCTATAACAGTAAACAAGGGTTGCTGCAAGATGCAGCAATTGGATGCGCGGGAATCAGCATGCTATGGCTTAAGACATACTGTTTGATTCGAAAAACACGAAACCCTCTTTTAAATATATGATATAAATGTATGATACCAATAGTTGTTTAGTTAAATGCGTAAAACGAAAACGAAAACAATAATACCTTTTCCCAACGTGTTGACCTCGATCTCCCAAAATTATTGTAAACATTTGTCTGCGCATGCGCGTCCTTTTATTTCCTTAATATATTCTTAAAATCGCAAAATTTAGCACAATAACCCATTTTCCTGTTATTAAAACCCCGGTGCTTCCCAGTGATGTTACATAGACTCCGCTCTGGTATACTGCTTGTGTTCAGTTGTGTGACTTCGGGTCGAAGTCAAGAGAAAAGAGTGAGAAATGTAACGGGAACGGGGTATAGGTATAAATATCACTTCTACAGCCATGCTGTAGAAGCCGGCTTTTATAGCGACGTTGGTAGAGTGGTTGACCGTTTCGTAAAGTAAAGCAACGTTCATCGCGGTCAGTGCCTGGATGGTTGACCCGCGGTGGCTTAACGCCGGTACACGTTACACTATGGTTTTACATTTTAATTATAAAAAAACTACAAAACTACTCGCATATAAATAGACTGGTTCACTAATCCTAATCTTCTATTGCAAACTCGAACGAGAACCAGTCTAGTGACGAACTGCTACGGAAACATCCGAGAGCTGACGGTAAAACGGTTGCACGATCAAGACAATTAACACGGCGCATGCGTAAGTCCATTGCACCAGTGGTAGTTCTAAATACAACCAATATATATATATATGCACTGGTGCTGATGCACCCGCACAATAAAACGACCACACTTAATGCGGCTGTTTTAATACTCAGGCTCCAAACTATAAAAGTACACTCGGTGCTCAGAATGTGTGCTACTGTATCTGGTTGGTCAAACGCCCATTCAATTCTCGAAATTGACCAATCAAATGCATCAAAAGTCTTTTGTGGAGCATAGAGTTTATTTCTTATCACAGACAATGTTTTCAGAGTGTACTAGTGTCGATTCCGCCTAGTCTGGCTTAACAAATTAAGATAGACGGTTGTTAGGAGGATGCGATTAATGACAGTGTTCCCACAAACTGTCCACCGAAAACATAAAATTAAGTAGGCAGCATTATGCGTAAGGTTTAAGTAGTTCCCTATCGAATTTCACAAAATCGACTCTTGCATTTTGAAAATTGGATCACTCCATATTTTGTCTAACTTTTGTTGGTAACCCATGCCCATATGCAGTACGATTCATTTTTGGTCGGGGGCTTTAGCGCCTGATCATAGTAGTAATACCATTTTTTCGGAGTTGGCAGCCTGCCAATTGCTGTTAACACCGAACAACGCATTTTAGTGTGAGACTGCGCGAGAAAAATAGTTCATCATGGATTCAACAAATCTGCATTTAAAAGGCGTGAGTACTCCAATATAAGTTTAACAAATGCTTTAGAAATTAATGCGCCGAGAGGTCAAATATGGAAGCTTATTAACATACGCGAAGTGGAACGGATCGCGTGAAAAATGCAGTGGCGGATTCACCTGGGGGGTCCGTAGGGTCCGTGCGTCGAAACATGTTAATTTGTATACATGTGAGCTCTTGCACTCGGGTGAGCGATATAGGGCCAACAAGGTCCTCCTGCTTTTATAATATTTACTGTGTTTGACATGATCTGTTCACTTCTTAACAATAAATACATAACTATAAAGTGTTATTTTCTTTCACACTTTCCCTTCTTCTCCAACCTTCCTGCAGCCCCCAGGCCGTCAGCACTGCTGTGCTTTGATTAACTAGAGTAATTATAAACGTTACCTTCTCTTTGGAAATCGTCATCACTTCCGCCTTTCCCACTGTCTCCTCCACTGTCACGTGACATATCACTTTGGGAATCATCCAGTTTTCCCTTGGTCCCGTCGTATTTGTATTGTGGTGGAGGCTGTGAAATATAAATATAAATCACGTGAGTGTTGTGTAATGAAATCGTGGGCAGCGTGGCACACAGCATACCTTCCAGTAGACCGAAGTATCTGACCCCGACATTTGAAATGTCGCAATGTGTAAAGAGCTGAAGAGCAACACGTGACCTTTTACGTGTCAGTGTCAGAATAGAGGATAGTTTAAACTTATTTATTTAACATCGATTGCGAAACAAGCTTTAAGCTTATAGTAATCACGCTCGATGTCTGCATACGACATTTGACATGCAGGAGTCAAACATTTAACACCGATATCAGAATGTTTCTTATAAGCTTAACGGGTTCTACTCAATTCAGTTTGCATATTGTAAATAATTCCTATACATGTATGGATATATAAGTACAGAGCACTTGCAATAACTCGAACTCGAAAAGGACTTCAAGTTATCGACTTGTACGGGTGATCTCTGTATATATGCTAATTTAAATTATGTATTTTCAGCTTTTAAAATAATACTAAAGTGTTTATTTTGAAAAGCGAGCCAGTGATATCACGTAGCTGCATTTACGCTTTAAAAACCCCCAGATCCATTCCAGGAAATGGTTCCAGTTTAACTATACAGTCCAACCTGTGTTAAATACCACCCATGGGAAGATAACAATATGGTCTTTGTTCACAGATGGTCTTTTATTGCTGGGTCATGTATGCAGACAATGAATAATTGTGAAATTAACGTGTGGTTGCTATAGACAGGGAATTGATATACACAGGTGGTCTTTAGCACAGGTTTGAAAAAAATTATCGTGAGTCCGATGTAAATACATATCCTATTGACAAATTGTAAAACTAATGTGAAAGTTGTTGCATTTCGGAAATATATGAAAACACAACACACATAAACGATAGGGGGAAGTATGTAAATGCAATTAGAAGCATACTTGAAACATAGGATATGCATTAATGTGTGAACATAATGCAGATGGTAGAGTCTTATTTATATAATACTTTAAGATTACTCTTACATGTCTGAGATCTCATACTAAAGCTTTACTTTCTATGCTAAATTTTGAGTCATCTGCTTTGAAAATAGTTCGGGAAATAACAGCAACACTTGCACATTTTAAAATAATATTTTCTCTTTAAAGTGAATTATAGGCCCATGGGGGTTTGGTGTTATGTATTACTTTGTTGTACTATGCATGTGTTGATATTTAAACATATCAATATAAAACAGTGCTTCCTTACTTTCTTGTAACATTTTCGATTCACACATGTACATTTATTGGATGAAGGGAATGTATCTATCAAGGCTATGTCATTTGCTTTAACACTGGTTTCGAAAGTCATTACTATCAGAGGGGATAAACGTCGTTTGCTTTAACACTGGTTTTGAAAGGCATTACTATCAGAGGGGATAAACGTCGTTTGCTTTAACACTGGTTTTGAAAGGCATTACTATCAGAGGGACTAAACGTCGTTTGCTTTAACACTGGTTTCGAAAAGCATTACTATCAGAGGGCCTAAACGTCGTTTGATTTAACACTGGTTCCGAACGACATTTCTATCAGAGGGCCTAAACGTCGTTTGGTTTAACACTGGTTTCGAAAGGCATTACTATCAGAGGGGCTAAACGTCGTTTGCTTTAACACTGGTTTCGAAAGGCATTACTATCAGAGGGCCTAAACGTCGTTTGGTTTAACACTGGTTCCGAACGACATTACTAGCAGAGGACCTAAACGTCGTTTGATTTAACACTGGTTCCGAACGGCATTACTATCAGAGGGCCTAGACGTTGTTTGCTTTAACACTGGTTCCGAACGACATTACTATCAGAGGGCCTAAACGTCGTTTGCTTTAACACTGGTTCCGAACGACATTACTATCAGAGGGACTAAACGTCGTTTGGTTTAACACTTGTTTCGAAAGGCATTACTATCAGAGGGCCTAAACGTCGTTTGGTTTAACACTGGTTCCGAACGGCATTACTAGCAGAGGGCCTAAACGTCGTTTGCTTTAACACTGGTTCCGAACGACATTACTATCAGAGGGACTAAACGTCGTTTGGTTTAACACTGGTTTCGAAAGGAATTATTATCAGAGGGCCTAAACGTCGTTTTATTTAACACTGGTTCCAAACGACATTACTATCAGAGGGACTAAACGTCGTTTGCTTTAACACTGGTTCCGAAAGGCATTACTATCAGAGGGCCTAACCGTCGTTTGCTTTAACACTGGTTCCGAAAGGCATTACTATCAGAGGGTCTAAACGTCGTTTGGTTTAACACTGGTTCCGAAAGGCATTACTATCAGAGGGCCTAAACATCGTTTGCTTTAACACTGGTTCCGAACGGCATTACTATCAGAGGGCCTAAACGTCGTTTGCTTTAACACTGGTTCCGAAAGGCATTACTATCAGAGGGGCTAAACGTCGTTTGCTTTAACACTGGTTCCGAAAGGCATTACTATCAGAGGGGCTAAACGTCGTTTTCTTTAACACTGGTTTCGAAAGGCATTACTATCACTATCAGAAGGCCTAAACGTCTTTGCTTTAACACTGGTTTCGAAAGGCATTATTATCAGAGGGGCTTAACGTCGTTTTTAGTTAATTAACGTTGAAGATACGTTTGTAAACTATTGAATTCATTCCATATAGATCATTGCTCTTTCTACATTGTGAACTTTGCAAAACACATTGAGAATGCATGTAAATTTAAATTAAACATTATCTTATGTGCAAACATCACATCGAACACAACTGGGCGATGAAGACCATCCATAGGCAGACAAAAATCGGGTCTTTGTGTACAGGTGGTTCTTATATGCAGGGTAATTTATGCATATCATAAGCAGTTGGGAAATTTATAGTTTGTGTGTCATGGAAAGAGAATTGATGTACACAGGTGGTATTTAGTACATATTTGACTTTACATGTGAATGTTTGAACGAACCCTTGGCAAATCATATATAATGAGTGCTCTTGATGTTCACGAATTGTACTGAAAATCAATGAAGTTTTAGTCTCAAAGAACCTGTTTGAATGTCTAGCATTGTGTTATAGACAAAGACTGTTTATTCATTCGTTTCAAAACAGACGTAACTCAGTCCTGTGAAAAAATACGTGTACATCAATATGGAATTAGAAATCAATGCTCTAATTACAGACGTCTTGAACACGAAGGCTCAAGCTTTTCATAACGTCTATTGCACCACTTTTGTAAAGCCCTGTTTTCTTTGTATATACGGAAATTCAAAAAACTATTTCAAAACCCCATGTTTTAACAATTAAACAAAATGCAAATCTGAACTTAAGTGAACCATATTTCCAATGTATATACACCAGTTTAGTACCAATAACTGCCTATACAGATCGGCAGTTAATACGGAAATTATTCCAAAATCCAGGAGAAATTAATCAAGAGAGGAACAAGATCCAAAGAAACGGGGCGAGTTTTAAAGAGCATACAGAAAATCCTACATAATCTTAGTTAATGTTCTCAGTATTTTTGAAGATTGTTTTATATGATGAATCGTTTCAGACGGTTTTAATCCGGCCCAATCATTCACCGGCAGGTTCACATCATTAAACTAATGCTCCTTCAATCCAGCAAACTCATTTTTCTTTTCCAAACAACCCTGCACCGAGATTTTGTTTTTCATTCTCTCTTTTTTTTAATACTTGAGCCGCGTCTTGCGATTTTGGGGGTCTTTATTGTATATATGCGTACAGTGTAGACTAATGTGAGACTGTGTCTTCAATGCATAGTCTCGTCGGTGTTAGGCACTATCCACACATGTGTTATATATAACCGTATGCATCTTTAGACAAAACAAATAAGACTTCTGGCGAGTTGAGGTATATATGCATCAGCGTACAGTGAAAGCTCTGGTGAGACTGTGCATACTTTGCAAAGTGTTCACTTTGCGTTTATGCGTTATATAGACCTATATATAGAACACTAGCAGAGTAGGCCAACTAATTTTACGATAACATACATTTATATGATGCCGTTACGGAGAGTCGATAAGACTCCAAATCGCTAGACGCGGCTCAATGTATTTCTAAGAAGACCCAGGAAATAAAAGAACTGTGTACCGGGAAAATAAGGAACATTAAAAAACATGCAGCCGGTGTAATATCATGCGCATGCGCAGTATGGGTATATTTAAATGGACGAGCGAATGGATCAGGTCCTGTCAGGTGTAAACTCCTCTTAAAAACCCTTTATTCGTTATCTCTCTACCGGGGATTGAACTCGCGACCTCTTGAACCCGAGGGGCGTCAACGCTCTAGCGCTACACCCCCGAGGGGGTAAAAGTATTGTCTATACATGTATATATATATGGAATTGGTTGTTTTTGCTCGGACAAATAACAATAACTATCCCTCTGAATGGCTGTGTTTAAAAATAGGTTGTTTTTGCACGGACAAATAACGATAACCATCCCCCTGAATGGCTGTGTTTAGAATATTCAGATCAGCCTGTGTACCCGCACAATCTGGATCCAAAGATATACAATGTTTCAACATTACTTTCGTAAGCTTGGTAGAAACCTCAGTGAAACGTGTATATATTCTGATAAGTCTGAGCAGGAGGACAAGCTGATCCGAACCTACACTGTTCGGAACTACCAACTTATATATTTTATCCCCTATAAAAGCGGGTTCATATAATGCAAAAAAAAACGATGAAAGCATGAGACCCAAAATCACCAGAAGCGGCTCGCTTCATGTTGAGCCTTTCCCCACGAAAAAACAAACCTGAAGCAGACGAATTTGAAAACATCAAGACGTAAAGTTCTATGGAAAATATCTATAAATTGCAGTGTAGTAATAGATTACAATTGGAACCATTGCGTCTTAAGGAGTAATTACTCAGTATGAGCAGCTCATCCATTTGATGCAACGTTTTCATAAGATGTCTGCTGCAGGGAAGTGATTGATTGATTGATTGGGGTTTAACGCCGTTTTCAACAATGTTTCAGTACTATCGCGGCGACCAGTTCACCTACTCATGCGTTTCCAGGTTTTCCCACACCAGTACACCACACAACATACTTTCCAAGCAACTGCCTACTTTTTCACATTGACTGTTAAACAGCCCATTGGGGAAAGACGCATGACGCAGGTCACAGTGACTTTTGTCAAACCTCGGAAAGAATGTTGGCCGAGCCGGGATTCGAACCCACAACCCCTGGATTGACAGCCCGCGTCGCTACCGACTGAGAGCTATCGGGGCTCGGCTGCAGAGAAGTGAAAAACGTCTATATGTGGGAAAAGGTTTAATGCAGTATATCCTCTAGAGAACATGAATACTCATAATAAATTATAAAACATTTAAAGAACAAGTCACTTCTTCTTAACGTCTCACTCTTGAAATATTCACTGCACGTAGTTTTAATCGAGAGGGTGTTTTTAACCCTTTCCCTCGTACGACAATTCTGCAGCAGCCGACTTTGAACATATTTTGTCAAAAAATAGAAAATCTCTATAATTGAATGGATAACCTATGACTAAAAGTGGAAAACATTGTGTCAAAAGGAGAAATTGCACGTTTTGTGCAATTTCTTCTTTTGTCACTATGTTTTCAAAAAGCCGTCCGCTGCAGAGGCGTCAGATATGATGGGAAAGGGTTAAGTATTATTGTCATTGTATTGTTGAAACCTTTCTCAAATGCATACGCATGTTGTGGATACTTCACTAGACCTTTGAAACCATTGTGACAACATAAGGCATTACTCATAATGTACAAGTTGTCCTTTTGTCACAATATTTATCAATTCTATCAGGTGATCGTACTTTCATGTATGGAGGGTTTATCATATGTCTATTAGATGTTATCAATGTCTCCTGATACATAATTGTTTTGTGTATGTGGAACAGGGTTCAACTCGTTTTGAAGCCATTTTCCCTGTTTACATAATCATTATCTTTATCTTTTTTCAAAAAGAATCTGGTCTGGCGTTTCCTTTTCCGTACAACCTTTTAAGTGTTTGAAGCAGTCGACATTCAATTTTGATGAGATAGGAATAATTGGGAATTGTAGGCAATTTAAATTTAAGTTTAAATTGTTAAAGCAGTAGAGGCTTACAACAATATAGATTACTGCATAGTACACTGTAAAGTCAAAATGAGCGGTGCTTCATAAAACAAACCTTAACGTAATAATTACACGTTTTGGAACGTAACCTACATGATGTGCACCCATGCTAAGGATAACAAAGACGCCACATTCCAGAAGTTTTTTGGAACCTTCTTTGATTTATTGTCGAATCGTGTAGACCCAGATCAGACTGCGTGACTGCACTGGCTGATCTGAATATTCACTGATCGCAATTACCTTGCGGTTTGTTTTATACACAACGCCACTAATAAATATGAAATTCGGCAGCCGTCCATAGGCGTGTACTGTGGGAAACCTAGCTATTCAACGAATGTTCAACGCAATTAGAACTAAATTATACGCTATGTTAAATGTGCTTTTCATTACAGTTGTAGGATATGTAAGCGGGTGTTGGCATTTCAAGACTCCTAAATCGCCCAGGAAGGCCTAATCCCTTAGTTTGCATCGTAAAACGTTCGTGAGTGAAGAGTGTGTGTGTTTAAAATACAGTAAAGGAAGCAATTTATACCGGGGAGCCCTTAAAATATGACAAATGCAATCTATGGAAAAACTGGTAGATTGAGAAATCCAATTATGTCAAATACTGTCATAAACAATATCGCCAACTCAAACAAACCAAGGAAAGGAGGAGTAAACAGGTATGCGTCAGGCAATAAACCCCTCGATGAAACATGTGCAAGTTTATAGAACTCTTACTTATACATTCGGAAAAGAAAAAAATAAACACATTTATGTTACATGGCGTAATTCTGCACCAAGACTTTTAAAACGGGAAACTTCTATTTTAAAAGGTAACACTGTTTTAAATATGCAGACTGTATCAGTCCCACAATCGTGAATTAGACTAATTTCGTCTTTTAATTAAACTGAATTGATCATTCATTATCCGGTCATATATTGTCATACTATTTTCTGAATGTACGATATATTTTTCATATTTCTTGAAAACATAGTGACAAAAGAACAAATTTCTCAAATGAGCAATTTCTCCTTTTGCCACAATGTTTTCCACTTAAAACCATGAGCTGTTTCATATAATTATATGCTTAAGTTGAAGTTAAAACTCATGTTCTATTCTAGCTCAACAATTAACCACTAAATTATGGTGTACTCGAATTATTCGTCTTAGTACTAATGTTCTATGTAAGTTCAGTTGCCATTTCCTTCAGGTGCATCATCATAATATCAGTTGTATATACGTATTGAAGTGAGGTATAAGGGTAATATGAGACGATGTGCGTTATATGAATGTGAATTTTGAAAATATACGACCTGACATGTAATAGGTTTTTATGGAGTGGTAAATTTTAGTTTTCTGTCATAATTTCAAAAGCGCTCGGTACGTGTTTTAGAAAAAAACCCACATAAGACTCTTTACTTTCTGCTCTTAGTTATTTCGTATTTTTTGTAGTCTCGTTTATAGTCTCGTTTTGGCGATTTTTGGGACTTAATGCAACCCAGTATGGTCAAGACTCAGGTCATCATAGCTTTCAGTCCGCATATATGAGTTGTATGACCGTAAATGTTAAACAATTACAAGAAACTCAGCCCTCTCTAATTGTACGCCAATCTAACCTTCAATGATGCCAATACCGTAGTGTAAAATATGCCAATACCGTAGTGTAAAATATGCCAATTCCGTAGTGTAAAATACGCCAATACCGTAGTGTAAATGATGCCAATACCGTGCCAATACCGTAGTGTAAATGATGCCAATACCGTGCCAATACCGTAGTGTAAATGATGCCAATACCGTGCCAATACCGTAGTGTAAATGATGCCAATACCGTAGTATAAAATATGCCAATACCGTAGTGTAAATGATGCCAATACCGTAGTATAAAATATGCCAATATCGTAGTGTTAAGTATGCCAATACCGTAGTATAAAATATGCCAATATCGTAGTGTTAAGTATGCCAATACCGTAGTATAAAATATGCCAATATCGTAGTGTAAAGTATGCCAATACCGTAGTATAAAATATGCCAATACCGTACTGTAAATAATGCCAATACCGTAGTGTAAATGATGCCAATACCGTAGTGTAAATTATGCTAATACCGTAGTGAATTTATGCCAATACCGTAGTCTAATATATGCCAATACCGTAGTGTAAATTATGACAATATCGTAGTGTAAATGATGCTAATACCGTAGTGTAAAATATGCCAATACCGTAGTGTAAATGATGCCAATACCGTACTGTAAATTATGCTAATACCGTAGTATAAAATATGCCAATATCGTAGTGTAAAGTATGCCAATACCGTAGTTAGTATAAAATATGCCAATAACGTAGTGTAAAGTATGCCAATACCTAGTATAAAATATGCCAATTATGAATACCGTACTGAAAATAATGGCAATACCGTAGTGTAAATGATGCCAATACCATAGTGTAAATTATGCTAATACCGTAGTGTAATTTATGCCAATACCGTAGTCTAATATATGCCAATACCGTAGTGTAAATTATGACAATATCGTAGTGTAAATGATGCTAATACCGTAGTGTAAAATATGCCAATACCGTAGTGTAAATGATGTCAATACCGTACTGTAAATTATACTAATACAGTAGTGTAATTTATGCCAATACCGTAATCTAATATATGCCAATACCGTAGTGTAAATGATGCCAATACCGTAGTGTAAAATATGCCAATACCGTAGTTTAAAATATGCCAATACCGTAGTGTAAAATATGCCAATACCGTAGTGTAATATATGCCAATACCGTAGTGTAAATTATGCCAATACCGTAGTGTAAATGATGCCAATACAGTAATGTAAAAAAGACTTTAATTTGCAAGACGCGGCTCAGAATTTAACAACCAATGACCACCATGCAACCAGATCAGTCGGTGGATCAGTATTGATATAATAGGCATACACCATTTGATATATGAAACTCGAATAGGGATATACTTGGACGATGATTGCCTTTGACACTATACTGGGTTACATTTTTAAGACCGCCTCGATGGTGTGATAGTAGAGCGTCTACCTCGATTGCGGAATGTCGCGAGTTCGATCCCATGCCGGGTCACACCAACAACTTCATAAAAGGTAGTAATAGCTGCCCCTCCTTTGCGTTCAGGTTTTCGCGGTTAGCATTACGACTGACTTGCTGGTGTCAGGATAAATTGACCAGTAGAACTGGTAACTAAGCCAAACAAAGTCGTGATATAACTGGAAAAAACATTGAAAGCGGCGTTAAACACCAAGCAATCAATACTGTTTTCAAAAAAATGTTTGCATGAGTTCAAACTTGCCAGGGGTCTTCACTTTTTCGATAAGCACAACCAAAATGTGTAATTTTAATTTCCTAACATAATGCATGCGCTCACCAGAATATTGTTCTTTTCATATCCATGTAGATTCTGTTAGGTTAGTTTAAACATATTTTATTTAATAAAACTTAAATAGTATACAATTACACATTTCAACAGGAAAGGGATTAGAATGAAAGCTTAAAGCTTATCAAGTTCATCTCATACTGGAGCGCGTACTCATCGGTTGTTTATATAACTCTTTCAGCTTCAATGGCAGTTTTGAGGTTTTTTGCAAACAATACAGATTCAGGTGAGTCAGCTCGTAAAGAGCTGTCTCACCTGAAATCAGCATTATTTGCATTTGTTGTAATCCAGATATTCCAAACCTCTTATATCATAAAGAAATGCAGACGCCCGATTTTGAACAGAGAGGAGTCTGCTTTAAACAATTCGGCGCTGAAAGAGTTAATACATGTGTGAACAACATGGTCAAAAAGAAAACTAATAGAAAGGAATTTTATGATTTAGTTAACATGTTGATGATTCAATTCAATTCAATCCTGTATTGGCAAATATCGACAAAATTTGTCTATGGCCATTTACAAAGAGGAAGAATATGGCTTAGACAAAAGTAAATAAATATATAACTATACAATATGTCAGATAAATCATATTTGGTATATCAAATGAAAAAGGTACACAGTAAGAAAAGGTTAGGGAACAGCAACAAGCTTTATTACGTCATCGCGAATATCTACATAGATTTAGTAATACTTTCTGTTCATAAATGTTAAACTATGTAAAAATATGTATGTTTGTAAATACTATATGTTATTTAGGTAATAAAATATGTTTAAACTAATACTTTCTGTTTAGAAATTGACAGTAATTTATTAAATTTAAGATTTGTTTACCCTCGTCATGTAAAAGGAACTATTTGGCGAGTAATCTACATCTGTAACCACACCCAATCTTATCATTTGGCACGGTTCGTGTGATTCCAGGGTATATAAAGCTGTATAAAAGCCACTCAATTATTACTTGAATAGTTAACCGACACCATTTCCCCGAAAAGAAATGTTATCAATGCGATATCTCCAACCCAGACTGCGTTATCAAACACAATCCGACATGTTAAACGGTTAAGATATTTACGATATGATTTGTCGCAGCTTGATAATTATCGCGCGCGGTGACGTCACGATAATTGCGTGCTCCGTAATTACCTACGTGATGGTAGACTATGATAATTATTCGCGGACAATTGGAGGAATATTGGGCCCTCGGGAACATAATACCGACAGTATACTTACGTTTATCTCACAGCCTATACAGACGCGCCACCGCCTTTTGTATTATCTTGACAGTTAAATAGAAATATGATGTCTTTGACAAATTTGGTGTGATTATTGTAACAATTACAATGTCTGTGTTTTTTATTTCTTTCTTGTTTTAGCTACAGGAAAATAAACCACCACCAGAGCAGAACCAGATCGTCATGTGCATCAATTAAGTCGGATCTGTACCTTCACTATTCGCTAATTAAAAAAGCCTTTGCGTGCATCGTATATTTAGATTTAATTAAATAGTACAGATGTGAAAATAAATCGTTTTCTTAACGTCTCAAAAAAATATTTTAAGTTGCTTTTCGTGCCAAATTCGATGTGGTTCAAACAACGCATTCTTTCTTTTTAACTTCATTTACAATGTAAACAAATTATACAGGTGTCGATCTAGTATTGCATTTACATTCAAGCCTTTACGTGCGTTCTCACTGTCTCTGAAATTCTCGGTTTTATCTTACACATTCAATCACTATCCAATCGCGTCGGTCAATCTTTCTCATTTTCCCCTTTAAAGCGACTGAACTCCAGATACCCAACTGTCGAAAAAAAAATCCAATTTTAAGAAAATAAGTGTTATTTTTGTATTTGGGGCATTAAAATATGATAACTGACATATTACATACCCCTATAATCGGTGAGATTTTCTTGTTTTCGATACTTTTTCCATCGCAAATTCTACCCTGTCAGTAACGGGGTAAGTATTTTTAAATAGGAAACCCCTTCATCGGGACAATTGAAAACGACTCAAGTTCACTTTATTGATAAAAAAACGATACATTTTCTACCCTGGTTTTACTTGGATAACATAAAGAATAACATTTAGGGCGAATTCGATTTTTTTTTCTTTTTTTTTTTCGTGCCATCTGGATTTCAGTCGCTTTAAACCATTTCTCACATTCAATACTTCTATTAGACTGTACACAATGTGTGGAAACTAGTTCTGCTAGTACATGATTTATGCAACGTAAAAAGAACCGTTGTCTTATTCCGTGAAACTATATATATATATTCACACTGGAACAATACATTCAATTCACACTATGATTATGTTTTTGAAAACAGTACAAACATACTCTGTTTTCCAGAGTATGTTTTCTATGGCGCCCGGTGTCAATTCTAAACTTATGATGAGAAGAAAGAAATTTTGATAATGCAACTGTATGATAAAACGACATGTCTTGATTAGAAAATAGTGTTCAGTATTCAATAGATACTAATAATGTTTATGGTAAAGACATCGACTAGATCCATTGATACTTCCATGGCAGTTTTGCTTATATCAATCTAGAAGACACTGGTCATACATCTGTTTATCAAATTGTGTATCCTCATTTACTTTTTAAATTAATAATATTATGTTTGTTATCGAATATTTTTAAAGAAGACATGTTTAACAGTATCGTATAGGGTACATTTTTAACCATTTCTCCAAATACAACAAATCTGAAGCAGATGGCTCTGAAAACCTAATGGCAAAATGATGTAAAAAGAATCCTCAAATGAGTTGATTAAGTTTATTAGTTGATTAATATAGTCGAAAACAATGCGGAAAATGTAGAAAATCCTGCTCATTATGAGCAATCTTTCCTTTTGCCACAATATTTTCCAAAATAAAAAAACATGCAACAGATGCGTCAGAAAGCGGCTGTATGCTAAATTGTGTTAAACACATAAACACACACATTAGTACCATAATGTTTACAATGATTTATCTCGTCGATACAATAGTTAACACACAATGAATTGAATGATCATATCTTATTCAAACAGGAGCCACTAGATGACACTTAAAAACAATAGGACGAGAACTCATATTTCTCTTTAGAAACAGCTTGAATTAATTCAACGCACCATGTTGTTTTTTCCCCTGTTGTTAACCGTTAACCTTATATGAGCCATCCCGCGAGAAAACCAACATTGTGGACTCTACTTAAAGTATCGACCGGAATCAGCCTAAAGCATGCCGCGCAGGCTTACCCGGATAAACACTTTACGCCTCCAACGGATTTTATGTTTCAGGAATCATTACTCTAAACCTCTATCCACCTGAGACGGAATGTGTCGGCCCGGATCAGTCTGCGCGGACTGCGCAGGCTGGTCTGGGTCGATACATTACGCAGAGTCCATAATGTTGGTTTTCTCGCGAGACGGTATTTTGTAGGGTAATCTGCTTTGATGAAAACAGGGGAAAATAAGGCACTGATGATGAATGTTCTCAGGTTGTTATGGTGTTTAACGCAGATATCAACAATATTTCTGTTATATCACAGCGTTTCCTGGGTAAGTTATTGCTGGCTCATTTATCCTGACACCAGCAGGTCAGTCGTAATGTTAACCCCTACACTGCCGTGAGCGAAGGAGGGTTAATCGTTTCTACGATTCTTAAAGCCTTTGAGTCCATGAAGAGTGAAATAAAATTGGAAATCTGCTGTCCAATTGAAATGAAATGTTTGATAACAAAATGGACACATTCTGGGAAAAAGAAGAATATCTCGTTTTAGGGGGTAATTTCGTCTTTTCTCACAATGTCATCAGACGTTATCCGCTACAAGGGCGTCGCTTAGTTTTCTGTACCAAGGAAAGAGTGTTTAATTACGACGATCGAGTATGGTCGATATGGCATTTTCTTGTGCTTTGTTTGCCATTTTTTTTGTTGAAGTCATGTCGAGCGTTCGAGACATGAACTGATCAGATTACTGCAGTTATCCGCGTGCCAAATAAAAATAGAAGCGGAATAAATTTGAATTAAGTCGACAAAAGTGCCAAGTCACAGGATCTTGCGGCCGGTGAAGATTCTGATCAGCCTACTACTGCGCTTAGCATATCTCCATTGGCCGAGTAGTAAGCGTGCGGGATATGGCGACGGGTGTATCGGGTTCGATCACCGACTCGCGGAGTTCAAGGTGGAGTGCCCTTGCACAAGGCATATTTCCTCGCATAGGACTGGTTAGTTTCCCAGTAATCATGAATAAGCATACTGTCTCCGTGATATAACTGGTATAATGTTGAAAAAAACGTTCAACATCATGCACAAAATCGGACCGCCTTGGTATTGCAGTGATGGGGGTGTACGCCTCTAGAGCCGGAGACCAGCGTTCGATACCTCATCGGGTTATATACGTTGACCCTAAAGGTTGCGAGTTTAGCATTTCGACTAATACGATTGCGTCAGGATAAGCTTACCAGCAGTACTGGTAATTCAACCAGGCAGCACAGTTACGACTAAATGACTATTGAAATCAGCGTAAAACACCTTCATATAGAAAAATACCAGACAAATTTACATCGTCATGAGAAGTTTCCCATTTTATAATAAAATAATGTTGAACATCATCCGCTACAGACGTGTCGAAAGGCGCACATCTTCCGCAAAGGAAGCCCGTTAATAGTTTAACTGGAATCAAATACTAGAATAATAATCGGGTTGTGTGAAGAGAAAATGGGTCTTGTGAAATCCCTGCTCTTACATATCTCGAAGGTCATGAGCGTAACACAATGGAAAGGGGCTACAGTTTTAGTTTGTTGTCAGGCGTTTTGTCTACGGTTATTCTCAACTGTGGAGACAGTGGTGCAGAGGTAGAGTGTCGGCCTCTCGTACCAAAGGTCCCGGGTTCGAGTTCAGGGATAATGGGTGTTCTGACTTTGGGATTTTTTCCACACAAACGGCGCGAGTACCGGTTAAGTCTCCAGGACGCAGACATCGAGCGTTATAACTATATAAGCTGAAAGCTTGTTTCGCAATCGATGTTAAAATGAATAGATTTAAACTAACTGTGAAGGACCTAATGAGATTAAGCGTATGAATACACAACCTAGCCCGTAAACTCACTGGCAAAACTCACAAAATACTCATTTTCCCCCAACGCAGTTCATTTGTATTAAAGTCCCATTTTACGCGAGATTGTACAAATACAAAACGCGATATCGACCCAGAACGCCTGCCATGATATATGTCACAATGGCGACATATTTCAAGATCAATAGAATTAGAGAAACAAAAAATAAATTCTGAAAAGAATCGCTCTTTTCCACCTGCTTTGGTGTTTGTTCTCTTGCTTTTACATCAACTCGGCGTCACATAAATACTGGTCTCTCGTAACTTTGGACAAGAATTCAAATTTCCTAGAAATGCACCATTGAATGATCTTTAATCCTGTCCCATATGTATTTACCTACGTATTGAGATGCATGTGCAGCAGATGTGTTTAGAAACATAGTGGTAAAGGTTGGAAAAGTATTCATAAGCAGATATTTACCATTTTGCCACAATGGTTTTAACTACATTTATATTCAATAATTATTCTTTTAGTTCTAAACATATTGCCTATTTTTAACTAAAATGTTTTAAAAGTCGTCTGCTACAATGGTTTTAAGTATGCTCAATAATTAAACTTTCATTTCTCAACATATTGCCTAGTCTTGTCTGAATGTTTTAAAAGTCGTGTGCTACAGAAGAAGTGTATGTGGGACAGGGTACAAACGCTTAAAGCTTTAAGCTGATATAGAGGGCATCTGTCAACTCATGCAGGGAAGGAATTTCGATGGAAACTACCAGAATGAAAAAAAAAAAAAAAAAAAATGCTGAACACGAGCACGTCTCTTGTTTTTAAGCAATATTTTCATCTAAGTATTAAACCTGACCTTCGATACTTTCAGACAAGTTTAATTATTCCACGTGTGTTTTTAAAGCGAACAACTCCCGAAATATCATAGCAGACAGAAAGGTTGAACACATAAAGCGTTAACATTGGTGAAGGAAGCAAAAACATGTCAGAAAACAGCAAGAACAATACGTCAAAATATAATCAAATATTTTCGAAATAAGTCTCCCGCGTCAAACATAAAAAAAAAAAACACGGTTCGTCAAGCGAAAAGGGGTTGTCTTACCCAGGGGCGTAGCTTTGCAATAATCAATATGTAGGCCGTCTCGTGAGAAAATCAACATTGTGGACTCTGCGAAAGTAGCGACCTGGATCAGCCTAAGCATGCCACACAGGCCTACCCGGATAGACACTTTTTGCATCCTGCGGATTTTCTGTTTCAGGAATAACTACTCAATACATCTTTCCCCCTGAGACGGAATGTGTCGCCCGGATCAGTCTGCGCGGACAGCGCAGGCTGATCTGGTCGATATCTTACGCAGATGTCTATCGCTGCAGCTGCATTTTTGGGTCATTTTGAGAAAAAAGGTGTAGGCACGTGCCTACAGTGATTAAAGGGAGCTACGCCCCTGTTAACTAAATGTATAAAGCTGATTCATCCGCGTGTAGTCTGATCAGTGTTTGACTATTAAACTACGTGATGTATCAGACTGGCTCGATGCGCTGGGCGCGTCATCGATTTTAACCACATGAAAACTAAAATCATATTTGATTATTTTCTACAAACAGCAACCTCAGAATATGGTTTGACATGTGCAGAAATTGACAAATCTTCAACACGATATTACGTGATATGAATGTGATCTGCATTATGAAGACTTATTGAATGCATCTTTGACATAAAAGTGCACATTGCATATCCAGGTTATACTGTATGGATGAGCATGCTTGCTCTGTATCTACACTGATCGGAAATGTCCCAATACTGTGTCCCTGTTGAGTCGCTCAAATTTGAAATCGAATTGAATAGATGCACCGGTACACAATGCTCACCAAATGGCTGTATTGCCGAGCGAGATAGGTAAATAAACACAGACCATCATCATTTCAGCAGCCACTATTTTGGGTGGAATGGAGATGTATTTTCCTGTCAGTTACACAGTTATTCGTGTTGTCTTAAATATGTTATGTCTAATCCCAAGGGATAGTTTACAACCAGTTTTTCATACGATATTTTCATATTTTCTTGTTATAATTTGACACTAAGTTTATTTATCATACAGTTTTACAGATGACTACCAATTTCCCCCGAGACAAATCATAGAAAGGGAAGCGACATTGTACAATGCAATCTCTGTTAGAACACTCATTTTAATAGGACTTAAATATTCTGTTATGAAATTGCTGTTCATGAGCATTCTCTTACTTTTACCAATACTGATTTTTCGGCGATAGCTGATTGACGTGGGTTTTGACCTAGATGTTAAACAAATGCTCTAGATTGTAGACCAATCAAATGTTGTATTTAATGAATAATGTCGAAGAAATAAATGAAATGAAACGTTTTGATTGGTTCATAGTTAAGTTGGCGATCCTACGAGAGGTACCAATAAGGTGAAGTTTTAACATGAAATGTTCTGCATACTAACCTTTAATTGTTTTCCTTAAAGAATAAATTTCAGTGAACAAAATCAGTAGAAACGTATGAAATATAATATTTACGAGCAAAATATTAATTATTTTTGAAACATGATAAGTTTTCAGTTATTGATCGTCAATTGAAACTTATACTGTGTTACATAATACACCTCTTGGGAGCCTCGCGTAGTTCAGAGTAAGATTAGACTGCACGGGTGTTAACACATTTCTAACCAAACGAAATCGATCATAATTCAATTATATCTCTAAATTCTGTTCATAGTCCTCTGAATTTAGAAACAACACGCTTCGACTGTATATGTAAATGCATCTTGAACAGGGAATCTAGGACAATTCGACATTTTGTGTTTGATATCAATTTCTGGTGTTGCGTGACTCTCGGGTTAGATGCTTCCCTCATTGTCCTTAGGATATGAGCCGTTCCGTGAGAAAACCAACATAATGGCCTCTGCGTAATATATCGACCCAGATCAGCCTGCGCAGTCCGCGCAGGTTAATCCGGGCCGACACATTCCGTCTCAGGAGAATAGAGGTATAGAGTAATGATTCCTGAAACAGAAAATGCACAGGAAGCGAAACTTGTCTGTCCGGGTTAGCCTTCGCGGCATGCTTAGGCTGATCCGGGTCGGTATTTTTAGAGTCCACACTTTTGGTATTCTCGCGAGACGGCTCATATATATAAATCTGAACCACATGAACATGCTCTATCAGTGTAGGCGGCTTGTATATCAAATGCGTCTTACAATTATCCGATAAAAGAACCGATGGTCTGGCACTTTGAATACCGTCGCAAAAAATGTTCTGCATTCAATATATGATATATTATACATTTAACGTGATATAAAAGCGCTATAGGAAAGTCAACATTATATTGATATATTGAATGATTAGGGTTTAACGCCGGCTTCCACAATTTGTTAGTCGTACCAAGGCGGCCAGTTTATTAATTCACGTTTTTCCTGGTTTTGAAATACCAGTGTCCCACATACATGTCTTTCTAGGCAACAAGCAGCTTTTACATATATACTTTTATCCAACTGGTGTAAGACGAATGACGCTTGTCAACAGGGACTTGCTCCTCTAAAAATAGATAATACCCTAGCTATGCATATATATAATATATATGCATAGATAGGGTAATATCTATTTTTAGAGGAGTAAGTCCCTGTGGCTTGTCGCATTGACTATTGTAACATGTCGGAAATACTGCTGGCCGATATGGTGTTCGAACTGAAAATCCCTCTATTGACAGCACGTCTCGATACCGGGGCTTTGCAAACTAACCTTAGTGTATGTATGACAAGTGAAGAATGACATTCAATCTGTTCTGTTTGAACCGATTTTTTTGTATTCAGAACCTTCCTTGAACCTTCTGTGACTTATTGGCGAGCAGCACAGATCTAAATCAAACTGTGCAGTTGTACGTGGTTACGTGGAGCTCCACTTGTAGCGAATATACACAGGTTGGATTGCGTAAAGTGTTTTGAATTGTTTGTATCTGGCCTTTTCTTTTTTTGTAAATATGAAGCGTAAACGTTTCCGTTTTTTGGAAAAAAAAAACCTTGCTCCGGGTTATGTATTTAGTGTAGAATCTATAGAGGTTATCATAATAAATCTTATACGCGAAATGTAACGGGACAGCATCACGATTGTTGATCTAAGAACATTTGATCTAAAGAAATGCAAACATGTAGAAGGGTTACATTTGTAAAGTTTCATGTTTAAAAGTAAAATATATCAATACATTGTAAAGAACTGTCTAAGTTAGGTTAAAGGCATAATACGTTATGTCGAAATCAAGTAAAGACCGATATTTGCACGTGGAAATGATAGTATAAAATCAGCTTGCATGCGACAATGACATTTTAACCCTGCAATCCTGAGCGCCAAGAGGGCAGCCATAACTACCAGTTTTAAAGTAATTGGTATGACCCGGCCGTTTATTGAACCCACGACCTCCCGCACCTAGGACGCTCTTTCACTACACCACCGAGGCGGTGAAAATATATCCAACTTCTACATAATCTTTGACAGCCATTGTTTATCTTCGCATGTCGCATGTGAATTTTACATGATAGAGCCCTCCGTGGGCTAATTACTATTTGTTTTTGTAAACAAACCTGAACATGCTGGCATAAATGTTATAGTTTGTTTATATTCTGGTAGTTATAAACATATATATTACAGAACAAGTAAGACTAATGAAGTCGAGATGATTTGTACAACTTGCAGAGGTCTACATAAGGAGGGGTATCCAGCTCTTTCCCCATAAATATTTCTCTTACTATCCAACCACACTCTATGTTGTTACAGGGTCAAATAATGATTTTAGAACGTGCCAAACGCCCCTTATCGTGTTATCTAGAGATCTGTATAAATCATAGTATGCTTTTAATTGCCAGTTACACATATAGATAGATACTCCATTTACCAAAAGGTTGTATAGGTTAAGATACTGGTTAAGCGCTAATGTGCCATTATACGTACATTGCATTCAACTCGTTGACTGCACCACTGTCCAAACATTTGCTTGCATGTAGTCTATTGTACATTAACCCGGTGTGTTTATTTCCGCAAATTGTCCAGCTCTACAAACAGAATTGTCTAACAAAACAAGTACAGTGTGCTGTAGACAAAAAACATTGTGGCAAAAGCGGTACTTTCTCACGTTTTTATTCAATAATTACACGACATTTAGAGAGTTTTTCCATATTTCATTCTGATTAATTTTTAATTTCATGGAGATGTTCCATGGTTTGCCCAGCCGTTTTTCAAAATTTCCTGTTGAAGATAATAGGTTAAGGAAAGAAAATAATACCGCATTTTCTTTCTTTTTATTCAATTTAGTTAACGGTATGTGTTATTCAAAACCCTGGTATCTGTGACGACTGTTTTCACTAGGTGTTTCTATTAAATCGCTTTTAACCCTTCGGGCGAATTTGAAAACATCTAGGTAAAACGATGGTGCATCTCTTTAATTTAAAGTTCAGTTATTCGGTAAAGTTGAAAAGAATGTTTCAAAATGAGAATTGGTCATCATTCTGAGCAGTTTCTTCTTTTGCCGACATGGTTTTTCGTTAAAGTCGTCTACAAATGCGTCGAAATGCGTTTGTAGGTAGGATAAATGGTAAAATAAAGTACCCTCTCTCTGAAAGAAAGAGATATTTTTAAAAATTGATTTTGATTGAAAGAAAAACAAATATTTCTTTCTCACTATTGTTTACCGTGTAGCTGAGGATTCCACTGAACCCTCTCCCTCATACAATACATCTGCAATAGACGAATTTGAAACATACCCGAAAATATTGGAAACTTCCTTTAAATGCAAGTATAATAATTGAATAGAGTTGAACACATGGTGACAAAAGGAGAAATCCCTGGTTTTGAGTAAGTCCTTCTTTTATCGCCCAGCCGTGCCCCGGTAGCTCAGTCGGTAGCACCAGGAAATGCATGAGTAGGTGAACTGGCCGCCGTGATATAACTGAGAAATTGTTAAAAACGTTGTTAAACCCCAATTAGTCAATCAATCTGTTGCGCCATGTTTTCAAAAAGCCCTCTGCTGCAGATGCGCCAGAAAGCGTATATATGAGGGAAAGTGTTAATCATTGCCGCATACGTGTCTGACTTTCAAGAGTCAGAGAAAGGAAGTTTATGCGGTGGCGTATGTCTTCCATATCTTATAGACTATTTTCAAAAGACAGAAACCAACTTATATTTCCCCTCCAACCCAGAGCTTATATGGACACATACGAATTAAAGAACACTGATAGTGAATTTAAACATGTTTGAGCTAACTAGCTCGATTTTACAATGAAGGAACAATATAATTTCTATCCTGGTTGCAAAAACGTGACATCTATTTTTAAAGATAAGCAAGGGAGAGGTCTATCTCTAATAACTATGAAAATCTTACCCTTATCCGCTATAATCGACTTAACCCTTTCCCTCATATAGACGCTTTCTGACGCCTCTACAGCAGACGGATTTTTAAAAATATAGCGACAAAAGAAAATGCTAAAAACGAGAATTTTTTCCTTTTGCCACAATGTTTTCCACTTTTAGTCACAGGTTATCCATTCAATTATAGAGATTTTCTATTTTTTGACAAAATATGTTCAAAGTCGTCTGCTGCAGAATTGTCGTATGAGGGAAAGGGTTGAATTCAACAACACCTACACGTACATACGCCGTAATGTAAGACTGAGAACAAGATTTGCCAACAATCCAGACCAACATCAGACTACAAATTCGTACAGTCTAATCTTGGTGTCAATGGTTCACTAAGCATGTATCAATAGAAAATAAACGTTGCTTTATTAACGCGTAAACAGATAGTAAAACCCATTGAAAATAATACAAGTCGCAGAACTTCCGCTGAATAAGTGTTCCCCTTTCGAATACAGACCCATTTTGACGCCTCTGCATCAGACGACTTTTGTAAACTTGTGGGCCAAATGAAGTAATTGCTCATCATGACAAATCTATCCTTCTATGACAACGTTTTCAACTCTTTTCAGTAATTCAAGCAGAGGTCTACATAAGGAGGAGTATCCAGCTCTTTCCCCATACATATCCCACTTATTATCCAACCAAACTCTATGTTGTGGGTGCTCAAAGAATCGTCTCATTGAGTCGATTATTTTGAGTACCCACAACATAGGGTTACAGGGTCAAATAAGGATTTTAAAACATGCACATGTAGAGTTTGTCCACACGTTTTCCTTTATGTTTCTTAACGTCCTCTGCTACATTTTCTAGTACACGTATTGTGGGAAATGGTTAACTCTTTCGGGGCCGAATTGTTTAAAGTAGACTCTTCCATGTTCAAACTCGGACGACTCTATTCTCATCTTATAGGATTTTTGGAATATTTTTATAACTCACAGCCAAACAATGCAGATTTCATGTGAGACAGCTCGTTACGAGCTGACTCACCTGAATCTGTACTGTTTGCAAAAAGCTCAATACTGCCTTTGGCGTTGAAAGAGTTAAGATATTAAGTTTCTGTTTCTTTATGAAAGCCGAGATAGAAGAAGAATAAAAACTGCTGAGTGTAACCACACAAAAGAAAAGAACGGGATGTTGAATAAGAAGTTTTTTCTTTATTTGTCACGGTTATTTATTAACTCAATAACCCAAAGGCAATAGTGCTGTTTGTGCAAACAATACTGATTCAGGTGAGTCAGCTCGTAACGAGTTGTCTCACCTGAAATCAGCATTGTTTGCCTTCTAGTTATCACAATAGTCCGAACTTTTATTACATGAGAAATGAAGACGCCCGATTTTGAACATGGAAGAGTCTACTTCAAAAGAATTCGGCGCTGAAAGGGTTAAATATCCGTTACCGTGGTAATATAAACGAATGGAGTCCGGGTCACTAAAGAAATTCATAAATGGAAAATCTGAAATAAATGATGATTTAGATCCGATTATACTCTGTGGATGCCCGTCTTGTGGTTACAACACTTCTCTAAAATGATTGAATAATGCATGAATGGCTATATGAAGCTCGGGGACGGCTCTGATCAGTTTATGTGGACGTACACAATGAACGGACGTTCGGGCCGATTTTAAATTGCAGAGGTTTTCTTTACAGTTGTAGTGGTGTGTGTTTATTATAATAGTCCGTGAATAAGTGTTTTATGTGATTAATGTGAAAATAACACCACAAAAAATATATGGGATATGAACCAAATTAAAGGTTTGCCTTATATAGCAGAAGAGGAAGACAACACACTTAAGTTTATTAAAGTTGTGTTTTACGCCGCTATTAACTAAATTACAAATATTTCATATCATTTTCCTGGGTATATAACCAAACCTTGTCGTAAATTGATCCTGACTGGTTATGATATACCTGCATCAACACTTAGCACAAAGATTGGAAACTACAGTGAAGACTCAGACTAGTGTGCACATCTGCATATTCTCACCCACCAGAGTCTACATCATTCATCCACATGTAGTTAAGCGGAATGTAGTGATCATGTCCAGACGACTAGAACAGGGGGAAAATAAACTGTTATTTCCCCCACAATATCTGTCTTAAAACTCACCCAAACCCTGCGTTGTTGGTACTCAAAGGAATTGTCTCACTTAGACGATTGTTTTGAGTACCCCCAACATGTCAATTAATGATTTTAGATAATTAAAAATGCCTCTTATTTAGAGCTCTGCATGTCATGTCCTGGTAATTTCGCACCTTGGACCGACATGGCAGTAACGTTGACCTTTACCTCTAACTAAGGGTTTGTTTGCTGGTGTAAATGCTTCTTCAACGACGCTTTCAACAATTTTCCAGTTATATCACGGCTTTTCCTGAGTAAGTGATAAGTACAACGAGTCCTTATATTCTGACACCAGCAGGTCAATTGTAATGGTAACATCACAATTCAAAGAGCCAAGGAAGAAACCTGCTACTACCAGTGTTAATGTATTTTGTATGCCCCGGTCCTGTCCCTAACTAAGAGAGGTATATCTTTACAGATACTCAGTAAACGTGCCTGCCTAAGAATTGCACATCCAGATATGGAATATTTCGTCTAACATGTAAGTGACAGTGCAAGCCACTTGTTTTTGCTTGTTTTCCTGTTTTTGTTTTGAAACTATTTGTCTTGCTTTGTCAGCGTGAATATGAAATTAGTGTACGAATAATACCTCTAAATTATTTTTTGCGTCGCGCCTAGCCACTTGGGCTCTTAATGCATCTGCGAGCAGTGAAGTCTCTGATGAGACTGTGTAGTTACTTACAGATGGTCGACCGAGTCTTCACTGTCCGACTACAAGTAATTCAGTGACGTGACAAAAGACAAGAAGTACAGATACTTTGCATTACAGTTAACCTTTCACCATTTTCTAACACACACACACGCTTTCTGAAGCCTCTGCAGCAGACGATTTTAAAAACCATTACATCAAAATGCAGCATTGCTCATCAATCAAGATCAAATTCTTCTATTGTCATAATGGTTTCAACTGACTTCAATTATGATTCTTTCATTTATAGATACTTCACCATTTTACTCTGATATTTTCAAAGTCGTCTGCTGCAGATGTGTTGTATGTGGGAAAGGGTTAAGGGATAGTCAATAAGAACTATCACTAAATCGACCAACGCGGTTCATTTACAATACGAAACAAATGTATAACACGAATGAATATAATGCGTACAGTGATATTGCACGTTAATGGCGAAATTCAATATTGTATCTTAATGTTTTAAATAAATAATTCAAAAGAAATAATCAAGAAGTGGCAGCCTTTGATATCATTTAAGAAAAGTCGTCACGTAACGGGTCATATCAATTTCAAAAAACAGAAATTCGGAGTTTTACAACACTTGAAGATTCAGATCACCGTGAGCCGCTGCGCGCAGTCTAGTCAGGAAACCCCTGTACATCATGCAAGTCCCGGGCGACGGGCTTAACCAAAATACGTCTTTACAAATATTCAATTCTATAGTAGCTGTCATTATTTAAGTCTCTCGTTGCCAAATACAACGAAATGTTTTAGCAAGCAATGCAGATTCGTTTGAGATAGCTCACATTGATTGCTTATACGACATTAAATTTTAATTTTACCAAATTTCCTGATAGACGAAAAAGTGGAGTGGACCAATTTACAACATGGTAGAGTCTATGAAATTCGGCAGTGATATGTTGCTAAAACAATAATATTTGACGTATGACGTGTTCAGTGTCATCTTCTCTTCGTGCTAATATATATATATATGAGCCGACTTACGAGAAAACCAACATTATGGACTCGGCGTAAAGTATCGATCCGGATCAGGCTAAGCATGCTGTGCAGGCTAACCCGGACAGACACTTTTCGCCTTCTGGGGATTTTCTGTTTCAGGAATCATTACTTTACACCTCTATCAAGCTGAGACGGAATGTGTCGGCCCGGATTAGCCTGCGCGGATTGCGCAGGCTGATCTGGGTCGATACATTATGCAGATCTAATAATGTTGGTGTTCTCGTGGAACGGCTCATATATATGAGCCGACTTACGAGAAAACCAACATTTTGGGCTCTGAGTGGATCATCGACCCGGATCAGCCTAAGCATCCCATGCAGGCTAACCCGGGAATACATGTTTCGCCTTCTATGGATTTTCTGTTTCATGAATCATTACTCTATACCTGTAACCCCCTGAGTATGTCGGCATGAACTGCGCAGGCTGATCTGGGTCTATACATTACGCAGAGTTCATAATGTTGGTTTTCTCATGGAACGGCTCATATATATTATCCTCTAAATGCATTTAACCATTTCCCACATACAGACGCTTTCTGACAGCTCTGGAGTAAAAGCTTTCTTTTAAAACATTTTGACAAAATGATAAATTGTTCATGCGGAGCAATTTCCACATTTGCCAAAATGTTTTCAACTATATTCAACGATTACTAATATAAATTACACTTTCATTTATCCCATTCCCTCGTACGACAATTCTGCAGCAGACGACGTTGAACATATTTTGTCAAACAATAGAAAATCTCTATAATTGAATGGATAACCTATGTCTAAAAGTGGAAAAACATTTTGGTAAAAGGAGAAATTGCTCGTTTTGAGCAATTTCTTCTTTTGACACTATGTTTTCAAAAAATCCGTCTGCTGCAGAGGCGTCAGAACGCGTCGATATGAGGGAAAGGGATATTTATAGCGATTTTTATCCTTTAATGCCAAAACATTTTCAAAGTCGTCTGCTGCAGTGTTGATGCCTGTAGGGAAAGGTTAATGGTTTTAAATCCTTAATAACGTGGTGGCCATTTTGCAGCAGACGAGTTATGTTTGGTCGAAATTTGAAAATACGAGTAATGAGTAATTTTCCGTTCGGCCAAAATGTTTTGAAAACTATAACATGATTTCAATTTTCATTTCTAAGAGATTTCCAACGCCTTTTACGGTGATGCTTTAAAAAAATCGTTTGCTGCACATCGATTACAGAACTCGTCATTTCAATTGAAAGCTTGGACAAAACTTTCACTCCTTTTTAATGACAAATTTTAATTGATCCATATTCAACAGCACTTTATTAATCATTTGAAAAGCAAGATAAAGGTAGAGAACAAGAAATCGATCTATTAAAAGACCAATATGAAACTTCTCAACAGGAAGTGGATACAATTTACAAAGTTTTAATGAAAACAAGCCATGAATCACAGTCCTACCCTTATTCACTCACATCGAGGGCTTGGCGTGAAACGGTTGTAACTAAAATTAGTATTTTTTTTAACAAAGGTTAATCTCCTCGCCATAAAGTCTTTATAAGCATTAAATCATTTTTCTTGGTAAACAATGGAAATTTAGGTGCCATTGCTCGTTCTGAGCAATGGCACCTAAGATTGCATTGTTTACAAAGGGGTTAAAATTGCCCCTAAACTAGGGTTTTAAAATAGTTTTTTAGTTACAACCGTTTCGCACCAAGCCCTCGACATACTCTTCTTCTACATTTTATCTTTCTTCTTTTCACCCTCATCATTATCATCATCTCCTCCTTCTAATTCTTCTTTGTAGCATAAAAAAAACATTGCAAGAAAATATTGAAATGCATGGTACATGACATTTTCGAAAATCGAAGACATATATTCGAAAGTTGTTAATTGTTGTTTGTATTGTATTATGTACTTATGTATATCTTGTGTGAAATAAAAAAAATATTCCACTCTTTTTTCAAAATACGTCTGCTCGAAGCGTCTAGAATCGTCATGGTCTGAAGCATGGAACACTTTTATCATTTCCCACATGCAGACGACTTTTAAAACATTGCGCCAAAAAGGGTAGAGTGATCGTAATGAATAAATGCTACTTTTACAGCCCTGTTTGCAATTCTGTCGATAAATTAACCTTCATACAGAGAGTGTGTATATGAGCATTCCCGCAAGAAAATCAACATTGGTGACTGTGCGAAAAGTATCGACCCGGATCAGCCTAAGCATGCCGCACAGGCTTACCCGGACAGACACTTCTCGCCTCCTGTATATTTTCTATTTCAGGAAGGAATCACTACTCTCTATATATATATACCCCTAAGACGGAATGTGTCGGCCCGGAATAGCCTACGCGGAATGCACAGGCTGATCTGGTTCGATATATTACGCAGAGACCAAACTGTTTGTTTTCAAAATTTACTGCTGTGATACGTCGTTGCAGATAAGGGTTAAGTCAACACACTATTTGACAAAAAACTTCGTGGATCCATTATGAAAAAAGATTAAATTGTCTAGCCTACTGTCCCTTTTATGTAGCAATCATACAGGGATACAATACAGATATAATATTTTGTGTTATATTCGCCTTTGATATACGAGTTTTTAACTTGCTCTCGAATGAATACTCTGTCGACCGTCTATGTATAACGCTGCGTATTGTGGTCGTCTTTTTGTAAGATTAGAGATGAATAAATGTGGGGATGTTTTCAAAGACAGGACAAGAAAAAAAAAAAAAAAAAATATTTCAAAAGAAATAGAGGTCATCTGCATTCACAATATTTGTTGAAATATGGTCACGTGAAACTGTTGTGATCGTGTCATGTTAACCCTTTCACTGCTGAATTTAACCATTCAATTCCAACATAAAACAAATCCTTAGTAGACGACTATGCAAACATGGTGATAAAAACCTGATAATTCTTCATAAAAGATAGCTTAATTGTTAAATAAAGGTGAAAACATTGTGGCCAAAGGAGAAATTGCTCATCATGAGCAATTTCATCTTTGGCCACAATGTGTTCAACTAGTCGTCTGCTGCTATTGCGTCAAAATGCGTCTGTAGGTGGGAAATGGTTAAAAGTAAAACTCCAGCTTTTCATTCCGAGATGTCGTTAGCCAATTACAGACAAATCGAGTTAAGATGTCAACTCGTGTAGAACCTGATCAGACGGCTGGCCTGGTTATGAACGGATAGCACAGGGTTCACACAAACAGATCAATCATATCAAGATGTAGCCGAGCCCCGGTAGCTCAGTCGGTAGCGACGCGGGCTGTCAATCCAGGGGTTGTGAGTTCGAATCCTGGCTCGGCCAACTTTCTTTCCGACGATTGACAGAAGTCAATGCGACATGCGTCATTCGTCTTCCACCAATGGGCTAATGTATATGTGGAAAAGCAGCCAGTTGCTTGGGAAGATTGTTGTGTGGAGTACTGGTTTGGGAAAACCAGGAAATACATGAGTAGGTGAACTGGCCACCGTGAAAAAACTGAGAAATTGTTAAAAACGGCGTTAAACCTCAATCAATCAATCAATCATATCAAGATGTCACAGGGTTTAGGGGCAATCGACGCATACGAACTAGAATTACCCTACCCTACTAGCGTTTCTCACAAAGTGAGACACATACGAATACTATAAATGCAGGCGGCGGAGAGTTAAAACCATGGCGAGAATGTAGGTTTTTGCAAGCTCGTCGTAGTCTTCACTGTTCGTAGTTGCAACAAGTTGAAAATTAACCTAATCGAGCCGATATTATCATAAACTTGGTGGTAGTATGTTCCCAATGTTGTTCTATATGTACTTTAGTAAACGTCGTTATATATAACGTAAGTATTGTTAAAATTATCAACAAATTTACATTGAACGAACAACCCAGGTTCGAATATCCTGCATTTTTTCGGCGTCAATTCAGAACCAGTTTAAGTCGCGATAGCTCAATCGGTAACGGGCGATGGCAATACGTCCAGGGTTCGTAAGTTCGAACCCCGACTCGGCCATTTTTTTGTTCAATGAATGATAACAATTAATTGTGACAAGCTTTAATCGTGTTCCATAGTTTACGTACACAAAACAATACAAATCAAACAAACACGTTCGCTCTACGATATGATTACAAAGTTTAAATGTCAATATATAACAAACATATGAGTCGTCCCACAAGAAAACCAACATTATTGACTCTGCGTAATGTATCGATCCAGATCGCGCAGGCTAATCCGGACCGACACATTTCGTCTCAGGGCGATATAGCTAAAGAGTAATGATTCCTGAAACAGAAAATCCACAGGAGGCGAAAAGGATCTATCCGGGAAAGCCTGCGCGGCATGCTTAGGCTGATCCGTGTCGATACATTACGCAGTGTCAATAATGTTGGGTTTTCTCGTGGAACGGCTCATATAAAAAGACCAAATCAGTATTCTGTATATAAAGGGTAGGAGTTAGTAATTGAAAAGTTGAAATTTTACCCAGGAGAGATATTGTTACCCAGGTATATTGAATGCGTATTTTACCCTGGATGATAATTCACAAAGCTATTTCAACAATTTATGTTTAACTGGCAGCTTAATTGAGCCTTGATGTGAGAACTTCAATGCGCGATTACACTTGATTGTTTTAGTAAAATCAAATTTGTTATTTTATCCTTTCGCTCGTTCCCTCTCATTTCGCTTGTTTTCTTTGTATATATATATGTATCTCTCGCTATATCCACCGCCATCTCTCTCTCTTTCTGTATAGTTCTCTCTCTCCTTATCTTCCACTTTATTTCTCTTTCTCTCCATGTCTCTCTATCTCTCTCTCTCTTTCTCTCTCTATTCTTCGTTTATCAATCCTCATCTCTCTCTCTCTCCCTCTCTCCCCCTCTCTCTATCTCTCTCTCTCTCTCTCTCTCTCTCTCTCTCTCTCTCTCTCTCTCTCTCTCTCTGTGTTTCTCTCTGTCTCTTTCTCTCTGCCTCTGGCTCTGTCTCTCTATCTGTCTCCCTCTCTCTCTCATCTCTCTCTCCTCTCTCCTCTTCTCTCTCTCTCTCTCTCTCTCTCTCTCTCTCTCTCTCTCCTCTCTCTCTCTCTCTCTCTCTCTCTTCTCTCTCTCTCTGTCTCTCTCGCTCTCGCTCTCGCCCCTCTCTCTCGCTCGCACTCTCTCTCTCTCTCTCTCTCTCTCTCTCTCTCTCTCTCTCTCTCTCTCGCTCGCTCGCTCGTTATCTTGCTCGCTCTCTCTCTCTGTCTGTCTGTCTGTCTGTCTCGCTCTATCTCTCTCATCCCTGTCTATGTCTACCCGCCCCCCCCTCCTATCTCTCTCTATTTATTTGTATCGTTGTATATGTATAGTATGCAGTTGCTATGTCTATGTCGATATGTATATATCTGTCTATTGCTGTCTCTCTGTTAATCTGTCAGTCTGTCTCTCTCTTATATACATCTCTTCGCTCATAGAACTTCTCTCCCTCTATCGCCATCGCATTCTATATATATTTCTCTATTTTATTCGTCTCTTTCGTTCTCACCAT
>JASEVX010000006.1:19591190-19619041 GCA_031761405.1 Serripes groenlandicus
GCTGCCTAAGAATAGTGGCACATCCAGATTTGGAAATATTTCGTCTAACATGTAAGTGACAGTTGCAAGCCACTTGTTTTTGCTTGTTTTCCCCTGTTTTTGTTTGAAACCTATTTGTCTTGCTTTGTCAGCGTGAATATGAAATTAGTGTACGAATAATACCTCTAAATTATTTTTTTGCGTCGCGCCTAGCCCACACATTGGCTCTAATGCATCTGCGAGCAGTGAAGTCCCTCTGAAGAGACTGTGTAGTTACTTACAGATGGTCGACCGAGTCATCACTGTCCGACTACAAGTAATTCAAGTGGGACGTGACAAAAGCAAGAAGTACAGATACTTTTGCATTACAGATAACCTTTCAACCATTTTCTAACACACACACACGGCTTTCTGAAGCCTCTGCAGCAGACGATTTATAAAACCCTTACATCAAATATGCAGCATTGCTCATCAATCAAGATCAAATTCTTCTATTGTCATAATGGTTTCAACTGACTTCAATTATGATTCTTTCATTTATATGATATTCACCATAGGGATACCTGCATATTTTCAAAGTCGTCTGCTGCAGATGTGTTGTATGTGGGAAGGGGGGGTTAAGGGATAGTCAATAAGAACTATCACTATCGACCGCCGCTGCTGAGATCCATATTACAATACGAAACAAATGTATAACACGAATGAATATAATGCGTACAGTGATATTGCACGTTAATGGCGAAATTCAATATTGTATCTTAATGTTTAGTAATAAATAATTACAAAAGAAAATACTATCAAGAAAGTGCAGCCTTTGATATCATTAAAGATAAGTCGTCACGTAACGGTTCATATCAATTTCAAAAAACAGAAATTCGAGTTATACAACACTTGAAGATTCAGATCACCGAGAGCCGCTGCGCGCAGTCTAGTCAGGAAACCCATGTACCATCATGCAAGTCCCGTGGCGACGTGCTTAACCAAAATTAGTCCTTTACAATATTCTATTCTATAGTAGCTTTCATTGTTTACGTCTCTCGTTGCCAAATACAACGAACTGTTTTAGCAAGCAATGCAGATTTTCGTTGAGATAGCTCAACATTGATGCTTATACGACATATAATTTTATTTAAACCAAATTTCCTGATAGGGACTAAAGTGGAGTGGACCAATTTAGCTTACAACATGGTAGAGTCTATGAAATTCGAGCCGTGATATGTTGCTAAAACATATATAATTTGACGTATGGACGTGTTCAGTGTCATCTTCTCTTCGTGCTAAGTATATATATATATGAGCCGACTTACAGAGAAAACCAAACATTATGACTCGGCGTAAAAGTATCGATCCGATCAGGCTAAGCATGCTGTGCAGGCGTACCCGGACAGACACTTTTCGCCTTCCTGGGGATTTTCTGTTCAGGAATCATTCCTTACACCTCATCAAGCTGAGACGGAATTGTGTCCGGCCCGGATTAGCCTGCGCGGATTGCGCAGGCTGATCTGCGTTCAATACAGTTATGCAGATCTAATATGTTGGTGTTCTCGTGGAACAGGTCATATATATGAGCCGAATTACGAGAAAACCAACAGTTTGGGCTCTGAGTGGATCATCGACCCCGGTTCAGCCTAGCATCCCATGCAGGCTAACCCGGGACTACATTGTTTCCGCCTTCTATGGATTTTCTGTTTCATGAATCATTACTTCTATACCTGTAACCCCCTGAGTATGTCGGCATGATCTGCGCAGGCTGATCTGGGGTCTATACATTACGCAGAGTTCATAATGTTGGGTTTTCTCATGGAACGGCTCATATATATTATCCTCTAAATGCATTTAACCATTTCCCACCATACAGACGGCTTTCTGACAGCTCTGAGTAAAAGCTGTTCTTTTAAAACATTTTGACAAAATGATAAATTGTTCATAGCGGAGCAATTTCCACATTTGCCAAAATGTTTTCAACTATATTCAACGATTACTAATATAAATTACACTTTCATTATCCATTCCCTCGTACGACAATTCTGCAGCAGACAGACGTTGAACATATTTTGTCAAACAATAGAAATCTCTATAATTGAATGGATAACCTATTCTAAAAGTGGAAAAACATTTTGGTAAAAGGAGAAATTGCTCGTTTTGAGCAATTTCTCTGCTTTGAGCACTCGATGTTTCAAAAAATCCGTCTGCTGCAGAGCGTCAGAACGGCGTCGATATGAGGAAAGGGATATTTATAGGCGATTTTTATCCTTTAATGCCAAAACATTTTCAAAGTCGTCTGCGGCAGTGTTGATGCCTGTAGGGAAAGGTTAATGGTTTTAAATCCTTAATAACGTGGGGCCATTTTGCAGCAGAAGAGTTATGTTTGGTCGAAATTTGAAAATACGAGTAATGAGTAATTTTCCGTTCGGCCAAAATGTTTTGAAAACTATAACATGATTTCAATTTTCATTTCTAAGAGATTTCCAACGCCTTTTACGGTGATGCTTTAAAAAAATCGTTTGCTGCACATCGATTTACAGAACTCGTCATTTCAATTGAAAGCTTGGACAAAACTTTCACTCCTTTTTAATGACAAATTTTAATTGATCCATATTCAACAGCACTTTATTAATCATTTGAAAGGCAAGATAAAGGTAGAGAACAAGAAATCGATCTATTAAAAGACCAATATGAAACTTCTCAACAGGAAGTGGATACAATTTACAAAGTTTTAATGAAAACAAGCATGAATCACAGTCCTACCCTTATTCACTCACATCGAGGGCTTGGCTGAAACGTTGTAACTAAATTAGTATTTTTTTTAACAAAGGTTAATCTCCTCGCCATAAAGTCTTTATAAGCATTAAATCATTTTTCTTGGTAAACAATGGAAAATTTAGGTGCCATTGCTCGTTCTGAGCAATGGCACTAAGTATTGCATTGTTTACAAAGGGGTTAAAATTGCCCTAAACTAGGTTTTAATAAGTTTTTTAGTACATCCGTTTCGCACCAAGCACCTGCGACATTACTCTTCTTCTACATTTTATCTTCCTTCTCTTTCACACACTCATCATTATCATCATCTCCTCCTTCTAATTCTTCTTTGTAGCATAAAAAAACATTGCAAGAAAATATTGAAATGCATGGGTACATGACATTTTCGAAAATCGAAGACATATATTCGAAAGTTGTTAATTGTTGTTTGTATTGTATTATGTACTATATGTATATTCTTGTGTGAAATAAAAAAAATATTCCACTCCTTTTTTCAAATACGGTCTGCTCGAAGCGGTCTAGAATCGTCTTGGTCTGAAGCATGGAACACTTTTTATCATTTTCCCACATGCAGACGATTTAAAACATTGCGCGCCAAAAAGGGTAGAGTGATCGTAATGAATAAATCGCTACTTTTACAGCCCTGTTTGCAATTCTGTCGATAAATTAACCTTCATACAGAGAGTGTGTATATGAGCATTCCCGCAAGAAAATCAACATTGGTGACTGTGCGAAAGTATCGACCCGGATCAGCCTAAGCATGCCGCACAGGCTTACCCGGGACAGACACTTCTCGCCTCCTGTAATATTTTCTATTTCAGGAAGAATCACTACTCTCTATATATATATACCCCTAAGACGGAATGTGTCGCCGGAATAGCCTACGCGGAATGCACAGGCTGATCTGGTTCGATATATTACGCAGAGACCAAACTGTTTGTTTTCAAAATTTACTGCTGTGATACGTCGTTGCAGATAAGGGTTAAGGTCAAAACACTCTATTTGACGAAAAAACTTCGTGGATCCATATGAAAAAAGATTAAATTGTCTAGCCCTACTGTCCCTTTTATGTAGCAATCATACAGGGATACAATACAGATATAATATTTTGTGTTATATTCGCCTTTGATATACGAGTTTTTAACTTGCTCTCGAATGAATACTCTGTCGACCGTCTATGTATAACGCTGCGTATTGTGGTCGTCTTTTTGTAAGATTAGAGATGAATAAATGTGGGGATTGTTTCAAAGACAGGACAAGAAAAAAAAAAAAAAAAAAATATTTCAAAAGAAATAGAGGTCATCTGCATTCACAATATTTGTTGAAATATGGTCACGTGAAACTGTTGTGATCGTGTCATGTTAACCCTTTCACTGCTGAATTTAACCATTCAATTCCCAACATAAAACAAATCCTTAGTAGACGACTATGCACACATGGTGATAAAACCTGATAATTCTTCATAAAAGATAGCTTAATTGTTAAATAAAGGTGAAAACATTGTGGCCAAAGGAGAAATTGCTCATCATGAGCAATTTTCATCTTGGCCACAATGTGTTCAACTAGTCGTCTGCTGCTAGTTGCGTCAAAATGCGTCTGTAGGTGGAAATGGTTAAAGTAAAACTCCAGCTTTTCATTCCGAGATGTCGTTAGCCAATTACAGACAAATCGAGTTAAGATGGTCAACTCGTGTAGACCTGATCAGACGGCTGGCCTGGTTATGAACGGATAGCACAGGGTTCACACAAACAGATCAATCATATCAAGATGTAGCCGAGCCCCGGTAGCTCAGTCGGTAGCGACGCGGGCTGTCAATCCAGGGGTTGTGAGTTCGAATCCTGGCTCGGCCACTTTCTTTCCGACGATTGACAGAAGTCAATGCGACATTGCGTCATACCGTCTTCCACCAATGGGCTAATGTATATGTGGAAAAGCAGCCAGTTGCTTGGAAGATTGTTGTGTGGAGTACTGGTTTGGGAAACCAGGAAATACATGAGTAGGTGAACTGGCCACCGTGAAAAAACGAGAAATTGTAAAAACGCGCGTTAAACCTCAATCAATCAATCAATCATATCAAGATGTCACAGGGTTTAGGGGCAATCGACGCATACGAACTAGAATTACCACTACCCTACTAGCGTTTCTCACAAAGTGAGAACATACGAATACTATAAATGCAGGCGGCGGAGAGTTAAAACCATGGCGAGAATGTAGGTTTTTGCAAGCTCGTCGTAGTCTTCACTGTTCGTAGTTGCAACAAGTTGAAAATTAACCTAATCGAGCCGATATTATCATAAACTTGGTGGTAGTATGTTCCCAATGTTGTTCTATATGTACTTTAGTAAACGTCGTTATATATAACGTAAGTATGTTAAAAATTATCACAAATTTACATTGAACGAACAACCCAGGGTTCGAATATCCTGCATTTTTTCGGCGTCAATTCAGAACCAGTTTAAGTCGCGATAGCTCAAATCGGTAACGGCGATGGCAATACGTCCAGGGGTTCGTAAGTTCGAACCCCGACTCGGCCATTTTTTTGTTCAATGAATGATAACAATTATTGTGACAAGCTTTAATCGTGTTCCATAGTTTACGTACACAAAACATTACAAATCAAACAAACACGTTCGCTCTACGATATGATTACAAAGTTTAAATGTCAATATATAACAAAACATATGAGTCGTCCCACAAGAAAACCAACATTATTGACCTCTGCGTAATGTATCGATCACAGATCGCGCAGGCTAATCCGGACCGACACATTTCGTCTCAGGGCGATATAGCTAAAGAGTAATGATTCCTGAAACAGAAAATCCACAGAGGCGAAAAAGGATCTATCCGGGAAAGCCTGCGCGGCATGCTTAGGCTGATCCGTGTCGATACATTACGCAGTGGTCCAATAATGTTGGGTTTTCTCGTGGAACGGCTCATATAAAAAGACCAAATCAGTATTCTGTATATAAAGGGTAGGAGTTAGTAATTGAAAAGTTGAAATTTTACCCAGGAGAGATATTGTTACCCAGGTATATTGAATGCGTATTTTACCTGGATGATAATTCACAAAGCTATTTCAACAATTTATGTTTAACTGGCAGCTTAATTGAGCTTGATGTGAGAACTTCAATGCGCGATTACACTTGATTGTTTTAGTAAAATCAAATTGGTAATTTTATTCTCTCCTTTTCGCTCGTTCCCTTCATTTTCGCTTGTTTTCTTTGTATATATATATGTATCTCTCGCTATAACCACCGCCATCTCTCTCTCTTTCTGTATAGTTCTCTCTCTCCTTAACTTCCACTTTATTTCTCTTTCTCTCCATGTCTCTCTATCTCTCTCTCTCTTTCTCTCTCTATTCTTCGTTTTATCAATCCTCATCTCTCTCTCTCTCCCTCTCTCCCCCTCTCTCTCTCTCTCTCTCTCTCTCTCTCATCTCTCTCTCTCATCTCTCTCTCTCTCTCTCTCTCTCTGTGTTTTCTCTCTGTCTCTTTCTCTCTGCCTCGGGCTCTGTCTCTCTATCTGTCCCTCCTCTCTCTCTCTCCCTCTCTCTCACATCTTCTCTTCTCTCGTCTCTCCTCCTCTCTATCTCATCTCATCTCTCTCTCTCTCTCTCTCTCTCATCTCTCCTCCTCTCTCTCTCTCTCTGTCTCTCTCGCTCTCGCTCTCGCCCCCTCTCTCTCGCTCGCACTCTCTCTCTCTCTCTCTTCTCTCATCTCTCTCTCTCTCTCCATCTCTCTCGCTCGCTCGCTCGTTATCTTGCTCGCTCTCTCTCTCTGTCTGTCTGTCTGTCTGTCTCTCTATCTCTCTCTCCCTGTCTATGTCTACCCGCCCCCCCCTCCTACTCTCTCTCTATTTATTTGTATCGTTGTATATGTATAGTATGCCGTATGCATATGTCTTTGTCTATGTCTCTCTGTATATATCTGTCTATTGCTGTCTCTCTGTTAATCTGTGTCAGTCTCTCTCTATATACATATATACTTCTCTCTCCCTCCTATCGCCATCGCATTCTATATATATTTCTCTTATTTTATTCGTCTCTTTCGTTCTCACCATCGCCATTGTTCGAGTGTAAAACACAGCATGTCTTGTTTTCTTTCGAACCTCACGTACATAAAATCATATACGATTTCTTGAAATATTATCTATATAGCGTCATACAATAAGAGACGATAGTGTGGTGGAAGGCGACGTTATAATGAAACGTAAATGACACGGGACATTTAACGCAGAAAATTGCTCGTTAGTAATTGAAACTAGCCTAATATCACAGAGAACAACCTGAGGTTTATTACGGGGACAGTATTGGGTCTAGACAATATATCAAATTAAAACGGTCATTAACAGTGGAGAAACACTATTAACGGTGTTTACTTTCGTAGTTTACCGAATGATTCAGATACTCATAAATCATACCACCGATGGTATTATAGCGTCTACGACCAATCGCCACGGGAAACCTTAGTTGTCTAAAGGGCCCACACTGTTCACAATTTCATCGGTAACAAATACATTGTAGCTTTATGAGCTTCTGTGTTTTAACATTGTTTTCGACATAAAACATTTCGGCAGCAGCTAACTTTTATGAAATATATGCAACACTGTGAAAAAATAAAATGCTTAGTGAAAATATGAATTTTGAATATTGTCAAACATATTTTGGTAGAATAATAAATTGCTTATCAACTTTTACATTTTATGTTTAGAAAGCTAATGTCTGTTTGGGTGTCACTTTCAAATATTAATTCAGATAGAACAGTAGCTAGAGCATCTATCGTGTTCTGTCTGGGTTTGTCACACCATACCGTACTAAATACGTTATATTCACAAATGCAACTCGCAAATATAGTCCAACTTGTATCATGCACAAACTTGTAGCCAATTGATGAACACAGAATGACGCAGCATATAACTCTTTCCGGCCAACTTGTTTAAAGTAGACTCTTCTTTTTTCAAAATCGGGCGTTTCTATTCTCATATATACAATTTTGACTATTTTGATTAACTTAAAGGCAAACAATGCTGATTCAGGTGAGACAGCTCGTTACGAGCTGACTCGCCTGAATCAGTATTGTTTGCAAAAACCGGAATATTGCATTGGCGCTGAAAGAGTTAAGATTGATGAATGGTCCAAGATTCGAACACCGAGACCAATTGAGCAATGGTTTCCGTTGTAAAGGTCGGAATTATGTAGTACATGTATCACTCGATAAACACTGCTATAAACAAGTACGCATTCCAACGACTTTTAAACGCCTCTGCAGTCAGACACTTGTTGTAAGTAAGCATTAAGTGAAATGGAGATATTGCTGACTTCAAGTTGCTCGATAATTTATCAATGCTATTGCGGTATTGAGGTTAATGAAAACAATACGGACTCAGGCGAGCTAGCCCGTCTGCCTGAAATCAGCAATGTTTGCCTACAAGTTGTCGATTACTCCGTCTTTTATAAACATAAAAAATGGAGTCAGCCGATTTTGAACACGGAAGAGCAGGGGCGTAGCTCCCTTTAGACACTGTAGGCACGTGTCTGCACATTTTTTCTCAAAATGCCCCTGCGGCGATAGACATCTGCGTAACGTATCGACCGAATCAGCCTGCGCTGTCCGCGCAGACTGATCCGGCCTACACATTCCGTCTTAGGGGGATAGATGTATAGAGTAGTTATTCCTGAAACAGAAAATGCCCAGAAGGCGAAAAGTGTCTATCCGGGTAGGCCTGTGTGGTATGCTTAGGCTGATCCGGGTCGATACTTGACGCAGAGTCCACAATGTTGATTTTCTCACGAGACGGCCTACGCATTGATTATTGCAAAGCTACGCCCCTGGAAGAATATGCTTTAGAACTGTGTGGCGCTGAAAGTGTTAAATTGATGCTTTGAGTAATGTTTACATACGATGTATAATGTTTCCAATAATAATAATAATAATATAATTTCCAATATAATTCAGACAGCATTAACGTGAACGTGATATAATTTCTCAGCAGACAACTTTAAAAAAAAACATCTTCAAAATGGTAAACTCAAGACGAAGATGTGCTATGAAATAGACGCCCTTAAACGCTTCTGTTGCAGACAATTGTTGAAAATTATATTGGTTCCTTACTAGTTTGAGACCTGTATAACGATTGTGAATCTAATGTTCTAGGCGATAAAGAACTCCGATAACCTATGCTTTTCAAAGCAGACGACTCTAATAATCGTATCATACGAAATAGTTAAATCCGGGACAAAATATCCGCTGACAAAATGCCACACGACATAATGTCCACGGACAAAATGTCACGGACATAATGTCACGGACATAATGTCCACCGACAAAATGCCACAATATGAAAAGAGGACAAAATGCCACAGTTTATTTCGAAAACATTTTTATTGTGAATTATGATGTTAAAGTCCTCTTTAAATATTGTGGCATTTTGTCTGTGGACATTATGTCCTGTGGCATTGTGTCCGTGGACATTATGTCCTAATACCGAATTAGTTTGAATCAAATGACGCTTCTCTAGCAAACGATTGTTGAAAAAAACAAAATGTATGAAATGGAGAAATTGCTAAAATAACCATGGCTCATTTCAAGGTTTCCTTCTATATTAAGATTATGTTTCCAATGTTCAAGACGATACCTAACTTAGATAGCATTTGTATCAGACGCTATTAAGATATCGTATCAAACAAAATGGTTAATTTAAACAAAGATGTACCTTGAAAAGGACTTCTGTAACACGATTGTTGAAAAGAGGAAATTGCAAGTATTACAATGATTCCTTAAGAACATGTTTCAATGTTGTAGACGATACATAACTCGTATACTCGATACATATGTTTTCGAACCATACGACTATACAAAATAAGGTATCATACAAAATGTTTGATTTAGACAAAGACAAAGAATGAAAAACTGTATGTGAAACGGAGGAATTGCTAAACTAACCATGGCTCATTACTGGTTTGACTACTATATCGAGACGATGCATGACTCAGATAACATTTACATCAGATGTTTTCGAAGCAGAAGATTCAATTTATGTGTACATACAAAAAGGTTAATTAAAAGAAAATTGTGCCGTGAAACGAACGACTTAAAACGCTTCTGAACCAGACGATTGTTGAAAAACTTTGTGTGAAATGGAATTGCATTACTGGTTCTGTATTAGGAGTATGCTTCCAATATTCAAAACGACACATAACTCAGAAAGTATTTGCATCAGATGTTTTCGAAGCAGAATACCCAATTAAAATATCGTATCATACACAATGCTTTAACACTTTCCCAAATACATTCTGACGCCTCTGTGGCAGACACCTATCGAAAACATTATGCCAAAATGAGAAATTGCTCATAATGACGATTTCTCCTCATGTCACACTGTTGTCAACTTCATTCACTATCTAAAAATCTAAAAATTCAACTGTATAGATTGTTTCCATATTTCTGCCTGAGTGTTTGTAAAGTTGTCTGCTGCAGATATATTTTTCTGCGGTGAAGGGTTAATTCAGACATTGATAAATAACGATCACAACAGAGGGCCGACATTCAAACAAACAAATCAATCATACCTTGAAATGAGACAATTAGAAAGAGACATTTGAGCCGTTCCACAAGAAAACCAACACTATGGTCTGCGTAATGTATTGATCCAGATCAGCCTGCGCAGACCGCGCAGGCTAATCCAGGCCGATACATTCCATCTCAGGGGGGAAAGAGGTATAGAGTAATGATTCCCGAAACAGAAAATCCACAGGAGGCGAAAAGTTTATGCCCGGGTTAGCCTGCACGGCATGCTTTGGCTGATGTGGATCGATACTTTACGCAGGGTCCACAATGTTGGTTTTCTCGCGGAACGGCTCAATTAATTTCAGCGATCTTATTTCGCATTTTTGATTAGATTGTTGCATGCATTCCTTCGCGTATGTAGGTCATTTACCTGTTAAGATAGTTATAGTTCAGATATTTTTAAAAATTCAAAGAAAGACACGTGTTTTCGTTATTGAATTGAACGCATACTTTTGATACTAGGTTAAAACAAGCAACTTCTCCTTGGTTGCAAAATGTTTCAAATATTCGAAGTATTGCTTATACAAGGGTAGTGTGTTAATCTAAACGAGCGTATCTAGCCTTTTATCACTATTTTGTACGCCATATAAATAACAAGTATTATTTTACCATATGCATATGCATATGCATTTTGCTACATCTGCTGCAGAATACTTTTGAAAACAATGCAGCAAAAAAAAAAAGAATTTTGTAATCACTTTCTAATGTTGCAAAAATGCTGTTATATTTTCAATTATAGAGTTGTTTCCATATTTGTGTGTCAACGTTATACATTAGTTATTCTTCCAAATATAGAATTGTTTCCATATGTTGACTAGAAAACTAGTATTACATGGTTTTACAAGTCGTCTGCTGTTGTTTTGTCGTATGTGGGCAAGGGTAAACCCGACATTGTTAGAATGACGACATTCCATCAATTTAGTGTCCAGACGTCCTCAACAGTTCATATGTCTTCGGGGTTATTATAACCCGATTGGACAATCATTGATGCCTATCATTTATCATTGGAAATTGGTTTTCCTTTTTGGTTTAGTATACAACGCTATGTCGTAAGAATCGATTGATCGTAATTTTTACTTACATCTATTGTTGTTTTTCTGATTGCTTTTGCGTATATAATGATGATGCATGCTATTGAATGATTGTGAAGCATACAATTATGACCTTAGAGATGCGTGTTGATAGCAATCGAGTGAATATCGTGTATGACAATACCTTAGAGTGTGTCGTTTGACGTGTCTTTATACCAATAATTCTTGAGAACGCTGGAGAATTGATAGATTCAGTTATACCGGGGCGTTTCCTGGGTAAGTTACCAGTATTACTTGTCCATTTATCCTGACACCATTCAATCAGTCGTCGTGCTAACGCCGCAACACTGAGCGTCAAGGGAGGTACAGCTATAACTAACATGTTTAAAGTCATTTGAATGAACTGGTCGGGGATCAAACCCGCAACCTTCCGCAGCTAAAACGAGAACGCTGGAGAAATGCCATGACATAAATAAGACTTGTAAGTGAAGCAATTAGTCATGATTGTCCAAAAATTCAAGTCAAACCGCGATATTTCAGTCCGTAACGCCGACGGCAATAAATACATGGGATTGTAAGTTCGAACCCGGTTCGACCATTAATTATGTCCAATAATTGACTAAAGTCATTATGCGTAGCCTCATTCGTCATTTATCAATAGGGAAGGTACAATTTATAAGTGGGAATTTATCCAGTTGCCCGGGGGGGTGGTGGAGACGGGGGGGGGGGGGGGGGAATGTTGTGTGTGGTTACCGGTGCGAGATAAGACAGGAAACACGTGGTTATGCCGCCGTCATAGTACAGATAGACTGTTGAAAACAGCGATAAGCTTCAATTAAAGAGTTTAAGATCGGTTTCCTTGATGTGTGTTTCATGTAAATGTCATAAAACTAAAATCACACATACATGAACTCTACAGCGCAAAGACACAATGTATGAGCATGTGCTTTGAGTCCGTCACGCCGACGGCAATAAATACACGGGATCGTAAGTTCGATCCCCTGTTCGTCCATCAATTATGTCCAATGATTGACAAAAGTCATTATGCGTAGCCATATTCGTCATTAACAATAGGGAAGGTACAATTCAGTTGCCCGAGGGCGGAGGGCGGGGGGGGGGGGGGGGGGGAACCGGTGCGAGATAAGACAAGAAACACGTGGTTATGTAAACTTGCCGCCGTCATATAACTGATAGACTGTTGAAAACAGCGATAACCTCCAATTTAAGAGTTTAAGATCGGTTTCCTTTTTGCGTGTCTCATGTTAATGTCATATAAACTAAAATCAAACATACAGGAACTATTCTATTAGTCCAGGAAGCCTGTGCTGATATTATAGAGTAACCCGAAACAAATTGCAATAGTTTTCAAACCTGTTTTTCATTATTCCTTAGACATCTGGGAATACTGTTTTCAAAATCTAACACATTTTATTAAGCGGAAAATATTTTTTGAAGGGGGAGATACCCCATATATAGTACAGCGCAAAGACACAGTGTATTAGCATGTGCTCGAGAAGAGGTAGAGGTTGGCACTTCTGAAAAGAGTAGATTAAGATCACCTCTTCCAACTGCTCAGAATATACATAAGTTTACACAATCTAACAAGCTTGTGTAAGTAATATGTGAAGAGTTTATATCTTTATCAGATTGTGTGTTTACACATACTGATCTGTATATACTGTTCACAAAAGCAAACGTGTACCTTTTCTTATGCACTGGCTCATGTATCTTGCTTGATGATTTCTATAGAAAATACGTATTTTCCGAGTATTTAACACGTTCGTGATTTCTCATTTCAATTTTGTTTGTGGAACGCGCTCGCTCGTTAACACCATAACAGGCATCCTTATTATTGCTCAGATAAACACATAACGATAAATATCCTTTTAGTGATGTACAGTATATTTATGTGTGTGTGTAAATCATACTTGGATATTGGAAATAAAATATGATTAAAATAGAAATATTCCCCTTCTTTTAACTATTTTCTAAAGACGCGTGACACAGATACGCCAATAATAGTTTGCTACGGAACAAATAATGACAAGACCAAACAAATTCGAACTTGAAGTTTGTACCAGGAAAAGCCATTCACCTGTATGACTTTTTAATAGATGTGAAACGAGGCAGGCGATAATAAAGGCAACAACGACGAGAGAGAGTCGATCCTCTCATTACTAAAGTATCTGGTACATGTATGACCCGGATGGGGATATAGAAACCGAGGCGGACGCTCTAACGCTACACCACCCATGCAGTCTCAGAAGTTGCATCTATCACTCGACCAATAGTAAGCGCTCGGTGAAGACTCAGATCAAACTGTGCGAATCACTATGCTCGATTAAGTCTTTATTTCACGCTCATACAGCAGTACTTTTCTTCACCAGGAGCGACACATATCATTAAACAAAAGTACCGATTAACATAAAACAGTTAATAGATTGAGCAGATTTCCTGTGGACATGAGTTGTACTAACACGTTAATTGACTTTAAACGAACTGTAAGGAACAACGTCTTTTTTTGCAATTGTATCAGGCCAAGTCAAGGTAGCCCATTCGATAGCGAAGCTGGATGTCAATCCAGGGGTTAAAAGTTAGAACCCAAGCCTGGCCAACATCTCTCGGACGTTTGGCAAAATTAACGGTGACTAGCGTCACACGTCTTCCATCAATGGGCTAATAGTTTATAAGGAAATGCAGCAAGTGTCGCTTGGAAAGTATGTTAAGTGGAGTACTGGTATGAGAAAGCCAAGAATACACATGGTTATGCGAAATGGCCGACGTTATATGACAGAAAGATTGTTTAAACCTGCATTAAAACTAAATTAATCATAATCATTCCTTATGCCACAATGTTCTCAACAAGTCTCTGCTTCAGAAGCGTCAAATTGCGTCTACAGGTGTGAACATATGAAACACCTTCCTATTTATCAGATGAAATTGATATTTTCATTTGCCCTGATTGTTCATTCCTTTCATTAATTTCTGTCAGTCTAAAAATGTCAAATCAGAAACTAGGTTGACTCCCCTGATCATGTCTATTCCAAATGTAGCCGAGCCCCGGTAGCTCAGTCGATAACGACTCGGGCTGTCAATCCAGGGGTTGTGAGTCCGAATCCCGGCTCGGCCAACTTTCTTTCCGAGGATGGACAAAAGTCAATGCGACATGCGTCATTCGTTATCCACCAATGGGATAAGTATATGAGGAAAAGCAGCCAGTTGCTTGGGAAGATTGTTGTGTTGAGTACTGGTGCGAGAAAACCAGGAAATGCATGAGTAGGTGAACTGGCCACCGTGATATAACGGAGAAATTTATAAAAACGGCATTAAAGCCCAATCAATCAATCAACTATTCCAAATGTGTTACTCAGGGATAAAGGAATTATTGATATATTAGAGCTTAACGTCGTTCTTCAGCAATGTTTCAGTCATATCACGGGTGCCAGTTTGACCTACCCACGTGCTTCCTTGATTTCTGAAAGATGTCCTCCATTCAACAGTCGGTAGAAGTAACTGGCAGCTTTTCAATGTAAATTGACATTTATCCAATTGTTGCATCGTTTTTTTGTCAAACACCGGAAAGATTGATTGATTGATTGATTGGGGTTTAACGCCATTTTTAACAATTTCTCAGTTATATCACGGCGGCCAGTTCTCCTACGCATGCATTTCCTGGTTTTCTCACACCAGTACTCCACACAACAATCTTCCCCAGCAACTGGCTGCTTTTCCTCATAGACTTAGCCCATTGGTGGAAGACGAATGACGCATGTCGCATTGACTTTTGTCAATTGTCGGAAAGAAAGTTGGCCGAGCGGGGATTCGAACTCACAACCCCTGTATTGACAACCCGCGTCGCTACCGACTGAGCTACCGGAGCTCGGCACACTGGAAAGAATGTTGGTCGAGTTGGAAGGGTTCGGACTCACAATCCCTTGACTGAGTGCTAGGCCAGTGTCGCTATCCACTGAACTACATGTACCGGGGATAGAGAAAGACAATATCGATGTCTGCTTTCTGGAACCTTAGCCAGTACGCGACTCGATCGTGTGGACAAAACTCCAAAATCAGAGAACACGCATCATTGAGAATAATACCCGGGAGCTTTGGTACGAGAGGTCGACGCTCTATCAATGCGCCACCGACTCCTTTGATAACGTCTATTATAAATGTGTTACTAAGGAATAAAGAAAAAAAAATAACCACAAAGAACATTGGGAAAACTAGGAAGAAACACTAACTTAATCTATTTGACATACACAGGTTTCGGTCGATAGTCACTAAATTGTATCTACAGTATACATCAATTAGGTGTCAATGGGTTTAACCCCTGTCCTTCATACAACACATCTGAAGCAGAGAATTGTTGAAAACATCGTGGGACAAAATAGGAAAACTCTCAATTGAAAATTGTAGTTGAAAACATTGTGGCAATAGGAGAAATTGCTCATCATGTGCAATTTCTTCTTTTACACACATGAGATCAATGGGTCATTCGTCAACAGCAAGCGTCTGTATTTGGTAAAGAGTTCAAAGATACGTCCTCGCAAATACGGAAAAGTAATTTGCTTGGGAGAAAATAATCCCTTACCTTTCATACTATTTTAAACTATTTCTCATGATTACGATTGGTTTTGTTTGTTTGTATGGTGTTTTACGCCGCTGTTTGTGTCTGCAATAGTAGTCCGCCATGTACTCATATATGTATGAGCCGTTCCGTGAGAAAACCAACATTATTGACTTTGCGTAAAGTATCGACTCGGATCAGCATAAGCCTGCCGCGAAGGCTAAACCGAACAGACTTTTCTCGCCTCCTGTGGATTTTCTGTTTCAGGAGTCATTACTCTATACCTCCATACCCCTGAGACAGAATGTGTCGGCCCGGATTAGCCTGCGCGGACTGCGCAGGCTGATCAGGGTCGATACATTACGCAGAGTCAATACTGTTGGTTTTCTCGTGGAACGGCTCATATATATATATATATATATATACATTGTTTATGATCATGTCTTTGTACAGTATGTAGAATACAGAATGAATAAATCACTCACAATTATTAACTGACCTTTGTGACAATAAGATCAAAGCGTAGTCTGTATCATATATATACGTAATTTAATAAAATGTATCGATTCAATAGCGTCTCACGCCGCCTTTGTTACATCACGATGTATCCATAGTACGTTACAAGAAACCTGTGCTAAAGACCACCTTGAAATACCAATTCCCTGTCTACAGCGACCACACTTTTACTTTCCCAATTACTCCTTTTCTTCATAAATGTTCCTGCAAATAAAGACCACCTTTGAACAAAGACCGGATGGTTGTCGTCCCGTAGATGGTCCTTATTCACAGGTTTCACTGTATTATTGTTCCATTTATCCCGTCACCAAAACGGGACAGTCACAATGCTAACCTCACAACCCTGATTGGTAATGAGGGAAAGCAATATACCTACCATTTTTAAAGTAGATGGTATTACCCTGACTGGTATCGAACCAGCAACCAGCCGGACCGAATCGTACGCTCTGCATTTACACAACCGTGGCACGTATGAACATAACGCTAGTAACACTATAGACGGCTTCTTCCTGGTTGTTTAACTCTGTTACAGCCGAATTTCACAATGTCGATTCTTCAATTTCGAAAATTGGACCACTCCATTTTTCGTCCAACAGGAAATTTGGCAAAGTGTTATGTTAAAGTGCCCAATAATGCAAATTTCAGAAGAGACATATTGTTATTAAATGTCTCGCTTGAATTTGCCTTGTTTGCAAAAGCTTTTAATTGCATTCGGCTGCACAAATTGTAAGCAGAACTCGAGCCTAGAATGTCTACCACGCTCTCACGGGATTGAAACATTAGATATTGTGATTTAGTCACTGTCTCCCAAAGAGTGCATATGGTGATCTACAAAGATCGCAAATGCAATACGGTCTTTGTTCGCAGAGCGCGGTCCGAAATTACAACCATCGTCATGTATACAAGTAGCTGCAATTCAACGAATCATTTTACGAACATTGCAAATCCAGATCAGACTCGTTCGAAGTGCAGAACGATCTGAATACAAACGGGAAAATGCTTTAATGGTCTATTTTCGTAGAGCGCGGTGAATATCTTTAGTTCTCGCCATGAAAGTCTGCAAGGCGGAATCGTAAACTGAAACGTGTCTGTTATAATTTCTTGTAATTAAATATGTAAACTGGGGACAAGAGCTGCGAGGAAGATTATTTGTGAAACATAAGTATTTAAAGTAATATTCGTTGACAAAATTTGTGTTCTTTTCAAAAAATGTCTGAAACAAACCTTATCCTTTGTCGAGCATGTTTTTACCCCTTTTTTGTCTTTCATGAGTTTAACCTTTACCACAATCGAAATAACTATTTAAAGTAGTTATCGATGACAATTATTTTTTTCAAGAAATGTCTGAAACAAACCTTATCCTGTGTCGAACAAGTTCACCCCCAACCTTGTATTTCATGATTTTAACCTTTCCCACCATCAACACAGTTGAAGAAGATGATGTTGAACGAATACGCACACACACATACTAAAAGATTTAACTCTTTCAGCGCCGAATTGTTTAAAATAGACTCTTCCATGTTCAAACTAGGACGACTCTATTTTCATGTTATAGGATTTTTGGAATATTTGTATAACTCACAGCCAAACAATGCAGATTTCAGGTGAGACAGCTCGTTACGAGCTGACTCACCTGAATCTGTATTGTTTGCAAAAAGCTCAATATTGCATTTGGCGCTGAAAGAGTTAATGAAGTATTATTTATTGAATAGGGTTGAAACAAGTGTCTCTCCAAGAGAAAGTGACCACTATAAGCATGTTTTCATTATGCTACTACTGTGTTTTCTTCAAAATACGACTGTTCCAGAGCGCCAAATGCAATATTGAGCTTTTTTGCAAACAATGCAGATTCAGGTGAGTCAGCTCGTAACGAGCTGTCTCACCTGAAATCTGCATTGTTTGGCTGTGAGTTATAAAAAATATTCCAGCAATCCTATAACATGAAAATAGAGTCGTCCGAGTTTGAACATGGAAGAGTCGACTTTAAACAATTCGGCGCTGAAAGGGTTAACACCCGGTTTTGAGTCACGTCACCGGAAAAGCCAACCTATTATAATCGCAAGTGTACATTAAGACCAACGTGAACTTCACATCCACGTTATCGTATCTAAGCAAACACCGTTTTATCAGATGTGTATAGAAACATTTCTCTACTAATGTGCGAACAGTTTAGAGTCAAACCAAGCTGCCTTCGAGATATACACTATGTGTTAACCCTTTCCCATATATAGACACTTTCTGACGCCCCTGAGGCGGGCGTTTGTTTTAAAACACTGCGGCAAAAGGAGAACTCGCTTAACCAATCTGACTAAAGTACACGATCTGGCCAAATGTAACCTATGCGTAGCGTTAATAGGAGCTGATTTTAATGAGATTGCTCGCTTAACATGAGACATTTCTCCTTATGCCACAATGTTTTCAAATTTACTTTTAATTGTACAGATTATTCATACGTTTGCCTAGATGTTTTCAAAGTCATCTGCTGCAGATGTGTTGTAAGTTGGAAACGGAAGATTAACGCCACAATCATGTTGTTTGTGCTTAGGCACCGTAAATTGCTTCCCCATTGCAAGGCCTTTTATTTGGAGCATACTTCAGGACGTCTTATAAAGACAAATATGAATGTTTAGTCTGTTTGTCAGTTGTTTAACTTTTAGAAAAGAAAAAAACATCATATATATACCCTTTTCCAACAAACAACACAATTGCAGCAGACGATTTTGAAGTCATCTGGACAAACATCATATGAAAACTCTCAACAAATATATATCTATTAGCAGTTCCTATTATTTATGACACATTTTCAAAAATCGTCTACTGCTGAGACATCAGAATTCCACTATGTACGAACAAGGAATAGCCTGTTTGTCATCTGTTTTAGCTTTATGGAAAAAAAACACGCCAATAAAACCAAACAAAAAACAAGCAGATATACAATTATGCAGCAATCGATGCTAATACGTAACAAATGAGTGATCACTGGCGCTTACAATATAACAATAAAACTATATATGAAAGTATTATTTGATAAAGAAGCGGCTGTTCTAACCAGACAAACAGCCTTTGGTTACACTTCTTGTTCTTACAACTGCAGGTTGCACAACAACATTTAAACAATGTTGTGATGTTTTAAACAACTTCTTTTTTCAGCTCTTACGGTTAAATCAAAAAGAGAATAATATTCAGTCCCTACGATATTCGTAGGTTACCTGTGGTACTTACTGTAATATGATACAAGAAGAATTTTGATGCAGAGCATTAAAGACGCCGCACATGCTTTCGAAGCATGACTTAAAGGAAGCAGATGCAGTTCAGTACATTTAAATAACCTGTTCAAGCAGACAGGATGTAAATATTTCGAACAAGAAGGCCAAATGTCCCTTTATTTCAAACAAGAAGTCCAGGATGTGCCTATATTGCTACCATAGCCTATATAAAAAGGTTACCAAGAGCAGAAAGGGTCAATATTACCAATAAACTGTTTTAAATCCTCTAACTAGATCCATTAGATAAAAAATACATAGGTGCTTAAATATTAACATATATTAAGGTGTATTGCCTCTAATTATAAGTTAAGTGTGACGGAGAGGTGGAAGTCTATTCTCCTTCCAGTTTAGCAGAAGTATGATAGCAAAAACGGGAGTATATAAACAAAAAATACGAAGTAATTAAAAAAGAAAAGAAAGATATGTATGATCAAGATTGAGCATTATGAAAGTTCACATGTACAGTCAACATATAGCAATAATTATTAAGTCTGACTCGATTATAAACCAAACTATACAACAGCGTAGCCTAGGAAGTTCGGGGAAAGTCATTAAATACCCATTACATGTGTCTAAACTTATATAATAACGGTAGAAGACATACGTATTTTGCATCTTGCTGTTTCTTAAATCATTTTAAATCATTTTATACAATTTACTTATTCATAAAGGTTGTTTTTTCAAACATATAACAGAGTTTTTCTTAATGTGGGTTGCTCCCTTTTCGATTACGTCACCCCATGGTACAAAATAAAAACCTATCCCATACTGACGCCGCTTTCACGCGCCTTTCACGCGCCGTCAATAATATAATCGTAAAGCTACAGTCACACCGAAGCCGGACCCAACACGGAGAACCCCGGATAGAGATATCTTGATCTGGGATGATCCTGGGTGAAATTGAGTCGCAAAACATCATCAACACTGACCAGCCCGGACCCAACACGGCACTCCAACGGATGAACACGGATCGACACGGAGCCAACACGGGACCAACACAGATGCGACCCCGGTACCACAACGACAGCGCCACGGACCGTCCCGGAATGACCCGGACCATCCCGGGCAATCCCGGGTAAGGTACGGACTGTCCCAAACCCAACACGGACGGCCCCGGACTCAACACGACATGCCGGATCGCCCATGATCGCCCAGGATCCACACGGTGCGTCTACGGACCTTCCCAAAACCAACTCTCGGTCGCTACACGACTTAAAACTCCTCCCGGACGGTACCGGATGACTTCGGTAATTTTAAACAGTTTAACATTGTCGGTGTGGTGTTCCGGACCGTGACAGACCATCCAGGATCATCCCGGACTCTCCCGGAATATCCCGGATAAGCCCGTACCCAACGCGGATCAAACACGGATTTGACCCCTGATAGGCCAAATATCAGTCCGGGACGCTCCGGGACAATCCGGGACGTCGGTGGGACTTGGGCTTAAATTGTACTGTTTTCCATTCAATATAATCGTATGAACTAAAAATGAACATGCTCATTGTTTTCTCTTATTTGATTATGACATCGGCTTGTTACTTTGATGCCAGTGATCCTTTACTGTATGTAGCTTTCCTTTACATGTCGTACGAATCGATGCTAATACGAAACCAATAATTGATCACTGGCGCTAACCATATATAACAACAGACCAATATACATGTATATATTGTCTGATAAGGAAGCGGCTGTTTTAAGTGATACACTAACATTCGAGTCTTTATATTTTTTGTTCCAAAGAACTGCAAGTTACACATCACTATCCAATTAATGGCATTGGCATTAATTAATGCAGTTAACGCAATACAAAATATACATGTATGAGTGTTATTTAGATGTGTTGGTAATTTAAATTTGCCGGCTATTATGAGCCTACCAAGCCCCGGTAGCTTAGTCGGTAGCGACGGGGGCTGTCAATCCAAGGGTTGCGAGTTCGAATCCCGGCTCGGTCAACTTTCTTTCCGACGATTGACAAAAGTCAATGCGACATGCGTCATTCGTCTTCCTCAAATGGGCTAAGTCTATGTGAAAAAGCAGCCAGAGTTGCTTGGGAAGATTGTTGTGTGGAGTACTGGTGTGAGAAAACCAGGAAATGCATGAGTAGGTGAACTGGCCGCCGTGATGTAACTGAGAAATTGTTAAAAACGGCGTTAAACCCCAATTAATGAATCAATCAATCTAGTATGAGCCTCGTCTAGCGATTAAGGGTCTCACACAACAAAGTATTAACTTTTTGGCCATCAAGTTCAATCGCTACTCGGTCCTGTGTTCGACTATCAGGAAAGCGACTATAAACACACCATAAAATGTGCTACTTTGATGATGTATACTATGGTCTACATCGTCCTGTTCAGTTGCATTCGGCTTGTACTATCAATTCAATTCAATTCGTTTATTAATAGACTTGAACAACAAGTGTTCCTCGTCATTTCATACGTACATGCGTCACAAACTATCGTATACGACAAAAATCAAACAAAACGAAAAGAATACACAAAGAAGAGAGAGAAAAAACAAAAATATAAAACAATAAGAGAGAAATAAAAATCTATATTGACTATGCGTAAAAATATTTACATGGATATTCATTTTAAAGTATCTTTTCTAATTTCGAAAGACTTTATGCACAACCAAGCTAGACTGTATAAAACTGAAACGTTAACATAATTCGAATGTTCTATACATGTATATGTATGCACACCTGGTTGTCTAAAATCAGTATGAAATGGAATTCATGGAATTCATCTTCAATTTCCTTGAGAGGGCACAGTGTACATTTCGGGTCGCACCTTGGAATATTTCAATAAATGGACATTAGCATGGGGCTCTTTTATTAACATGCATACATACATGCGAATTGCATAGATTGCATGCACTTGTCCTCTTATACGATTAGGACTTAAATAATGGTAGAAATGGCAGCCCGTCTTGGCGCAAAGGGTTGCGACCGACTGGCTGGTTTCAGGATAAACTGAACAGTAGTACTAGTAACCTACCCAGAAAACGCCGGGATATAACTAAACAATGTTGAAAGCGGCACAAAACACAAAAATATCAATCTCTTATACAATTAAAACAAACTCACAGACATATATAATTATGTATGTGGGTCTTTGTTTCTTCTCATTTGCATTTCGTCTTTCAAGGAGAGGTGAAATTGATTGCCAAACTTTACAGATGCAAATTTGCCTGAAAATGCGCCGAAAAAAGGACTGCAATTTAAAACGCAATTGATTAATTTAACACAGTATTCTCAGTGCAAACCGTACGACTAGTACACGTCTTTATCAAATGTAAATTTGTTTACGAGTCTAACAGTCTATGTAGAAAAGCAGCCAGTTGCTTGGAAAGTAAGTTGTGTGGAGTACTTAAGTGGGAAGGCGTTAAGACACAAGTGTAGGTGGACTGGCCGCCTTAATATGACTGACGAATAGTTGAAAACGGCGTTAACTCCCAATCAATTAAATCAATCAATCAATTATCAATGTTATACTTTTTTCACGTGGCGTGGACAACGCGCACACTGTACTTACCAGTTTAAAATAGATAAAGTTACTACCAGCACGTGTACACTGGTGGACTTAATTGGTATTTACTTGGATCAATTAAGACGAATTAATTAAAACATTTAATTGCATCTCTCGTTTGCCTAAGGAGACCGTCGTAAATGTTTAATGTACACCCAACACCGGAACGTTTTCCTGGTGTTTTTTAGCGGCTGAAGGAAATTTAAGTTTACTACATCAGAAGCTTATTTCATGGTTAACCCCTTCCCTCATACGACAATTCTGCAGCAGACGACTTTGAACATATGTTGTCAAAAAATAGAATATCTCTTTAATTGAATGGATAACCTATGACTAAAAGTGGAAAACATTGTGGCAAAAGGTGAAATTGCTCGTTTTGAGCAATTTCTTCTTTTGTCACTATGTTTTCAAAAAGCCGTCTGCTGCAGAGGCGTCAAAAACGTATATATGAGGGAAAGATTTCACCCTTTCCAATTTAGGTCAAATTACACCAAATACCTCCGCGGATAAGCCAAATAGTTCCTAAAAAATGAGTGTATATTTTCACCGGAATGCATTGAATCTATAACATTGAGTTTAAATTAATTTTAAATGTGTAAAGGATGCACTGGAAATGATTGATTTGATAGTTTTTACTATTTTAACCTTTTTTGAAAGTGAAAGTAGTGAATGTGAAAAACCAGTTTCGTCCCAGACCGATTTCGACCAAAATGGGAGGGGAGAATTAAATGTATTGCATAATGCATGACGCGGCCTAAGATAAGTTGTTAATAACAGTGTTAACCCTTTCCAACATACATCACGTCTGCTTCAGTCTTCTTTTATAACACTTAGGCAAAATTACATTACGGATAACCTCCATCAATGAAAGTATAATTATAGAATACAATTGAAAACATTGTGACATGGGTAGGTGAATTGACCGCCATGATATTACTGAACAATTGCTGAAACGGCGTTGACTTTGGATCGATACATATTATTTACGAACTTAGTGTATGTATAGCCGAGCACCGGTCGCTCAGTCGGTAGCGACTCGGGCTGTCAATCCAGGGGTTGTGAGTTCGAACCCCAGATCGGCCAACATTCTTTCCGACGATTGACAAAAGTCACTGTGACAAGCGTCATTCGTCTTTCACCAATGGGCTAACAGTCTATGTGGAAAAGCAGCCAGTTGCTTGGAAAGTATGCTATGTGGAGTACTGGTGTGAGTAAACTAGGAAACATATGAGTAGGTGAACTGGCCGCCGTGATATGACTGAAAAATTGTTGATAATAGCATACGTAACCGATTCCACGAGAAAACAAACATTGTGGACTCTGCGTAAAGAATCGATCCGGATCAGCCTGTGCATGCCGCGCAGGCTAAGCCGGACAGACAATTTTCGCCTCCAGTGGATTTTCTGTTTCAGGAATCAATACTCTATACCTCTATCCCCCTAAGACGGAATATGTCGGCCCGGGTTAGCCTGCGCGGACTGCACAGGCTGATCTGGGTCGATACATTACGCAGAATCGATAATGTTGGTTTTCACGTCGAACGCCTTATATGTTATACTACTTCTGCAATGAAAATCATGATTTCAAAATGAATGTGAATCATTGAGTAATGCGCTTACCACGGCATATGGCCGTTACTGCAGCGTTGAAAACAAGAATTTTAAACAAAACATTGTCAGAGATATAGAACAACAGACACATTTACTAATATAGTTCATATCTATAAAAACGATATGCGAACATATCACGTTACAATACTCTAAGTAGATTGTGTGTGGACATCCTCCGTACGTACCAAGGCTATTCATAAACTATATGATATTTATGAATAGCCTGGGTACCGAGGATGGTTTATGGAAGACACGATGGTTTTGATACGGATGAAAGTGATGCATGCTACAAATAACGCTACATATTCAAGCAGTTCAATATCAATCCAAATTTAGAATCAGATATAATCGTATAGTTGTTGCGGGGAATCAGTGCGTCTATATCGTGTCAACGATGCAACAAAGCGTTGCTTCTTTAGACTGATTTATAAAATACAGAGAACCATGATTTATACATATCACATGTCACGTTACAGTACTCTTAGTAGCTTGTGTGTGGAAGACACGATGGTTTTTGATATCATACTGATGAAAGTGATGCACGCTACGATAACGCTACGATAACGCTACGATAACGCTACGATAACGCTACATAGTCATGCACTTCAATATTAAAGATGCTGAACTCCAGAAAATAAGATAGTATAGTCAAAGTTTTAAAACCTTTCAAAAGTTGTCTTGAAATATTAGAATCATAATTCTATGATAAAATCCACTTCACTTTTTAGTAAAATAAATATTGATCGTTTTTGTTTCATTTTCACTGGGTAGACATACCCAGTTAGCCAAATTTGTTAAATTTCATGACTTTCAATTGACAGTTTGTCAACATTTACTGCCAAAATAGTTCTGAACTACTTATTACTTATTTTCATGTCACCATAAGCAATGTTTTTAGAAGTTTCAACATTTCAAAATTTGATATCCATCTGGAGTTCAGAAACCTTTAATCCAAATTTAGAATCAGATATAATTTTATAATCGTTGCAGGGAATCAGTGTGTCTCTATCGTGTCAACAATGCAACAAAGCGTTGCTTCTTTAGGCTGATTTATAAAATACAGGGACCCATGATTTATACTTTATAATTACACGGGAATACAGTCAAAACGACTCTAATGTCCGCTTTGACCGGTCAGCGGCTCGAGCTCACCAGGGTCCAAAGCTATAATTGAAACAGACGACTCCATTTGCGGCTGTTTAACCCTTTCCCAGACATAGACGCCTTTTGTCACCATTGTACATGTAGCAGACGACTTTTGAAAACATTGTGGACAATGGAGAAATTGCTCATCATGAGCAATTTCTCCATTTTCCACGATGTTTTAAACTCTATTCAATACTACTTTAATTTAAAGAGAGTTGCTTATATTTACGGGTACGTTTCCATATTAGTTTCCTGAAGATTTGATGTATGTGGAAGAGGGAAAACCCACTTTCATTGCATTGAAGCGATATATCACAAAATCGTAAGGTAAATGCTGAATAGAAAGATTAACCCCTTTCCCACATACAACAAATCTGCAGTAGATGAGTTTGAAAATATTTCGGCAATTTTTTTTTTTTTTTTTTTAAATGAACGATTAATTAATTGACTGCATTGTGGAAAAGGGAGAAATTTATCATTATGAGTATGTTTTACCATTCGTCACAATGTTTTCAAAAGATGTCCACTGCAGATACGCTAAAAGGTGTTTACATGTGGGAAGTGGTTAACTTGAATATTCAGAACTGAAAGTCTCGTATGTCGAGCGTAAGGCTGTATCTTAATGATTATCATAGTTGTCGATGCAGCTAAAAATATAATATGTCTGTTCATAAAACAGTTGGACCTGACACTGGTGAATTTACACATTTAACTTTTAATTAACTCTTTCAGCGCCGAATTGTGTCCATTTCTCAATTTATGAAAGTTTTGGACTATTTTGGTAACTTAAAGGCAAACAATGCTGATTTCAGGTGAGACAGCTCGTTACGAGCTGACTCACCTGAATCTGCATTGTTTGGAAAAAGCTCAATATTGCCTTTGGCGCTGAAAGAGTTAAGATCCGTTTTAGGAAAAATAAGTATAAGCCATTTATATCTAGTGTAGATCTAGGTATCTTCCCAGTCCTATCTGGGTTTACACTTTTACAGATTCACTAAGCACCGGCGTTTAAAGAAAATCTGGTAACTTGCTTATAACTTTATTGAAAACTGCAACATCATAAACTATTCTGTGTACTGTTGTATTTTGCTATTTATCATGTATGTATATTATTGTGATTGAAATAGTTTGCATTGTATTGTATTATATATATGGACTAAATAGCATGTCGACAGACACTAAGGTTGGTTAAAATGGAGCGACATCGCTGTGTTTTCAAATAAAACTGAATCTGTGACATATAATGCTATTGTTTATAATACTCATTCCAATGGCCATCTGATAAAAAAGATTCGGAAATCACATCAACTACAAATTTTATTTCAAAACTTAACAGAAAAAGTTGATAGAAAAATTGGAAATCGTTTTCAGATCTCGTCCATCGTAGATGCATCAAAATGCGTCCGCATTTTAGGAAAGGGTTTTAAATCATGCCAACAGAGGGGCTCTCACGGCATCCCCGTATATCAAGCGGCCATTGACGGGCCATGGTTTTAGTTCAATAGCGCTGACTAGCGAAGTGAGATCGGAGACGCGGAGTTCGCTTTATTATCTCGCTGTCCCAGCGAATAGATTTACTCGTGGGGGTTTGCAAAGTGCCCATAAATTGTCTAATTCTGCCTAAATTTTCTCAAAATATCCAGGAGTTAATATTCCTAATGTTCCTTTATAGAAACACAAATCAGCCCGGATTGGTATTTTTTCTCCTCATGAATGCGTCTAGATGAAATTTAACAATTGGTTTGTATTGAAAACATGTTACTCTAACGTCTAATCGACCTCATTACAGCTTCAGAACATTATCATCGTCAATTTAATATAAAAGGTTGTTCGAATTTAACTAGTTATGTTGTTTAATGCAGTATAAATTCAATACTAATTTGT
>JASEVX010000006.1:19619241-19897768 GCA_031761405.1 Serripes groenlandicus
AGAGAGAGAGAGAGAGAGAGAGAGAGAGAGAGAGAGAGAGAGAGAGAGAGAGAGAGAGAGAGAGAGAGAGAGAGAGAGACAGTGGTAGTGATACAGATAGAGACAGAGAGAACGAGACAAGCAAATGGAGATACAGATTAGTTTATTTATTTATTGGGGTTTTACGCCGCTTTCAACATTATTTCAGTTATATCACGGCGACAATTCACTAATTCATGATCCCTGGGTAAACAAACCAGTACTAGGCTAGAAAATGTGCCTTGCCCAAGGGCACCCCACCATGACCGTAGTGCCGCGACTGGGGATCGAACCCGGGACACCCGGTTTCGAAATCCCCGACGCTAACCACCCGACCACAGCGGATTCCGGAGATACAGATAGAGAGAAAGTAAGACAGAAAGGATGAGGGAGATACAGATAGAGAGAAAGTAAGACAGAAAGGATGAGGGAGACATAAAGAGCAACAGAAACAGAGGGATATATACAGAACCCTAGTCAGAAAGACAGAGACAGAGAGACAGAGTCAGAGAGACAGAAACATAGAGAGAGATAGAGAGACAGACACACAGAGACAGAGATACATACATTTGTAAACAGAGGGACACAGAGACAGAGACAGAGTCAGAGAGACATAATTTTCCTTCCAAACAAGTGTCAACCATTTCTCAACAATCTATTCGTTAAGATGCTCAATCATCCCCCATTTATCCCAAATATATCTGAGACAGACTTCTCTTAAATCAAACCATGAAGTAAACACATTAATTCTTTTTCAAAATAATCTTTTCAAACTCCAGATCAGTCTATCTTTTTTTCAGATTATATGTAAGTGTTCCCATGAGCTATCAAACTATCTTTCTATAATTAGTTAAACATGTACGTATATGTATAGTAGCTGTCCATTAATGATTTAACTTAACTCTTTCAGCGCCAAATTGTTTAAAGTAGACTATTCCATGTTCAAATTCGAGCGTCTCTATTTCTCATGTGATAAAAGTGTGGACTATTTTGATAACTAAAAGGCAAACAATGCTGATTTCAGGTGAGACAGCTCGTCACGAGCTGACTCGCCTGAATCAGTATTGTTTGCAAAAACCTTAATATTGCCTCTGGCGCTGAAAGAGTTAACAATATTAAACATACATCAAATCTGCAGGAAACGTTTTTGAAAACATCTTGGCAACAACAGCAACAACTCAGAAGTTCTCTATAAAAATAACAATAATTATTGCATAAAGTTGAAAACACTGTGACATTCGGAATGTTTTCAAAACTCGACCGCTACTGGTTCGTTCAAATGCGTCTGCAGGTGGGAAAGGGTTCAAAGATAATTCATTTCTAGGTTTAAGAGACGTCTTGAAGCTAGTATATTTTATAAAATGTTGATAGACGTATCCCTAAAATATTAAAATGAATGCGTTAGTCTAGGTTTCCGTTTGAAATGTATCACGAATTTGCATTGAATTTACGACGGTAAAATGCAACAATTGCGAAATTTCTTATATTCTTCGGCAAACCTCGCCTAGTTTTAGAATCCATTTCCATTTAGACAAGACAATACATAACAATTTATACTGTTAAAATATTTCATAATTTTCACAGAATGTACAATTGGAGGTAAAAACCTATAAATAACAGCTACTGTTTTACATTTAAGCAGAGTGTAGGACTTGGGGTCTAAATGATATAGACTGCCTAGACATCATTTCAATACATATTTGCATATAACAAGTGGGACGACACTTCCATTGCTTCTTTTCAGAAGGTGTATTATGTTATAAATTACATATATCGAGGGCTTGGCGTGAAACAGTTGTAACTAAAAACCTATTTTGAAAACCCTGGTTTAGGGGCAATTTTGACCCCTTTGTAAACAATGCAAATTTAGGTGCCATTGCTCAGAACGAGCAATGGCACATCAATATCCATTGTTTACCAATAAAAATGATTTAATGCTTATAAAGACTTTATGGCAAGGTGATTAGCTTTGGTAAAAAAATACCAATTTTAGTTACAACCATTTCACGCCAAGCCCTCGATATGTGGACGGTAAAATACACAACCTTGAGTCTTCACTTGACACGGACGCAGTATGATTGCTCAAAGAATGTACCAGTGGCGCTTTAAAGTCTGATAAATAAAAGCTACTGTTTTACTTTTGAAACGAATGTAGGATTTTTGGGTCCAAATGACACTTCGCTTGGAGATAATGTAAGGTGTGGTTACACTTCCATTGTTTCTTTCAGAAGGTACATTATGTTATGTATTACAATATATGCACGGTAAAGATTCCGGTAAGACTGACACTCGCTCAAGTCTTCACTTTACACAGATGCAGTAGGATTTTTCACAGAATGTACCAGTGGAGCTTTTTAAAAGAATATAACAGTGGAATCATTAATACATGTCTTCTGTTTTTACATTTGAGCTACACTTCCATTTCTTTTTCAGAATATGCAGTAAGTGGTATATTATATATGGGTGGACAGTAAAGACTCCGGTGAGACGGACACACCTTTGAGTCTTCACTTTACACAATTGCAATTGTCAAAGAACGCAGCAGTGGATTGTTTTGAAAGAATTAGTAATAACAGCTACTGTTTTACATTAGAGGTAGGACATGGGCAGTAAATGAAACTCCGCGTGGACATCATGTAAATACATATTGGCATATACATAGTGGGGCGACACTTCCATTGCTTCTTTCAGAAGGCACATTACGTCGTGTATTACATATAGACGGACGGTAAAGACTGACACTCGCTCAAGTCTTCACTTTACGCATATGCAGTAAGATTGATCACAGAATGTACCAGTGGAGCTTTTCAAAAGAATATAACATTGGAATCATTAATTAATAAATGTCTACTGTTTTACATTTGAGCCGATTGTAGGACTTGGGCTCTGAATGACATCATTTAAATAGATATTTGCATATAACTTGTGGGGTTACATTTCCATTTCTTTTTAAAGAAGATGCAGTAAGTGGTGTATTACATATGGGTGGACAGTAAAGACTCCGGAGAGACGGACACACCCATTGAGTCTGAATACACTTCCAATGTTTCTTCAAAAGCTACATTTGGGTATGTATGTTATATGAGGATGAGAAACGGCCATGACAGTGCTTGTATCTATAGGTCTAATGTATTTGTTTACTTATAGTGAATACTCTGGTGAGACTTTCAGACTGTGTCAGCGGATGCATCTATGTATTGTTATGTGAATACATAAAGCGAAGGTTCTGCTGAGATTGTGCGGATGCATTAGCTCGCCTACATCTTCACTTTGCTAAAGTGGAGCCGCGATAGCTTAGTCGGTACCGACGATGGTCGTGAATTCGAACAATGGCTAGGTAATTTATTCTCGCCAATCATTGACAAATGTTATTATGTCTACTAGCGTCATTCGTTTTCCTTCAATTGGCTAAATAGTATATGCGGGATGGTAGTCGGTTGTCTGTGTGATGTACCAATGCGAGATCGCTTTGAAACAAAACTTAAGGTGACCGCCGGGATATAACGGAAATATCGTTGAAAACGGCTTTTCAATTCCAATCCATCAACCAATCACTGTAAACACAAAGAGTAAGATACAAAATCGCTCGACGCTGTTGGTATATATACATATGTATATAAGGAGAATCGTCCGCCTTAAGGTGACACTAAAGCTGTTGGAGATACATTTACCAAGACTCCATCATCATAATGAATTCACTGAGACAAACCCTTCCTTTCCCACGTACTACAAAAGCTGCAGCAGACGACTTTGAAAATGTGTGGTTAAAATGTCCTAATATGTCTCTTAATGAAAGTGAAATTATCAAGCAGAGTTGAAATCATTGTGGCAAAAGAAGAAATTGCTCATCATGAGCAATTTTTCCTTTTTCCAATATGTTTTCAAGATACTTCTGCTGTAAATACATCATATTTCGTCTGCAGATGGGAAAGGGAAAACATACTTTGACACAGAGCTTGGTACATTTCGAATTTTGTTCTTATCAATCATGCTGTGAAAGACAGAGGCGTAGCTTTGCAATAATCAATGTGTAGGCCGTCTCGTGAGAAAATCAACATTGTGGACTCTGCGTAAAGTATCGACCCGGATCAGCCTAAGCATGCCACACAGGCATACCCGGATATACACTTTTCGCCTCCTGTGGATTTTCTGTTTGAAGAATAACTACTCTATACATCTATCCCCCTAAGACGGAATGTGTCGGCCGGATCAGTCTGCGTGGACAGCGCAGGCTGCTGATCTGGTCAATACATTACGCAGATGTCTATCGCTGCCGCTGCATTTTGGGACATTTTGAGAAAAAATGTTTAGGCACGTGCCTACAGTGCCTAAAGGGTGCTACGCCCCTGAAGAAATGCCTCCTTTTTAATTTGCGAGATACAGACAAAGGTTTCTGCAGCAGACGTCCTTTGAGACAGTTTCAAAGAAAGGAAGGCTGAACGAACATTATTTCCACTTCTTATAATGTCACTGAAGACAATAAATATACTTGCAAATCGAATTTAGGTTTTAAACAACTTTGACAGGAAAATAGTATTAATATAAGGGTGTGCTGGGCGTAGCTGAAGCAACTCATGAAGTAACAATAGTTGCAGGGGCGTTCTCTATTGAACAAATGCCACGAATAACCCAATAATAAGCTGAATGATACATTGTTTTTGAAGCCGAGATACACATTTTCGGATATTTTGCAATTTAGTGCATTCAGTATATCACAAGTAATGCTTTTCTGGGAATTTAAAACCTTTTATCCGATAGTACTGAGTTTATGCTTGTAACGTGTTTTACTAGAAACGACTACAGAATATATCTCTCCCGAAAACAGGACTGCATTTACGTTGAGCAAGTCGAGTCCCGGTAGCTCAGTCGGTAACGACGCGGGCTGTCAATCCAGGGGTTGTGAATTCATTCGAATCCCGGCTCGGCCAACTTTCTTTCCGACGTTTGACAAAAGTCATTGCGACATGCGTTATTCGTCTTCCACCAAACGGCTAAGTCTATGTGGAAAAGCAGCCAGTTGCTTGGAAAGATTGTTATGTGTGGTACTGGTGTGCGAAAACCAGGAAACATATGAGTAGGTGAACTGGCCGCCGTGATATGACTGAGAAATTGTTAAAAACGGCGTTAAACCCCAATCAATCAAATCAATACGTTAAGCAATTTTTTATATTGTATTAAGTGTATTCAGTATATCACAAATAATGTTTGTTTTTTAAGAAATGAAAACATTGTATCCGAAAGAAATGAGTATTAACTTGAACGCCTTTCGCTTGAAAAACAAATCCAGAAAAAAAGACTGCATTTACGTTGAGGAATTCTACATTTTGCTATAATATTATATATCACTTTTCTTACAAACATTAACGCAATCTGTATCCTTTTTTATGTTTCTTTTTTATTTTCCTCTCCTGTTCTTGGCTTTTAAAATAAGTAATAAGCATTGCTTTTGTTCTTTAAAATAGAAGTGTTGCACATTGAAACAGTGTAGTATCTGTCAAGTTGCAAAACATTGTGGAAAAACGAGAACTAACTTTTATAGACAGTTTCTCAAAAGAAAATGCAAAATACGTCTTTTGACAAAGGTCGTATTTTCGACATTTTTTCAAAATTATTAAAACTCGTCTGTTAACAAATGTTTTTAAAGGTCGTATATATTCGACATTTTTTCAAAAATTATTAAAACTAGTCTTTTTTTTCTAATATTTTCAAAAGCCTCTTTTCTCAAATAAAATGTCGTATTTTTAAATTTGCTTTATAATGTCGCCTTTTTAAAAAGAGGTAAAAAGTCGTCAAGTTACAAATGCTTTTAATAAGCGTGATTTTGTTTAAATGTTTTTTTCAAATATCGTCTTATTTCAAACGTTTTCAAATGTCTTCTTATTTCAAATGTTTTCATATGTGGTTATTTTTGTCTAAGTTGGCTTTCATCGTCTGTACCACAAAAGTGTCGATACATTTGCATAAACATCCACTCAGGCAATAGGCCTCGGGACGTTTTTGAAACAGTTAAGATTCATATCAAGATACTAAAAACAGTGCATCCACTCCCTAATGATATAAGTTTTAACTACCCATTATCACGACTGCATGCGGTATAAATCTTTATTAGACTGTGTGGATAACAATCTAGGATTCGAAGTTAAACGGTCAATGATTATTTTAAACTCTTTCAGCGCCGAATTGTTTAAAGTAGACTCTTCCATGTTCAAAATCGGGTATGTTCATTTCTCAATTTTATGAAAGTTTTAGACTATTTTGGTAACTAAAAGGCAAACAATGCTGATTTCAGGTGAGACAGCTCAACTGACAACATTTAAAAGCATCGTGGAAAAAAGAAGAAATTTCTCTCAATGCCTCAGTGCTGTATCTCAAATTAATATTCTTACTATTATGTAAAGAGATTTTTGTCATGTTTTCGTGGAACATCTACTTCAGAATATTGATATGTTGGAAAGGGTTTATGGGGGTCTAGCAAACACATTACAACCATCCCAATCATAGTGCAATGAACTGAACCCTTTCCCACTTGTAGACGCATTCTGACACCTCTGCAGCAGACAACTTTTGGAAACACGGTGGCAAAAGAATAAATTGCTCACAAAGAGTAGCTTCTCCTTTTGACACATTGTTTTCAACATTATTCAATACTTTTTGTTTTCATAGTTATATAAGTTTGACTAAATGTATGTCATCTGCTGTATGCGTGTTGTAAATGCCAAATGGTGAAATGTATATATTGAAGGGTAATCGTATTTTATTCTCTGTGAAGAATGTTGTGAGAAACAACAGTCGATAAATTAAGGAAACACAGTTGCGTAGATTAAACCTTTCCCACATACAAATTTTGAAAACACAATGGTAAACAAGTAGATCATGTCTTACAATAAAGGTTTAACGATATTATAGAGCTGAAAACTATGTGGCAAAAGCAGAAATTGCTTGGGATTAACAATGTATCCTTTTGTCACAATGTTTTTTAAAACATTTCTGCTGTATATGCGTCACAGTGAGTCTGTACGTGGGAAAGGATTAACGGACTGGGCGCCGCGAGAAGGACCCGCATTCATCACTCCTTATCAAATTATTCTAATTTTAAATTCACAAAGTAATACAATTTCTGAGTTGCTGAAATAAAGAGTGACACTCTTCGAACACCAGCCGTAAATTATTAGCGACCATTTTAAATCCAGATCGATCTGAGTCTCAACTAAGTTTGATCTGCATGTGTGCTGTTGCCAATTTGTTATACATGAAGAGGATTTCAAAATATTTCAGTTAAGCAGTGTTCATTCGGATCCTAAGGATGAATGCAGAGGAAAGGTAATTTACACACGTGTGATGATTAGGAGGTCCTTGTTTTTTTCTGATAATACAATGGTTTGGTCAATTGGACCATAAATTAATTCAAAATATAGAATATTCTACATGTTTATAAAGAACTTAGAATGGTAAATGAATACAGGCCACGTTTCAAATGCATTTGGAAATATGAAAACGACAATCAACATGTTCAAATATTATTTCTTTAGTTTGGGAAGCAAGCCAGGAAAGATACTACACGTATGACTGCCGCAATATACCAGCAGAGGCCCCGACATTATACAACTCTGAAAACGTTTTCAATGCTCAGAAATATACTTCACGTGCCGAATTAGACCTCATATTGGTCAATTTCAATAAAATATTCGCTTCAGAATTCTGACCAATCAGATACAGGAGCACACAGTGTGTGAAAAGAGCATAGTTTTATAGGTTTTGAGCCTGTCTTCGACATGGAATTTATATATATTATTCAATGATCGCAAAGAGGAGTTCCCCGGGTTGACAATCCAGGGGTTGTGAGTTCGAACCCAAGCCCGACGTTTGATAACATTCACTGTGGCAATCGTCATTCATGTTTCACCAATGGGCTAACAGTTCGAGCTCTAGATAAGGAGAGTACTTCAAATTCCAGATGCCCATATTTGACGCCTATGAGACTATTCTGTCGAGCACCAACAACATTTGATTTGGTTTAGTCATAAGCGAAATTTAGATGGGAAAGGATCAGACTACTCTACCGTTTCTAGTCCTCTGAGGATGTTCCATCAAAACGAACATCGATGGTGGGAAAACAATGCTATAGAATACAATTTCATGTTCAGTTCCAGACATTTGATATCACTATTCGATTTGTAGATAAACAAAGCAATACCTATTTGATTAGGAAAACTCTCGGCATTAATGGATTTTACAATGACCAATTATCGCGAACGCTACTTTAACAATATGAGAAGTACTTTGTACCAATACAACTCTTTAATTTATCACTTCTTCGACCACTTCGATTAAAAAAAAAGGACATTCAAGTGCAGTATGTTCTGGTGTTAAAAATAGCATGAAGAAGGATGATATTTTCATCTTTTCAACACCAGACTGCATTTAAATTTCCTTCGTTTTTTAAATCTTGATAAAGAGAAAAAGTGATCGAAAAAAATGATAATTAAAGAATTTTATTGATATAAAGTGTGTTACAGACTTGCTTCCCTTCGCAATGTGGGAAGTGACGACTGAAAAAGAGATAACGACTTGCTAGAACCATTTGTTTAAATTGTATTCACGCCGCTATCAACAGTATTTCAGTTATATAACGGCGTTTCTTGGGTAAATTACCAGTAATACTGGTGTTAAATACAGGGGCGTAGCTTGGCAATAATCAATGTGTAGGCCGTCTCTTGAGAAAATCAACAGTGTGGACTATGCGTAAAGTATCGACCCAGATCAGCCTAAGCATGCCACATAGGCGTACCCGGATATACACTTTTCGCCTCCTGTGGATTTTCTGTTTCAGGAATAACTACTCTATCTATCCCCCCCCTTAGACGGAATGTGTCGGCCGGATCAGTCTGCGCGGACAGCGCAGGCTAATCTGGTCGATACATTACGCAGATGTGTATCGCCGCAGCTGCATTTTGGGGCATTTTTAGAAAAGAATGTGTAGGCACCTGCCTAAAGGGAGCTACGCCCCTGAAATATCCTTACACAGATAATGATCCGTAATGCTATCATCGCAACACGTAGCTCCGGGGAGCGAAGTCATTACTACCATTTACTATTGGTGTCTGAAATACCCCGAGACTAATATTATAGGCAGAGAGCATAAAGCCAGACCAACACGTACACATGCACAGACCGACCTTGATCTTCACTGGAAGCAAATGCCAAACGGTTGCCATTAACCCATATATGTTTACGCTTCTGTGGTACAATAGCCCTTTTGTGGCAAAATTAGACTTGTTATGCGATTCATCCATTAATCGATCAATATATTCCTATAGTTCATTTACGTCCTGAACATTCATATATTCATTCAGATCGATATTTATTGATACATTTTTTGCTTGACCTAAATAGCAATCCACTTAAAAGACAAGATCTAACAATTTCCACCATGCAATTTACATGTCCAGATAATGGTTTGTATCTCCCAATCAAAAAATCTTATTTGATCCATAATGATAAACACTATGTTGTGTGTACGCGGGCTGCCAATCCAGGGATTGTGAATTCGAAGCCCAGCTCGGCCAACATTCTTTCAGACATTTAACAAAAGTCACTGCGACAAACGTCGTCTTCTTTGGTCAACAGCAGTGAGCTTGTGTGGAAAAACAGCCAGTTGCTTGGAAAGCATGCTGTATGGAGTACTGGTGTGTGAACGACAGGAAACACATGAGTAGGTGAACTGGCCGCCGTTATTTGACTGGATAATTGTTGAAAAGGGCGTTAAACCCCAATCAATCAATCAATCAATAATCGTTTTGTTTTATATCTCCGTTTCACTGTTTTTACCAAAACTATATTGTGGGCCTTTGTTAGAAATACAAAACAAAGAGAAAATCCCTAGGAGACACCTTTACGACTTAGAGTCTAAGAACAAAAGAAAGTAGGAAATAGAGTATTTCATATTTATTATCCCTCGAACCATTATCTTGGGATTTTATTGGTACGTATAGACAAATATGTTCAGCTTATTCTCACCTAACATGATATCATAGAGTCGTCTTTCAAGACAAGATGGGTTACTAATAGATGAAATGTCTAGCATCTAGAAATTGGAATGTATATTCCCGACAAAGAGCTGGAAACAGTGTGGGAAAAGGAGACATAAATGCTTGTTTATACAAATTCCTGTGTGCAACAATGTTTTCTTCACCTGTCTTCTGTGCTAAGGCGTCACAAGTTATATTAGACAAATAATGTAAATCACGAAAAGACAATAAGTGTTCAACTTATCTCCCTTCAACGTTTTCTCATGTGAGAGTTGTTAGATGAAGACAAATCATAGGGAACAGATGTCTCGATAAGGGGGCGTTTTGCATGTACTAAAATCCTTATTTGGCCATCTAACCCTATGTTGTGGGTACTCAAAAGAATCGTCTCAGTGAGCCGATTCTTTTGAGTACCACAACAAAGGGTTTGCTCTAATAATAAGAGAGAAATTGTGGGGAAAAGAGCATAAAACCCCTCCTTATCTGTACCTCTGGGGTATTTTTGACAAATTATCAATGTACGCATCCATTTTAGACAGTGCAATCGAATACTGTTTGTTGGAAGTTTCTTGACAACGCTCGTGTTTCTATTTAAATTCGAATAAATCTATTTCGCAGAGGTCCAGAAAAGGAAGGGTATACAGCTCTTTTACCCACAATATCTCTCATATCATCCAACCAAACCCTATGGCGTGGTTACTCAAAAGAATCGTCTCAACGAGACGATTCTTTTGAGTACCCACAACATATGGTAAGAAAGTAAAAAAAGGATTTTAGAATGATCTGGAGCTCTGTATAATCTGTGATGTACATATGCACAGTTTTATCTGGTTCTTGTTTGTCGAAATTACGCAATGGTTCGATTTCTTGGAGAACATAATTATATAACTTATTTTCATATTTTGATATATTCATATTTATATATACATATATATACAGTCGCAGGTAGCGAAATAAATAGATAACAATAACAACAACAACAAAAGCAATAACAATTAAACATGCTTGTGACAATTAATTCACCGAGGTCACGTGAATGCATCACCCGGACCACTGCATTCTAACACAGGTACATGTCGATACGGACTAAACGTTAGAATGATATACACGTATGGTGACCTGTCGTTAACCATTTCCCACATACAGACAATTTCTGACGCCTCTGTTGTAGAAGTATTTGGAAAATATTGTTGCAAAAGTAGAAATTGCTCATAATAAGCAATTTTTCCATTTGCAACAATGTTTTTATTTTTGTTTGTTCGATCATTATACTATCATTTATAGAGAGTGTTTCATATTTATGAAAGACGTTTATGTAGACGTTTTCAATGTAGTCTGCTGTAGATACTTTACAATTTAAACAACGTGAATGCACCATACACATATTCACGAAGGTAACATGTACTTTATCTACCTACTTTTGAGTTCAGTGATCCGAATAATGTATTAACGTGACCTCCGTCAATTATATTTCACAATTTAGAATGTAAGTTAAGCTATACAACACAATACAATATACATGTACCAAAGCGAATCAGCAGCAAAATCTAATTGACGATTGATTGTATTGGCAAAACATCCACGGACATTCCTTTGCAATACAATGGCTTATCGCGGAACAGTTGTAACTGCTTTTCGAATAACAAACAGTTGCAACCGTTTTGCGCTGAGTCATGGATTTCCCTAACTTCAATTTAACATTGCGATTATCATGGAAAATCTGTCATTGGGCAAACAAAGCTGGGATCTGTACAGATTAATTTCCTAGGAATTCTGGCTGAACAGCGTAGGAAGACAAACACGGCATAAACACATTCACATACAAGGCAAGACAAGAGGCATACACACATCGGAAATGACGTCACGTTACACGACATTGAGTTGCATCACTTACTTCTAAAAGGATATGTTCCAAACTGTTATTACGTTGAAACGTTCTATCGACAAGCACGTGGTCTTCGTCCAAGGAGAAGCTGACCTCCTTTTTGGACTTTTCAGTGTAACCCATGTCTATCGGTATATCGGAGAAGTTATCCACTTTGTCCGTACCTTTATAGTACATATTTTCGGACAGCACCTTTAATCGGGCACTTTCCGTCTTTCTCTGAACGTCTATTCTACGTAAGATGAATATAGTCACGAGAATTCCTACTGAGATGATGAATGTTACTGAGGCAACGACTATCACTATCAGCACGTTCTTTTCGTACTCGGCACTGGCCAACGCGACGTCAGTAACGTTACTAGCGGTAACCACAACATGCAAGCTGGACGAGGCTGCTTTAGACACCTGTCCGTGGTCCCTGACCAAAATATTTATAATGAACACTTTATTTATGAGATCTGAGTTTGAGAGAGGCGCTGATAAAAATATATCTCCCGTTGATGAATCTATGGTGAAATAACTCGTTTTATTTGGAGTTGATATTGAATAGCTTAGTTTGGAATTAAAACCTGTATGATCGTCGGAATCCGTTGCTATGACTGAATAAATGAGTGAATCTGGTGACGTTAGATACTGTAAACGAACAGTGTCATTTCCAGGTATCGGGAAATGTATAACCGGTGCATTGTCGTTTTCATCCTCGACATAAACTGTTACACTGGCTTCAGAGCTCATACTACTGTTACCAGCGTCCACGGCCTTCACTCGGAATGTGTATTCAGACTTGAATTCTCTGTCAAGCTCTCTGTTTGTCTTAATGGTACCGTCCGTAAACACAACAAATGGCACGTTTTCGGCGATATTCTTTAGACTGTATCGAGTATTCGCATTACTCCCCCGATCCGTGTCGTTCGCAGTTATTCTTCCCACGAACGAATCCGACTGCCTGTTCTCGTCAATCCAGAATCTGAAAACTGTCTGGACAAACACTGGACGCTGGTCATTCTTATCTTTTATGGTAACGAGAACTCTGGCACTACTGGTCAGTTTTGGATTCCCGTTGTCAGTAGCGTAGACGGTAAGGTCAAGGCCGTTGCCTTCTTCGCCTTCTTTATCGAAACTTTTCTTAGCCATTACAACACCGGTGATTGGATTAACATAAGCGTATTGAGCGGAAAGAGGGGCAACAGAGTACCTGATTATACTGTTATTTCCTACGTCATTATCAAAGGCAGACACAGTAGCTAATGTATCCCCTACTTCGTTATTCTCATCAACGACAGTGAAATATCTCTGCTGTCTAAATCTTGGTGGATTGTCGTTTTCATCCGTAACATTGACTTGGAACGTCTTTGCGGTATTGAGCGATGGATTCCCCCTGTCGCGGCAGTTTATGGTAACAATGTGTCGATCCTTATTTTCTCTGTCAAGAGCATCAACGAGTATCACTTTGTACTCGTTAACGTCGTATCTCTGAAGGCCAAATTTGCTATGGGATACGGTACAATTGACCTCGCCGTTTCTTCCTTCGTCGTGATCGACAATAGCCACATGGGCCACCACGGCACCTATGTTAGCATATTCTGATACCGCCGCGAATTCGTTGGATGGTAGAGTATTTACGTATATCTCCGGTGGGTTATTACCAGTGTCTAAGACATTGATTTGTACAAATGTCTGTGTTGTTAACGGCACAGAACCTTTATCTATTGCCTCCACAATAAGTTTGTATGAACTTTTAGTATTGTAGTTCAATACTTTCACCACCTTTATATCACCCGTAACGGAATCTAACGTAAAATGGTCGCCGTTCTCCGATGACTGATGGGGACTCAGTCGATATTTCACTTCAGCATTTTTCCCGGTGTCCAAATCGAAAGCGGTTAGTGTAACAATGACTGTATTAACAGCTACGTCCTCGTTCACAGTCACATTATAGGACTGTTTCTCGAAATTCGGATAATTGTCGTTGGTGTCCTGTATTGTCACGTTAACGTATAACGTTCCATTTTGGGGTGGGGAGCCACCATCCTTCGCAACGATGTATAACTCATAATTACCCTTCTCTTCCCTGTTAAGGTGCCGAGTGACCTTAAGTTTTACGATCGAACTTCCGTCTAAATTTTTGGAAAAACTTAAACTAAAAGGCAAAGTGTCTTTGGGATTTTTCGGATACAAGTCATAACCGTGTAGTGAGAAGTTGGAACTCATATCCTTATCACGTGCCCCGTCTAAAGTGAAAGTAGCTCCCGTTAAAACGGATTCTGGAATGGACAACTGTACGACTGGTTTCGGAAACGTCGGACCATGGTCGTTGACGTCTTCTATTATAACCAAAACTCTGATCACGGTAAAGAATCCATCATTGTTCGTGGACTGACCGGCAACCTCCAATAAAAGCTCACAGTCTATCATGAACTGGCACAGCGTTTCTCGGTCGATGGTATGCACTGCTGTGAGATTACCTGTCAACTCGTCAACGGAAAAATACGTCTCATAATCGTTACCTTGATTCATTAGGAAATAGTTTAATCCTTGTCCCTGTAAACTAGCCGACTGCACGATACTGCCAACAAAAGCACCTGGCTGGTTCTGTTCTCTCATCTTAAATTGTATATCCTCACCATTGCACAAAACATTTAAAGTTAAAACGGATAAAATCGCTGTTTTAAACACTGTCAAAGCCATGGTATCCCTTTTAAAACAACGAAATAATTCTGCGCGGAGAGAAGAAAAAATCACTGCTCTTTTCTAAGCAAATAGTCATTAGCGAAAACTATAATTATCCACTTCGCGTGTGTATCTCTTTAATACCATAGATAATCATCTTCCATTTACGATATGATAATAATTTTACTTGTCCAAACTGCAGCGCAAAAATACTTTAAAGAGAATAATTACAACTTTCTCCAGGAAATATACGTAGCTTCCAAAGTTTATCCACTGTGATACACGACGGTGTATTTATTTTTTTAAATTTCCGCTCTCGCCCGACAATTAATCCAATACTTCAGAAGTTAAGATAGTGAAGCGATGGTCTCTATTTTAAGCTCAGTAAGAAAATGCACAAGTTGACATCAGGCGCGATATTATAATATTGGAGGTTCCGCTCGATCGCGGATCGTTTTACACTCGGTTAAAATTACACTTCCTCGCGTGTCCGTCACACTAAAACGAATGAAGTCCTAAAATAGCGGGTATCGGCTAGCGAGCACTTGTTTACTAAACGGGCTACGCTTCATTGGTGGTTCGCGCACCGGTGATTTTTCTTTTCGCGGCTTGCAAGTTAATTATTGACGTGATTAGAATGAATGCTTTGATGCCCTCCTTTCACACACCGATTTGTTAAATATGCCCATTATCTTGTCGTTAGGGGTAAAGAAAAGATTGTTATCGGGGAAAAAAAACACATCTTTGAAATATGTCCAAAAGTTAAATTGTTTTTAGGTTTGATTTTAAAACATCTGGGGAAAAAATTCAGAAAAGTTGGAATGACAGATTGTTAAAGAATTGAAAGTATTGTTGGAAAAGGTGAAACCACTTGTTTTTATATGTTTCCACAATGTGTTATTTCCCGCATACAACAAATGTACAGTAGACGTCTAAGAAATTATCTAGATTAAAATATGAAAAATATAGAAAGCGAATATAGTTGAGTTGAAAACATTGAGGTAAATGCTTTCGCCACAATGTTTACACAAGCAGTATATTGCAGATGCCTCACAAGGGTTGATGTTTTGAGTTATCGGGAAAGGTTTTTTTATAGTTCAACAAAAAATGAAAAGAACATAATTATGGGGTTGGCCTATTGAATGGCTTATGTATTTTACTTTTGAACTCCTTATTATCTACTGGTTAGCGTTCTTTATAGAATGTCTATTTTGATACCTCTAAATGTTTAAGAAAATAGTTATTCGCTGTTATTATAGGCAAGCAACATGTAGTTTGATTTAAAATCTACATAGACAAATAAAAGTATACTAAGGATTTTGAATATGGTTTTGTTTGCATGGTGTTTTTCGCCGCTTTCAATATTTGAGCCGTCCCGCGAGAAAACCAAAATAATGGCCTCTGCGTAATGTTTCGAACCAGATCAGCCTGTGCAATCCGCACAGACTGATCCGGGCCGACACATTCCGTCCCAGGGGGGATAGAGGTATAGAGTAATGATTCCGGAAACAGAATATCCACAAGGAAGCGAAGAGTGTCTGTCCGGGTAATCATGCGCGGCATGGTTATGCTGATCCGGGTCGATACATTACGCAATGTTGGTTGGCTCATTTGTTCAATTGTATCACGGCGTATACAGACTAGTCCATGTAACCGGACACAGTCTAGTCAGTCGTAATGCTAGGCCCTACAATCCTGAGTGCCAAGTCTGGGAAGACAATTCCTTCAATTTGTTTGATTCTTTATTTGCATTATTATGATGTGCATAAAATGGTTTGATATGTGAGATGGTGTTAGGCGATTTGGGATTTTATCGACTCTCGGTAATGGGGTCATATAAATAGGTGAATAATCGAAATACTAAGCGGGCTAAAGTTTGAAGACTTTTTACGTAGAGTCCACAATGTTGGTTTTCTCGTGGAACGACTCATATAGGACTATCTCTGCTATGCATAGTTAAGCGGATTTTATAATCGATCGTCGACCTTGTCTGTATCGAACATACCAAGGAAGAATCAAACCTGGCCCTTATAAGCAGATGGTCGTTAAAGACAAGTCAGTTTGTTATTGGTTCCCTCTCCACAAGATCACGTTATTCTAATGAGGCAACTTGATTAATTGGTATCAAAAAGGATACGTTATTGCGATGCTTTGGCTCGTCAGAGTCTTCACTGTACGCAGATGCATCAAGACTTCCCCCCCCCCGCCCCCAAATCGATAAGCGCGATTCATATGTATACATGCAGTCTTGATTGATCTTGTAATTTGTTTGAACGTATTTTTTTTTTTTGGGGGCATTACATTAATCACGCTCGATGTATGTTTCTAAGAGATATTACCAGAACTCGCTCATCACTGGATTTGAACCCGGAACCTGTGTCACGATAGACCAACACTCTACCGCTGTCTTTTTGTCAAATAGTTGTTTTTGTAATTATTCTCATTTCAGATATTTCCGGCCTTTGGTTAACCGGGCATATCATATTTATAGTCAAAAACGTTCACGTGAAACGGAAATCATCTTGTTAAAGCATCCAGTAACTGTATTTCTATGCTAAGTTGCATGTGTTTGAGTTATTTTGTTTGTCTTTATCAATGGTGTTTATGTGCCCTTTTAAACATTTTTTTCTGTAATATCACCGAGTTTCTTGGGTAATTTACCAATACTATCAGTACCATTTATCCTAATCCCGATTCATAAATCGGAATATTACATGCATTACCGCAACCCGACAGAGGGGTATTCAGCTCTTTCCCCCACACATTCTCTCTTATTCTTAAAGCAAACTCTATGTTGTGGGTACTCAATGGAATCGTCTCAATGAGACGATTCTTTTGAGTACCCACAACATAGGGTTAGAGAGTCAAATAAGAATTTTAGAACATGCAAAACGCCCCTTACCAAGAGCTCTGACCCGAGTGTCAAAGAGGGAAGTCATTGCTGTCGTTTTTAATTGTTCGAATAATAAAACTTAAAATGTTAGTGACATATCACTAATCTGCAATAACTGCGAAACGAATACTCATAATTTTATTAAAAACGTCAATTCTGTCTGATTTTGAATGGTAAATACATTTATACAGACATTAGCGTTTTGACACCAATAAAAACAGGTACATGGCATTTCCTCGTCCACCTTCATAAACAAGTAAATAAAGCGTAATTAAACATTCAGATACATGTTAAACAGTCATAAAATTAAAACAATAGCCTTAAAGCAAGATTTGACTGGGCATGTGACAAATTTATTCTGACGCGGTTCATTAGGTAACCCTTTACCCAAAATAAACAGATTGTGTTTGTGTGGCCACAGTAGCTCAAAAGTATGAGTAATTACTCATTGTGTCAAAACATTTGTTCAATATTCTATCTTTCATATAAAGAGGGGTCAGCCATGTACGATATACAGATGCATTTTGTCAAACATTAAGGCAATTTTAACGGTAGACTGTTAATATTGTTATTTCTCCCCCCCCCCCCCCCCCCCCCCCCCCCCCCCCCCCCCCCTCCCCCTTTACCCAAAATATACAGATTGTGTTTGTGGGCCACAGTTGCTCATATGTATAAGCAATTACTTATTGTGTCAAAACATTTGTTCAATATTCTATCTTTCATATAAAGTGGGGTCAGCCATTTCCGATATATGAACGCATTTTATCAAATATGCGTGCATCACACGGCACTTAACAACATTTAGGCAATTTAAACGGGAGACTGTTAATATTGAGTAATCTCTACTTGGCTGAAATGTTATCAGATCCATTCCGATGCATTTCGAGGGCTTGGCGTGAAAGGGTTGTAACTAAAATTGGTATTTTTTTACCAAGGTTAATCACCTCGCCATAAAATCTTTAAAGGCATTAAATCTTTTTTCTTGGTAAACAATGGAAATTTAGGTGCCATTGCTCGTTCTGAGCAATGGCACCTAAATTTGCATTGTTTACAAAGGGGTCAAAATTGCCCCTAAACCAGGATTTTAAAAATAGGTTTTTAGTTACAACTGTTTCATGCCAAGCCCTCGCTTTGCTCATAGAGATGTTCAAAACATTTGCCTATATGTTTTCAAAGTCGCCGAGCCCCGGTAACGACGTGGGCTGTCAATCCAGGGTTTGTGAGCTCGAATCCCGGCTCGGCCAACTTTCTTTCTGACGTTTGACAAAAGTCAATGCGACATGCGTCATTCGTCTTCCACCAATGGACTAAGTCTACGTGGAAAAGCAGCCAGTTACTTGGAAAGATTGTTGTGTGGAGTACTGGTGTAACCAGGAAATACGTGTGTAGGTGAACTGGCCGCCGTGATATGACTGAGAAATTGTTAAAATCGGCGTTAAACCCCAATCAATCAATCAGTTTTCAAAGTCGGTTGCTGCGGAGAATGTGTACTCGTATTTTGGGAAGAGCAGGAAAGTAAATAAGAAAGACGTTACTTGAAATGCTTATATCGTACATATGAGGGTATGAGTTAGGGAATATGCTGCCCAAACCTCGCCTCGTATCAGGGACACTATAATACATGTAATATAATGTCCCTGCTCGAGTCAATCGGACAACGTTTAGATCAAAACCGGATTCGAAGACTTTGTCTGAATTTTAATTTATTTTAAGCAATGACTCCTCAATAAGAACTAAAGAACTTGCTATACTATAGTAAATTGGGACATTGGGACAAGTTTAAAAAATGTGCAATCTGAAGACGCATCTGCAGCAGACGACTTTTAAAAACATTGCGACAAAAGTTGCTCGCAATTGCTCATTATAAGCAATATCTAATGCCACAATGTTTTTAACTTTATTTTCATTTATCAAATTCTTACTTATGGAGGTATGTCATTATGAGCAATTTTCTTTTTTGTCACAATGTCGTCAAAAGTCGTCTGCTGCAGAGGCGTCAGAAAGCGTCTGTTTGTGGGAAAGGGTTAAGGTGGATGTATGCATACCTCGCCCAGAGTCAATCAGATAAGCCGTGGATCAGTACAGATTCGAACACTTTGTCTAATGACCCGTGGTTATAGCATATTATCCTGACTGACAGAATGATATTTACCACTTGTCTCCCCCGGGGACATGACAGTCACCCCATCCCACCTACCTACCTCTCGCTCACCCCTCCTGCTTGTGTTGTTTACATTGTATGATTAGTTTTATTTTAATGACTTTAACGCCATTTCTATTAAACTGAATTACTTGAATAAACTCGAGGCAGATCATGATCTAAATGCATCATTAAGGGAGTGATAGACGATTTCTAAAAATATATATATATGAAAAATAAAGATTCATGTAAATTGCGCAAAGCTATCGATTTCTGCATTCCTCAGAATATTTCTAACTCTACAAAAAAAAGTATACTTTCGACTTTGCAAGAAATTTATACTTCCAACTTTGCAAGAAATTTATACTTCCAACTTTGCAAGAAATGTATACTTCCAACTTTGCAAGACATTTATACTTACAACTTTGCAAGAAATTTATCCTTCCAACTTTGCAAGAAATTTATCCTTCCAACTTTGCAAGAAATTTATACTTCCAATTTTCCAGATTTATAAATATTTCAGTGGTGTAGAGTTGAAAACAAAGTGGTAAATGTTGGCTGTTGCAGATGGGTCAGAATACGTGTAGTAAATTGAAAGGGTATGGATTTAACAGGCACATTGAGAAAAAATATTGAAAAGAATGAGATTTCGCTCAAAACCAACGACTTCACAATTAGTCAGAATATTTTCAAATTTCCAGATTAGAACAAACACAACAACCCTTCAAGTCCCTATAAGCAAGCCACGCCAAACCTTTTCCTTCGTGCAGCACAAGACTTTAAAAATAATTAAAGCGAACTTAGTATACGTATTGAACATAGTTGAACACATTGTGACAAGAGAGGCGTCTGTTGCAGTTGCGTAAAAGGACATATGCAAGTGAAAAAAGGTACATTTTGATATATTTACCAATCGTTATTTCATTTCAAAAAGTATGGGTGCTTCCCCCGGCTATCTCGTTCCACCATATCCCACAACATAAACCCCAGGCGACTTGCTTTCTGTCAGTTTGAATTTGTTTACCCTCGCGCCATGCAGAATTAGCTATTTGGCGAGCAACTGGCTATCATCCCGCATAAAATGTTTGACCCATTGGTTGAAACGAATGATGCAATTCATAATGACTTTCGACGTTAATCTTCGGAAAGAATAAATGGCCAAGCCTAAATTCGACTCACAATCCGTAACGAAAGCGAAGATTTAAGCCTCCGTGTGTTATTCGTAGAAAAGAATCAGTCCAACATTATGAAATGCATGTAAAAACAAAAGGATGACTTGAAAAACCCTTTGGCAAGTATAGTAAATGTCTCGGGGTTCGAATATCATGATGAGCGGGTTCTGCATTTGGGTTTTTGTCGCGCAAACGGCGCGAGTACTGGAAGCAGACATCGAGCGTAATAAATATAAGCATAAAGCTCGGTTTGCAATCGATGTAAATTAAATCAGTTTTTACTAATTATAGACCTTTTCTGAGCATATGCAGCAGACACTTTTAAAAAAAAGGTGTTACCTATAGAAACAATGGCTCATAACAGAGACATACATGCAACTGTGAACGAAATTATTCATATTATATGTTCCACATATTTGCCAATATGTTTTTAATGTCGTCTGCGGCAATTAAGTTATCACATGATTCGAGAAAGGGTTATGATCCAAACGTTTCTTGTTTAAATGTCTATGGAGACCCGTGGTGAGGTGAACAGACTGCGGTATTCGCCTTGGAAGCGGGAGAACGTGGTTCGATCCCCGGTCTGGTCACATAAACTATTTTAAAACAATATTCATGACTCCCCACCGTTGCGCTAATGGCTTTTGGGATAGTATTTCTACTTACGAGCCGGTTTCAGGAAAATATACTATACAATTGCTTATACTTGTAATTTACCAGGAAAACGACATGAAATAATGTTGAAAGCGTCGTAAACACAATTAAAATACTTATACTAATAACACACGGTTTCTATTATCAGACGAACATTCTATATATGTTAATGATATAATTATGATCTGCACAATGGGCTTATAATTATCCTTGTTTTATAAATACAGTACTCTTATGTTCCGTTCTGTGCATTAAAGTAAATAGCCATCAGCAAACAGTAAAGACATCGGTTTGTTTGTTCGATGCATTAGAAGCAGAAACAAACATCAATTGAAACCAATTATTTTACCGAGTAAATACGTAGACAGTTAAATACAATATAGTTTGGTCTAATTTCCTACTGGGTATATTTAAATGTCTCATCACAATCAATGTAGACAAACAAGGTTTGCCGGGTGTGAACTATTTAACGTACCTTATATGTTAAGGTGCGAAAATAATACGTCTGGAACAAATTCACCCTTTAATCTTGTTTGACAAACTGAATTTTATGTGTAATAAACAATCTTACTGAAACAGTATCTAGACATAGAATCGGGTTAATTAAATCTTTGGCTATTTTAACCATCCTACGCTAAATCTCAAAAATAAAAATAAAAATCGTGGACTATTATGTTGATCAATATCTGTCTATTCCGAGATCTTTATATTTATTATTTTGTTTGTAAACAATATTACAAAGGGGGTTATTCTATATTCTGCCATGTATATATGTCATTTTTTTTTTCGCCGTGTGTAATGCTAAATTGTATTTTCTTCGTGTTTTTGTCAATGTACAAACTGGGAGTATTAAAGAAATTGAAAAAAAATAATGGAACATTTATCGCTTTGTAAGATATGGAACTTTCAATTTACTAGACGTATTTTCACCCATCTGCAACAGCCAATCGACATTTGCCACTATATTTTCAACTCTTTACCATAGTTATGCTTTGGAATTGACATGTTCATGTTTGCTTACCTAATGTCGTCGTCCTGAAGTAATTTCGTTCCAAAGAAAATAATGATGTATTCCGAAATTGACAGGTTTACCTCATTCTCTGCCAAATTTCACAAAGTCGACTCTTCCATGATGAAAATTGAACCAATTCATTTTTCGTCCAACAGGACCAGGGGCGTAGCTCCCTTTAGGCACTGTAGGCACGTTCTTACACATTTTCTTTCTCAAAATACTCTCAAAATGCAGCTGCGGTGATAGACATCAGCTCAATGTATCGACCAGATCAGCCTGCGCTGTTCGCGCAGACTGATCCGGCCGACACATTCCGTCTTAGTGGGATAGATGTATAGAGTAGTGATTCCTGAAACAGAAAATCCACAGGAGGCGAAAAGTGTCTATCCAGGTAGGCCTGTGTGGCATGCTTAGGCTGATCCGGGTCGATACTTTACGCAGAGTCCACAATGTTGATTTTCTCACGAAACGGCCTACACATTGATTATTGCAAAGCTACGCCCCTGAGGACATTGGGTAAAATGTAATGTCTAAAGCGGCAAAAAATGCAGATTTCAGTCGCTGTCTCATCTGAATCTGCATTGTTTGCAAAGTACTTTATTTGCCTTCCGAAGCGAAAGGATTAAACAATTGAAAGACCGTATTTTGTTGTTTTTCGATATAACACTTATTTAATAAAAATGGCTTATATTTTTAGTTATATCATATCCAACAATCTGTCTTCTCCGGTTTCACTCAATAACTTTTATCGATATTTCGCCTAATCGATCGCCGGAGTTTCTTATCTTTCGGCAGTTTACGAAGATAACCGACGCAATTCGTAGGGGTCATAAATCATAAATCATCAGGGTAATTCAAACGGATTTAGCAGTTTTAATCTTGGTAGGTTAACGGTTTTATTATAGGGATATGCTATATTTAAACGAGCATAGCAAAATTTGTGTTTTACGTTTTAATATAAAATCAAGTTTAAAATTGATTTTTCATAAAAAAATAACCATTAATTTAATTTAAAAAAAGCCGAATCATGAATTTATAATAAAGTGTTTAATTAAAAAGTATAATCCGAGCAGTTATACTTTGGTCATTAAAAAACAAAGAGATTCACTTAGGGCTGACTTCAACCACCAATATAAAACTGAAAGTCGCTATATATATATATAAAAAAAAATAATCAAAAATGATAATGTAAGATTTTTAACTTCTCAGCTTAATATGCAGATTTTAGCTATTTTGTATACGAAGATCAGAACCCATACTTCATAAGTTTGAAAATAAATTCAATCCAACCTGTATCAAAATAAACAATACAGAAAATCCATTATTCAGAAATGATATTAAATATTTTCATGAAGCTGATAACAATAATAATAAATATTATGTCGTAACTTTTAATTTAACACAAGTACATCTATTTTAAGTCACGCTGATAATAACAAATGGCAGAAAATGTCAATCCTGGTTTTTATGACCCAATTAACTTATAAAACGCCCGAGGCAGTGTCTATTAGAGCATTACAGATTAACCTGAATACACACATTTGACACTTATAATAATACATTAAAATTGAGATGATGTTTTGAAAAACAGCATTAAAAATAAAAACGGTATCCATTGAGAGTTCTCATAAACAGTATTAAAAAAAAGAAAATACATTTTGTAGTTTTAATTAACTTGGGTAGAAATAATAGTGTGTTAATAACAAAAGGGTTATCTTAATAACACAAATTGTGTTTCCTTAATTCTTTTCACATTTTATAAAAAAATTACAAGAAGCTGGCATATTTTTATTGCAAAAAGGTAGCAATTAAAATGTTTTTATTTGTATATTATGAAAACAGTTTTTATAATATCAGGAATAGTGTATACTGCATTTCCGTTTGCACAGAAATATTGTCAACATACATTAACACTTTGTGAACAATAAAGTGTATTAATCTAAGATGATTTAAGTAAAGTGAATAACATTTTTTTGTTTTTGTTTTTTATTACGCATCAAACGTATGTATTTAACAGTTTTTGGTCAGTATTATTTCCATAACCAACATCGGATAATCAATCCTAGTGAGATTGACAACGTATCATGTATACTTATTTTTCGCTGATACTCAAAATGAATTATTATTCCTATTCTTTTAACACATTTAAATATGACAAATACATAATTGGCCTTAATTTATAGGTAATATTTATGTCAACGGCGGGCTATTATTTAATAATATTCCTATTGTTATTGCGCGAGGATAAAAACTATTTGATTAAACTCTTAATTCAATCCTTAATTATCCAGATATTTAAAACCTGCCCTGAAGGAGTAAGATTGTATTGCCCTGCAATAAAACATCGAAGTCATAAAACCAGTAGCGGTGAAATCCGATTAACTTCGTAAGTTTCCGCTACTGTTTGACGGACTCCACCGAACACAAAAAATACTTACATGTTGTTTGACAAAAGCATTAATTCCCCCGCCTAAATTTTTCTTAATTTCATAAAAAATGATATCCTTCTTTAAACAAATGAATATACTTTACGAATGTGAATGCGAACCTATAAAAAGTTTAAAGGAAAACAAGTTATAACTAATTAACCAACGAAATTTGATGGCAATTTCTGTGTAATTATCAAAAATCATATGTAATTCAATAGGAATATAGGGTCACCTAATGTTTATATAAATTCCCCCACCTAAATTTTATTTCTAATTAAAACAAATTACATATTTGAAATCGAGAGATTTTGTTCTTCCCAAATATGAATGCGAACTTAAAATATAATAAACATTAAGAAAGTTATGCCCACATTTGTTACACTGCCCTTCTTATTTCTATATAGCCGATTATTGATTTTTGACTGATCGGTAGAAGACAAATTGTTGCATATGGGGGCCGCGTGTTATTAATTATCAATGTAATGTTTTTTGTTGCTAATGTTTCAACTCATGTCGGTGTAATAAAGTATTTACAGACTTACTTATTCACATTCAATCTATATGCGTATGTGCTTGTTTTTCTTTTTTCAATTAAGTTAAAAACTATGAAAAGGTAGAGTTACTTGGATTTGTTACACACAGTACAGAGCATTTCGCTTGATTTGCTGTAACGTTTTTCAAAAACTGTATCCAAAATTACAAATCGAAATGTTTCCGCCTGTTTTCCTATTGCGTGATTAAGATAATAACTAAACCGTCTCATAAGAAAACAAGACAAAGGATATTATGCATAATACAGATTATGATCGAACTAGGCATCCTGACAGACTGACCTGACACTGCACTTTTCGTCAACGTTCCTCACAATTATAAGAAAACGTTCGACGCGCGCTGCTTTTTGGGTTTGTTTATCTAAGAGTGCAAGGGGATATCTTTCTACATTCCAACCGCAAACACAACAATGTTGATTATATTGGAGCAACTTTTGTAGAATTTCACTGTAAAACCCTTTCCCGCATGTAAACGCTTTCGATTTCAGTAGACTACTTTTGAAAACATTGTGGCAAAAGAAGAAATTGCTCTTAATGCGTAATTTCTCTCTTCGGCATAGCGATCTCAAATCATTACAGTAATACAACTTTCATTTTTAGATGTTTTCCATATTTTTGCCTAAATGTTGTTAAAGTCGTTTCTTGTTGTTTTGTTTTATGTTGAATAGGGATATTGATCTTGCGGAATTTTCTCCGTGAAATATATAATTGAAGATGTGTTCGGATGGCATAGGCTAGACAACAGCCCGTTTTGACAAAATCCAGAACATTATTCCAGTGACATTAATAATATATAAACGCAAATATTATTTTCGCATCATGTCAAATTCCTGTATTATTAATTCCATGGAACAAGAAAAAACAATGTTGTATAACATCACAATGTAATCTGTTCCAAGTCATTGTAAAAAGTATCTTATTAAATCTAAAAGTACACGTAGCAATTCTCATGCACTCTTTCATTTATATATATATGTAGATGAGATTGAGTGCCTGGCGTTTTACGTAGCTTTCAACATGTTTACATTTATATCTCGGCGTTTCCTGAGTAAATAATCAGTACTTCTGATCCTTTAATCCTGACACCAGTCAGTCGGCCGTAATGCTAACCCCGCAACCCTGAGCACAAAAGAGGGCTGCCATTACAACTTTTTTAAAAGTCTTTGGTATGGGCCGTCCGGGGATTGAACCCGCGTTACCGCACCCGAGTAGGGCGCTATAACAAGATACTTATTTCGTAATTTAGGCCACCGGCCCATTAAACAACACAATTTATAAGTATATACAACATATATTTCTTTATTTCCTCCATAAATTGAAGATTTACAAAAGCACATGTGTATACATGAAATTCACAATTAAATGGTTATGGGAATACTATTGACATTCATACACCCACATACACGCACGTACAACCACATTTTCGCACATCAACCTCACACATGAACAATAACTGTCAGAAATGAATATTATTTACATATATTAAGGTATTGAAAGAGTCTCACTTCTTAGTTTGAATGCGCTCTGGACGAATATTGCAGTATTGTATACTTCAGACTGGATATTTGTATTTAATATTGCATACAATGTGTCAAGAGTCTTGATGTTTATCCAGGATACGTTAAAATAAATGTCTCTTACATCGTCATATGTAGGACATTCGTAAAAGAAGTGAAACTCATATTCAATAATGTACATATTTCTATAACACTACACCACCGAGGCTGTCTTGTAGATGCGAAATCAGAGATTGTTTGTATTGGTTTTAAGTTCCAACTATCCTGTATCATTGAAGTGCTTTCGTTTTGTATAAATTGCGCGACTGTTTTGTGCAAACCGGGTACCCAAAATCATGTGGGTAATAGTGCGTTTGTTTTATTTGAGTTTTGCGCTGTTTTCACCATTAATTCAGTTATATGGACAGTTCACTTGTTCGTTATCCCTGGATAAATTGCTGGAGTTCAGTTGAAGGCTTTAACCGTGGTCGTAGGCCACTGCGAGCAGTGAAACATGTATGCGATATTTTTTACTTACCTTGTTTAGTTTATTATTTGAGAACACTGTTAAAACAAGAACCAGAAAAAAGTCCAACGTCCTGTGCATTAACCCTTTCCCACTTATAGACGCTTTCTAACGCATCTGCTGATGACGACTTTTGAAATAATTGTGGCAATGACATATTTTTTATTTTATTTATAGAGTATTTCCACATTGTTTTATTACAAATATTTAAAATCGTCTGCTACAGATTTGCTGTACATGGGGAAGGGTTAACATCAGCAGTGGTGGCAACACAGACTAATTCACACTAGTAATTGGCCCCCAAACGCCACAAGTCTCATACCATGTGTCTGTTTGAATGGTGTGTTTTCGATGTATGCGGCCGAGCCCCGGTAGTTCAGTCGGTAGTGACGCGGGCTGTCAATCCAGTTCGAATCGGAGCTCGTCCAACATTTTGTCCGATGTTTGAAGAAAGTCATTGTGACCTGCATCATTAGTCTTTCACCAATGGGCTGTTTAACAGTCTATGTGGAAAAGCAGCCAGTTGCTTGGAAGGTATGTTGTGTGGTGTACTGGGGTGGGACAACCGGGAAACGCATGAGTAGGTGAACTGGTCGCCGTGATATGAACAATTGTTGAAAACGGCGTTAAACCCCAATCAACCAATCAATCAATCGATGTATGCGATTAAAAAACATCAACTTATGGATATACCTCTATGCACGACTTAAGATTGCAATTTGCAAACCATGTAAAACAAGATCAGACACAAAAGCTATAATTGTATAAACTGTGATAATAATACGTTCTCAAATATCGAATTGATTAGACGCAAATTCATTCTTGAATTTGACAAATTAGGATATTTATTTTGTAGCATAGAGTTCACTTCTGAAAACAGAGCACCTTTTCGAAGAGTAATTGTTACGGATCAGCTTGCTTGTACCTTCGTACAGTCTAATCTATGACTACACTCGTCGATTATTGAGTGCTGCTCTATAAACAAAAATAAGGAGAGGATCTCGGTTGTAGACATATAACGGTAATCAACCCTTTCCCGCTAAAAAAAAACCGCTTCAGTCGAAATCAAATCCAAATTTATAGAATTTTTCTACAAATAATATCATAATTATTGAAAGTAGTTTAAATCATCTCGGAAAATGAATAAATTTGTTATTATGAGCATTTTACTCCTTTTGCCACAATGATTTCAAAAGTCGTCTGCTGTAGAAGCGTCCAACAGTGTCTTGTTGTGGCAAGTGGGGTTAAACGATAAACAGGGATTTCTCAGACGTACTTATTCTTCCTTATTCGCTCAAGTGAACTTGAAAAATCATTTTACAAGTCTAGACAACAATAATTGCCTATCGCATCTCTACACGTGGACTACCATAAGGGCCATCGTTGTTTCGCAGTTTCGACCTAGGGTCGACAGTACGAAAACGCGAAGCGAAAATGCGAAAAACGCGATGCAAAACTGCGAGAACACGATGCGAGGAGGCGATATTAATATCGTACTTTCGCATCGCATTTCGCGATTTCGCATCGTGTTATCGTGGTTTCGACCTAGGGTATCGTACTATCGCATCGCGTTTTCGTACTATCGCATCGCGTTTTCATACTATCGCATCGCGTTTTCGTACTATCGCATCGCATTTTCATACTATCGCATCGGGTTTTCGTACTTCGCATCGCGTTTTCGTACTATCGTATCGCGTTTTCGTACTATCGCACCTACGTCGAAACCGCGAAACAACGATGGCCCTAACGGAACACCGTAGTGGACAGAGGTGAGCGAGTTTTGCGAGGACGGCATGATTACTGGTTAGGTCTCTAAGAATCAGACATCGAGCATTATTTGTACATGTAAATAAGCTGAAAGATTGTTTCTCAATTGATATAAACATACATAACTCGGATTAATATACAGTCAAACCTCTGCTAAAAAAGGTTTCGAGGGCTTGGCGTGAAACGGTTGTAACTAAAAACCTATTTCGAAAACCCTGGTTTAGGGGCAATTTTGACCCCTTTGTAAACAATGCAAATTTAGGTGCCATTGCTCAGAACGAGCAATGGCACCTATATTTCCATTGTTTACCAAGACAAATGATTTAACACTTTTAAAGACTTTATGGCGAGGTGATTGACATTGGTAACAAAATACCAATTGTAGTTACAACCGTTTCACGCCAAGCCCTCGGTTTGTATAGTAATTCCCTGTCTAAAGCAACCACACTTTTAATTTCCCAATTACCCAATTTATTGCATAAATGACCCTGCAATTAAAGACCACCTGTGAACAAAGACCAGCTTGTTCTATCCTATGGGCGGTCCTTGTATATATATTTTGCATTCAAACAAAGAAATGACTTTTTTGATTTGTAAAGAGTAATTGTTATGTACATGCATATCAATACCTCGACGTTTCTGTATACCATTTATAATATGATAAACCAATTTCGATATGCAGAGACAGTAAATGAAAAATAAAAAGGAAATATATTTGGGTGAGTTTAGATGAATTACGTTATATATTTTAAATCGTTTTTCATCTAAATTGACTCAAAATACGATCACTTGTATATCATAATACAGTTTTTTAAGCATATCATGGTTGGTTGAAATAGAATAATTGTAAGCCAACAATATTATATAACTATCATTCCTACCATTGTACTTTATGTATTGTATATAATATTGTATATGGGCCGGTGGCCTGAAATACAGAAATAAAGAATTAAATTGAATTGAATTATGGGCGATCCTTACTCTGTATACTGTTGGTTGGACTGTATACTAAGTGCAAGATCTGTCAGAAGTTTCGTGAATCCTTCTGTGACTTCTTGGCGAATAAAACAGAGTCATATCAATCTGCACATTTAACGGCTAGCCGATCTCGATAAACACAGGTTGAAAAAAAACATACAGCTGTTGTTGTTGATTTGTTTTCTATTAATTGTGTCTTGTGCCGCTTTCAACAATAATATGGTTTCCTGAGTAATATGCCATTTCTACATTGGCCCAATTCCACTAACCACTAGCTCTAAAGCAATACCTTAAAGGTCGGTGAAATTAGACCCAATACTATTAATCCGGACACAGATGCATCCATCAGTCGTACTCCTGAACACCAAAGAGGGAAGCCATTAATACGCATCTTAAAGTATTTGATATGTCCCGACTTGGGATCGAACCCATACCTCACACTTTAAAGGGATGGGGGGTGGGGGGGGGGGGGGGGGGATTGCTCTAACAACATGAATATATAGGTAAACTGGCCACCGTTACATGACTGAACAGTTGTTGAATCCGACGTTAAACTCCAATCGATCTTACAAATCACTACATGGCGGAGATGCCGGTTGTCTTAGATGCCATTACAGAGAGATCGTGCGTGCACTTTTATATATATCGAGCCTGCTGAATTGCACATATCGATATAACAGTTACGCTCACGGAAGATTGTGTCAAGGCTTGCATGAAGTGCACGCTACACTTCTTTTACTTATATGAAGTCACGGTGAATGTGTCTTCTCAAAGTAATATAAACCCCTTTACCTGATTGATATTTGACTGTATTCGGGGGCTACGTAATGTACGGCCCTGATCAGTCTGCGCGGACTGCGCAGGCTGATCTGGGTCGATACATTACGCAGAGGCCTTTTTCTTTTCAGCGCCAATGGAAAAAATTAAGGTTTTTGCAAACAATACGATTCAGGTGAGTCAGCTCGTGACGAGCTGTCTCACATGATATCAGCATTGTTTAACTTATTATTATATGAGAAATGGAGAGGCCCGATAATGCACATGGAAGAGTCTACTTTAAACACTTCGACGGCGAAAGTGTTAAAAGGGCTAAAATGTATTCATGTTAAAGGAAAGGTAGCGAATTGCCTGGTAAAAATATTGTTTGGAGTACTGGTGCGAGAAAACCAGGAAACATATCTTAAATAAAACAGGCCGTTCGTTCGTGGTATACCTGAGGTATCATTGAAAACGGCATTAAACTATATTATTGCATAAAATCTATGTTTTACGCCCGCTTAAGGGATACAGAAACATTGCAAAAGCCGGGCGTAAACGGCGAGAAAACGTGTATAAACAAAGCGATTCTCGCGCGTACGTGCCGTTTCAGACCGGTTAGATGTTTTACATATGCATTACCCGGGCACCGTTAGTAAACAAAACATGGACGCTGCATCTCCCCTAGAATAGGAGCACTTGTTGGGTTTAACTCGATAATTGGTAACATGCACTAGATTCACAGTTAAAGAGCATAAAATAATCCAAAACCATTTATTTAATTCGACCCGTGTCGAGTCAGCGATGGCAACCTTGATGTAGGCCCGGTTCGTGGATATGTAAAACATTACTTGTTTACTTTATGACGTCACATGTGTTTATGACGTCACATGTGTTTATGACGTCACATGTGTTTATGACGTCACATGCGTTATCGGGTCATGTTCATCGGCGGTTATCGTACAACTGAACGTTACAGCGGACTGTATGTTGGATATTTGCTCTTATTTTATGCAATAATAGCGAAAATACACATTTTCTCGGGCGTGAACATCTGCGGACGCCCTTAAAATGTGTTTATGCCCTCGTGCTTCGCACTCGGGCATAAACACATTTTGCGGGCGTCCGCAGATGTTCACGCCCTCGAAAATGTGTATTATCCCTATATTATTGCATAAAATCTATGTTTTACGCCCGCTTAAGGGATACAGAAACATTGCAAAAGCCGGGCGTAAACGGCGAGAAAACGTGTATAAACAAAGCGATTCTCGCGCGTACGTGCCGTTTCAGACCGGTTAGATGTTTTACATATGCATTACCCGGGCACCGTTAGTAAACAAAACATGGACGCTGCATCTCCCCTAGAATAGGAGCAATTTGTTGGGTTAACAATAACATCAGCTTCTTTAACTCGATAATCGGTAACATGCACTAGATTCATAGTTAAAGAGCATAAACTAATCCAAAACCATTTATTTAATTCGACCCGTGTCGAGTCAGCGATGGCAACCTTGGTGTAGGCCCGGTTCGTGGATATGTAAAACATTACTTGTTTACTTTATGACGTCACATGTGTTTATGACGTCACATGCGTTATCGGATCATGTTCATCGGCGGTTATCGTACAACTGAACGTTACAGCGGACTGTTTGTTGGATGTTTGCTCTTATTTTATGCAATAATAGCGAAAATACACATTTTCTCGGGCGTGAACATCTGCGGACGCCCTTAAATGTGTTTATGCCCTCGTGCTTCGCACTCGGGCATAAACACATTTTGCGGGCGTCCGCAGATGTTCACGCCCTCGAAAATGTGTATTATCCCTATATTATTGCATAAAATCTATGTTTTACGCCCGCTTAAGGGATACAGAAACATTGCAAAAGCCGGGCGTAAACGGCGAGAAAACGTGTATAAACAAAGCGATTCTCGCGCGTACGTGCCGTTTCAGACCGGTTAGATGTTTTACATATGCATTACCCGGGCACCGTTAGTAAACAAAACATGGACGCTGCATCTCCCCTAGAATAGGAGCAATTTGTTGGGTTAACAATAACATCAGCTTCTTTAACTCGATAATCGGTAACATGCACTAGATTCACAGTTAAAGAGCATAAAATAATCCAAAACCATTTATTTAATTCGACCCGTGTCGAGTCAGCGATGGCAACCTTGGTGTAGGCCCGGTTCGTGGATATGTAAAACATTACTTGTTTACTTTATGACGTCACATGTGTTTATGACGTCACATGCGTTATCGGATCATGTTCATCGGCGGTTATCGTACAACTGAACGTTACAGCGGACTGTATGTTGGATGTTTGCTCTTATTTTATGCAATAATAGCGAAAATACACATTTTCTCGGGCGTGAACATCTGCGGACGCCCTTAAATGTGTTTATGCCCTCGTGCTTCGCACTCGGGCATAAACACATTTTGCGGGCGTCCGCAGATGTTCACGCCCTCGAAAATGTGTATTATCCCTATATAAATGGATCATTGATTTTTCTGTTTAAAACGCATATTATGACGTTTGACAAACGTCACTGTGACCAGCGTTATTCGTCTTTCATCAATTGGCTAAAAGTCTATGTCGAAAACTAGCCAGTTGCTTGGACAGTATGTTGTGTGGAGCTGTAAGCTTGTTTCGCAATCGATGTAAAATAAATAAGTTTAAACTAATGTCCTTCCTGGTTGATATTTGCTTCTTTCCTAGGGTAAACTATGGACGGGGTTTAAGTTACCACTTTTCCATGTTTCTATATATTCATTCGATGTTTCACATCGGTATGCAATGTGTAACGTTTCAACGCTGACAGGTCGGTTTAAAATGAAAACAGATAGTGAGTAACACCAGTGATAACCTATCGCTGCTTCGGTCTACTGATAAGGATGGATTCGTCTTAATATCCATTAATTCCCCCCACACATTGCCTAGCCCTTTCCCACGCACAACAACTAGTTTAATCCTTTCACATATACAGTACAGCAATTCACCAACAGACGACTTTGAAACCTATTAGATAAAACTAATGAATTCTCTATGAATGGAAGTTTATTTGCTGAATAGCATTGAAAACATTGTGGCTGGAAAATATGCCCATTAAGAGAAATTTACCCCTATTTCCACAATGTTTTCAAAGGTCGTTTTCCACAGAGGCATCAGAAAAAGTATGTATGTGGGAAATAGTTAAGAAAACAAGCTCAAAACATATGGTGAATCTCTAAAAAATGAAAGTTTAAATATTGAATAATGTTGATATATTATGGTAGACTATCGCTGCTTTTGTCTTCTAATAAGGGTGGGTTCTTCGTAAGATCCATTCATTCCATCACACATTGCTTATCCTTTTTCCACGTACAACACTTTTGCCATAGTCAACTATATATAAATCAAAAACAACATCTAAATATATGGTGATTCTTTAAACACGAAATACTTTTTTTTTTTTTTTTTTTTTCTCTTTTTTGCCACTGAATAACATCTGAGTATTATACTCAGGGAGCGACTAAATAATTGTGATCACTGTCTGTCTAAACACGAAAGTTGAGTTGACCCGTGTTTTGCAAAAACCAACCTTACGGGTTTTGCGAATTTTCAACATGTACATGTAAGTAATTAAGTAAATATCATATTATAGTGACATGTGTATAACAAAACAAACATATAACAACATATACTAATGGGAAAACACCCGGGCCCATGGGCCTATAATGTCACTGTTAAGAAAAAAGTACATCCAAATCAGTCCGAGCATTCGCATTAAAGATCTGTAGCATATACCTAGATACACATCTGAGAGATGCACATGCAATACATACCAACATTGACATTATTATTACCCAAATATTCTAGATATCTCAAAGTTTTCTCTAACATCAAAACGCCTGAAACTGAACCTTTTTGACATATGTTCATCAATTGACTTCATCATTCGTGGGAACATTTTACTTTCGGAAGAACCATGTTAGATGAGAAATGTGTATGCAACTCTATATATAACATGTAGACCGAGCCATTTTGATATTTGTTCGATAGAATATAGTTCTTAACTCTTTCAGCGCCACAGGCAATATTGAGGTTTTTGCAAACAAAGCAGATTCGGGTGAGTCAGCTCGTAACGAGCTGTCTCACCTGAAATCAGCATTGTTTGCCTTTACGTTACCAAAATAGTCCAAAACTTTCATAAATTGAGAAATGGACACACCGGATTTTGAACATGGAAGAGTCTACTTTAAACAATTCGGCGCTGAAAGAGTTAATTGTTGTCGTCGGTCTTTACGTCAGTGTTTGTGTCACCCCGTGACATTTGAGATATTGGCAGACGAAACGTGTATTTCTTCGAAACGCCTTCCTAACGTAAAGATGTATATCTCTAGCTTGGCTAAATATTTCTTTAACACGTTGATACCTCATACAAAAACAAATCTGCAGAATGAGAAGAGAACTCGCATTTCCATTCTTTTTTTTTACAATGTTTTCGTAAGTATTCTGCTGCAGAATCTTATAAGTACATTTACAAGTGGGAAAGGGTTAATTGCGATTAAGATAATTGTTTAAGGTTAAAAGAAATCACTCTTATCTTAGGGTATTTCTGTATAATAAATGTATATGAATGACATAAACAGCATTCAACATTCCGTCGTAGTCGAAAGGTTAGGCTCCGGAGTTTTGAATCCGGGCGTCCCGGGTTGGATCCGCAGTCGCGGCACGACGGTCATAGTGGAATGGCCATAGACAAGGCACATTATCTAGCCTATAGAACTGGTTTGTTTGTACACAGGAAATATGAATGAGTGATATAATTGAAATAATATTGAAAACGGCTTTAATCTCAAATATAACAAAAATCCCCTTTCGACCCCTTTTGTGCTAATATTTTTTGCTACTAGTATAATCCCCACTACTACGTAACCCTTTCCTTCATACGACAATTCTGCAGCAGACGACTTTGAACATATTTTGTCAAAATATGGAAAATCTCTATAATTGAATAGATAACCCATGACTTAAAGTGGAAAACATTGTGTCAAAAGGAGAAATTGCTCGTTTTAAGAAATTTCTTCTTTTGTCACTATATTTTCAAAAATCCGTCTGCTGCAGAGGCGTCAGAAATCGTCTATATGAGGGAAAGCGTTAATAAGTCATTACAAACCAACCTTTTCCCTTGTTCAGACGCTTTCAGACGGCGTTGTAGCAGACAACGTTTGAATGAATTGTTGCAAAAAGAGGAAATGCTCATATTGAGCGGTTTCCAACTCTATTAGATATGTGTCCTTTCATTAATAGAGACTTTTCTTATGTGTGCCAAGTTTTTGAAAAAGTCGACTGCTGCAGATTTGTCACAGTGTATGGGGAAAAAGGAAATGCGAGAAAGGAAGGGAATAATTCGCCTGCACAAAAGTGCAGACTGATCTGCGTCTACAGTGTTCGTAATTCATATTAAGTCGTCTATTACAGCACTCAAAGATTTTGATAAAAGTCGCAAACAGGGGTATAAGAGTTTTAAGAACAAAATAGCTCTGCAATAAAACTAAATTAGATTTTCAACTTTTAATATGATAACTTGGAAAGAAAAAAATATCTTTTATAGGGTTACATTCACGTTTAATCGAATCGTCATTAAGCAATTTAGGAAATAAAAAATGATAATTTAGAAATAATTTTGGAATAAATCACATTGACTTAAGCAGTATCAAATAAGATTGAATACATACGAAGTCAAAGAGGCAATTTGTCAAAAACAATAAATGTGAATTATTCGTATTAAGGAATTAATTAAAAAGATTCCAGATTACTGTTACCATAGAAAATGAAATGTCTAGGATTTAACCCTTATCTCGCTATGCGAGGCTCGAAACAGCATTTCCCTATCCTTCACTTTCCCACATACAACACAAATATGCACCAGAAGATTTAGAAAGTATGAAGGGAAGACAATAGTGCAGTTGATAGGGAGTCGGCCTCTCGTACCAAAGGTAAGTACTGAATAAGTCTCCAGGAAGCAGACATCGTGCGTGATTTATACATGCTGAAAGCTTGTTTCGCTATCGATTTAAAATATATAATTTAAACTAAATCGGGGAAAATCTCTGTGAATGTAAATTAAATTATAGACAAAGAGATGAAAACATTATTGTAAAAGGAGAAATATGTTCTCCTTTTGTCACATTGTTTTAAAAATTACTCTGCTGCAGAGGCGTCAGAAAGCGTCGATATATGGAACTGGATTTGTATTCGAATTAAAACAACCCCCTTAACAATATAGACAAAGACTATAACCTGCAATTCTCAGTGAAATTTTACATATACTATAATTCTTCAAAATTATAGACAAAGAGATGAAAACATTATTGTAAAAGGAGAAATATGTTCTCCTTTTGTCACATTGTTTTAAAAATTACTCTGCTGCAGAGGCGTCAGAAAGCGTCGATATATGGAACTGGATTTGTATTCGAATTAAAACAACCCCCTTAACAATATAGACAAAGACTATAACCTGCAATTCTCAGTGAAATTTTACATATACTATAACAAAAGGCAATTTTGAAAACACATAGAAAAGAAAATGAAACACTTCAATCAATCGAGTTAAACTATTAAATTAGAATTGAAAAACAATGTGGCTTACAGAGAAATTGCTCATTAAGAGCATATTCTACTTTTGCCACACTGTTTTCAACAGTCGTTTCTTTCAGAGGCGTCAGAAAGCGTCTGTATGTGGGAAATGAGTAATGGATTGTTTGATTGTTTGGTGTTTTTGTCGCCGCTTTGAGCAATTTTTTAGTTATATCACGGCGTTTCCAGGGTAAATTATCCGTACTACTGGTCCATTTATCCTGATACCAGTCAGTCACTAGTAATGCTAAACCCATAACCCTGAGCGTCAAGGAGTCAAGCCATTGCTACCATTTTCGACCGAACTTGCGACCTCCTACAATTAAGCTAAAACGCTCATGCTCTACATCCCACAGACCAACGCCTTCCGACGCCTCTACTAAAGACTTGTTTTATGAGCAATATCTCCATTTACCACAATGCTATCAATTCTGTCCAATAATTATACAATACATGTACTTTCATTTATAGATATTTTCCATATGCTAAGGGGTAAAAGACATAAACTATTATAGCGAAACTGAGGGCTACCGTACAAAGATGTGTTCCATACGCCAAATCGATCCACAACAATGGGAGATAATTAATCCGATATCTAACGGTTAAGCAAGACATGATTTAACCCACTGCCTCGTGATCAACATTCTTTCCGCCGTTTGACAAAAGTTACTGTGACAAGTTCACCAATGGGTGGACAATCTATGTGGAAAAGCAGCCAGTTGCTTGGAAAGTATGTTGTGTGGAGTACTGATGTGAGTTAACCAGGAAACATATGAGTAGGTGATCTGGTCGCCGTGATATGACTGATAAATTGTTGAAAACAGCGTTAAACCCCTATCAATCAATCAATCAATCAATCAATCAATGTAATCAACGTTTAAAACACGAATCTCGTTAAGTATGCACTGCTTTACTGTTAAATATATATATGCTGTTGGAATTTGTCTTTAAGTACGATCAGGGACAGTCACACAAAGGTATTCCGTATTAAATAGTATGCATGGGAAGAATGCATGCAGCTTTCAAACGTTTCTGACCAGAGTGTACAGCTAATAAGAGCCCCGGGCAGAGGTCTAGATAAGGAGGGGTATTCAGCTCTTTTCCCTACAATTTCTCTCTTTCTATCAAATCAAACCCTATGTTGTGGATACTCAAAATAATCGTTTCACTGAGACGATTCTTTTGAGTACCCACAACATAGGGTTAGACAGTCAATCAAGACTTTTAGAACATAAAAAACGCCTCTTATCTGGAGCTCTGAAGAGGTCAAATTATATACTGTACTATATTGATCGTTAGAGGTCGAAAGTGGTAATACGTGGGTGGTACAGTACGGCCTCAATGAAATAAGAGGTTACGTAAACTTACGATCGAAAATCGAAATCGTCATTTATGATCGCACGCCGATCGTTTGTTAGATTAATCGATCTGAGGTTAACGCCGTTTTCAAAAGTGTTTCAGATATATCACAGAGACCTTCACACATACCGTTGAAATACCCTGGTTCTCTTGCACCACAACTCGGCAGCACATCATTCTTTCACGACAACTGGCAACTGGCTTCCTTCCAACGGATAATGTTTTTCCATTTGGTATAGAAGTGAAATTGCACAACTCACCCTACCATTCGTCAATCATTAGAATGAATGAGGATTTACAAATTAACCAGTTAGACTTAACATTTTAAATATTCGATGTCTTTATCATCAATTGTGTAATTTAAAAATTAAAACAAATAAGTAAATAATATAAACCCCGTGTGTAATATGTGAAATAATGCATTTAGAAGATGAACTACTTTCCGCCAAGATAACTGTTTTGGGCGTGAATGAGGCGTATCGTCTTTATTGAAAATAATGTGGTTTCATATGAACATTAGAAATAGTTCTTCCATACAAACCTCGGCTATTAAATAGAAGGGGGGAGTGAACGGTTCAGTTGTAATAATTAACGGGAGTATAAATTCATTTGGGTATATAGAGAAAAATGACGTTAATGGCTTGAGATAGTCATCCAGGGTTCACGAGCCCGAATCTCAGCCATTCAATCTGCTCGATAATTGACTAAAAATCAATGTGACTAGCGTCATGTGTCTTCCATCAATTGACTGACTAGTCGTTGTGGTAAGCTAACCAGTTACCTCGGGGAAAAAGCCGTGTAAAGTACTTATGTTAAACATTCAAAAAACACATACCATATGAAAAGTGAACGGACGTGATATAATTGATAAGAAGGCTATGTGGGAAACATATGCGATACCCCCATGATCCCTGATACCCATGACACCCTACCCCCACCCAGCCCCCGAGAAAACACATATTATATGCACCGACTGTCGTGATATAACTGAAATATTGTTGAAAACGCCGTTAAATGCCAATTAGTTATTCAATTAATAAAACCTCCTAAATAATTATGTTTGATCACGTCCTTATCATGAATATGTATATTGGAATCAGTATTTCAAAGATTTTCACTAATAACACTGCAACATGTCACGTTTCTTATTTTTTACACAAGTTTCAATAATATTTAAACAAATATCACAAAGGTTACTAGTTAAATATCGGATCCTGCTGGTTATCGAAATCTGGCATCACTATTCAGTCGTTATACTAATAACCCCCAAACAACACTAAGCACATAGGAGGATGCATATACATTTCAGCGATGGTTAAAGTATTTGGTAAGACCGGACTGGAGATCGAACCCTGGACTCCCACGCTGGAGAGGGACGCTCTAACCACTACACCACCTGAGATAAAAAAAAAAGGTTATTAGTCATAGACTATTAACAACCTACTACTTATCATATCAATTGATATATCAAAGTAAGAGAGCGACTATGTTAAAACTTGACAAAGCGTGTTATTGGATTGTCAGTAAAAGAAAGGTTCAAAGCGGTATACTAAGTTCAAAGACGTTGAGCAGTTGAGTCGATACAGGGTAAAATGGGTCATTGTTGCATATTCAAACAGGTAACGTCGAGATGAAAAGACATCGACTTACCCGGACCATTTGGCTTGGAACGTTTTTAGTAAAAAAAATAAAGATAAAACTGTATATCATTGTAAAAAGTGATTTGATTGTTTGATGTTTTACGCCACTTTCAACAATTATTCAATTATATCACGGAGTTTCCTTGGTAAGTTACCTGTACTACTGGTAATTTATCCTTACATCACTCAGTCATGCTTACCCCGCGACCCTGAGTGTCAAGGTGGGCAGCCATTATTACCATTTTTAAAGTCTTTGGTATGACCCGGCCGGGGATCGAACTCGCAACTTTGTTATATAATAAGATAGGGACAGTCACATCGGAAATACACCACATAAATTGCTAAAACCTCCGAGTGTCGGTTTTTGCGTGGCATGCCCGTGAAAACCTTTAATTGACTCGACTTGTTTTGTTTTTAAACGCATGTCAGCACTGATTGACAAGGTAACTGATGCAGGTGCCAGAATACTTTATGGTTGCAGTAATAATCTGCTTTGAACTGACATAATACTTCTCTACAAACAGAATTGTGGATTAAAACATTCGATTGTTAAATCTGCTACACGTCCAACAAGTCTGGGCCTGGTAGCTCAATTGGTTTGCGACGGGGTTTTTCAATCAAGGGATTGTGAGTTCGATCCCCTGCTCGGCCAGCATTATTTCCGCCGCTAGACACGTGTAAGTACAACACATATCATTAGTCTTAAAATAATTGGCTTACAGTCTATGACCAAGAAACAGTCAAAATAACACATGTTATATGATGTCTCTAAAATAAAACAACCAGTACATGCATTGGGTGTCCGAATGGGGGAAAAACAACTTTACGTTTGACAAGACAAAGACGATGACTAAAAGGGTCCGTGGGACACGAATGATTTACGAACGGGAATCAGCTTTCACTTTCGCACACGGAACAGATGCTTTTTCCATTCCGAATTCCCAGCGAATGCCTTAGACCATACAAACCCCTAATTAACCCCTTTTCAGAGTTAATCGACTCATATACAAAACTGTTTTTTTTCTTACAACCTCTGATAAGGGGAACCAGTCTATCATGACTTATAGCAAGCCGTTTACAATTTATTTTTTTAAGAAATATATCTCTAGGTTTGTAATATATCTCTATTAGTTTGAGAGCTATCTCTCTTTATCAGAGAGATATCGTGCTTGTTATGACCTCTTAATTATAATATTAGCTGTTGTACAGAGAGATATATGTCTATCTTAAAAACATATCTGTCTATATAACGGAAATATCTCCATATTTGACATAGATATGGCCACATTTTACTGAGACGTCTTTGTATGAATAGAGGCCTTTTTATATCATTAATATACAACTTATCATTCAGGATATGTGACTATCAATTGAGCTGCGTCTGGTTGATGTTAGGTCTCATTGGTTCTACGATATGGCATCAATTAAAGTTCCATTCGCGTGGAACTAATTACATGTTCACGATTTCAGTAAAAGAAAAACTTAGGTTAATATAGCATTCAGTCGAAAAGTGAAGACTCTGTCGATGCTTTCTGTGCGAATACATAACACATACACGTGATAAACGTTATAAACATGTATATACAGATTTTTCGAAATGAAGCTTAATTTCAATCATACCATACAGTGGACTCGCGATAGCTCGATTGTTTCGATTAACTCGAACATGTGATAATTCGATTGTTTCGTTTAACTCGAACATGTGATAATTCGAATGTTTCGTTTAACTTGAACATGTGATAATTATGAACTCGTACATGTAATCATTCGAATGTTTCGTTTAACTCGAACATGTAATAATTCGAATGTTTCTTTTATCTCGAAAATGTGATCATTCGAATGTTTCGTTTAACTCGAAAATGTGATCATTCGAGTGTTTCGTTTAACTCGAAAATGTGTACATTCGAATGTTTCGTTTAACTCGAACATGTGATAATTCGAATGTTTCGTTTATCTCGAACCAGTTCCTGAAACTGATATGTCTTTTGTATACAAATCATAGCAACAGTTTTGTTTGCTGCGCTGTTTCCTTTATTTCATTTTATCACCCGATTCTTTTTCATAATATCCATTTATGTTCGACTATAGAATGTATGATTAACACTGGAAAAATCGCTCGTTTAAGATAAATCAACAACGGCAATATGACTTTGTAAAGGCCATTTCATAATGCATGTCGGACACATTAAGACTGCTCAAATAACAGTATTTTACAGTGTATGTAATCATGTAACTTCAACACAACAATTATGGTAAATACCGAACTGCAATGAAACAGTTACAATGTCATATATGAATCAAAGATGGAGACACATTCATTTTAGCATAAATGATTTCACGAAGTTAAAGATATATAAATGAGTTAAGTATAATACATTGATAGACAACTAGAACACAACGATAGCAAGGTGTCATTTATTTGTCCATTTCGACTTCAAGTTATCGCGATTGCACTGTTCAGGTGTAATCTGTAAAATCTAATTGTATGGACATGTTACATAATTTTCTAATCATTCTTATTCCAAACGGTTCATGTATGCTCGTTAGTTATCTGGAAAAAACATCATCCAAAAGATTACAGAAGTTACTAGTATCGCTTCCACTTAACCGTAAAAAACTAAGACATCTCATAATTGGGGACATATTTCATGTTTTATCCACTAGTCGAAGGGTTAATTACACGAAAACAAGTGATTCTCACGGCATCACCGTCCGGATCGCGATCCCTCATCCCGGAACTTTCATTTAGATCGTCTGTAACCTGCTGTGGTATTTGGGAGCAATCTGTTCATCAGACGAAACGTTTCAACGAGACAGTTAGCGTGTGCTGAAAGATGGCCCCGGCAATGATTAAGGGGCTTTCTACGTAAATTGTAGCATACAATTACGATACCTCATCGGTCGTGTAGTTGTAGAATGTCCGCCACGGATGCGGCAGGTCGCGGATTCGATCCCAGGCCGAGTCATACCAACGACAATAAAAACAATGTAGCAATGACATTATCTCCTTGTAGCTCAGGATTATGGCGTTATCATTTAAGACTGAATCGCTGGTGACAGGATAAATAGACCATCATGACTAGAAACTTACCAAGGTCAACCCGTGATACAATTGAACAATTGTTAAAAGCGACGTAAAACACCATAATTTATTTGTCATATACCTTTCAGCCTTTTCATCATGCCATACAATCTGCAGCATACTACTTAGAACATACACGGTGATATATATGAAAACTCTGGTATCCGGATATAATGACCACGGACAAAATGCCACAGGACATAATGTCCACGGACATAATATCCACGGACAAAATGTCCACGAACAAAATTTCACAATATGAAAAGAGGACATAATGCCACAGTTTATTTCGAAAATATTTTGTCCTGTGGCATTTTGTCCGTGGACATTTTGTCCGGATTCGAAAAATCTATATAACTGAAAGTATGGTTAGAATTGAAAACATTGTGACAGAAGGGGGAACTTCCGCACTAGGAGCCATTTCTCCTACAGCAACCACATTTTTAAAAGAAACAGTCTCGAACAAACGTGCGGGTTGAAAGAGAGTCGTAGCATCGTTTTCACTCTGGATGGATACACACGCTACGCACATCTACCAATGACGCGGCCCAATGTCTTGCCATCCATACTAATCGTTTGTGTACGCTCCATTTTAAAACTATTATATTCATTACCAACGTCGCACTGAAAGTTGGTCATTTTCACATCTTTAAAATTCTTTGTTCCACGTTGTTTTCTCCGTCAGAACACCTTGTTCTGTAAAGATAATTATCACATTTGGTAAATATTTATCTATGTATGTGTTCTACATGTTTGTCGGTAATGCAATTTTTCTGACGCCTCTGAAGCAGACGGCTTTTTGAAAACATAGTGACAAAAGAAGAAATTGCTCAAAACGAGCAATTTCTCCTTTTGACACAATGTTTTCCACTTTTAGTCATAGGTTATCCAATCAATTATAGAGATTTACCATTTGTTGACAAAATATGTTTACAGTCGTCTGCTGCAGAATTATCGTATGAGGGAAAGGGTTAATATTGAATCAGACTTAACTGTCTTTTAGACATTATATGCATTGAAAAGAAAACTGCTGTAAATATATTGAATAAAATAATGCTACCTCTGGGAAATTGGAATAAAAACGAAAACATCATAGGTAAACAATACAAATTGTTCGCCTATAGCAATTTTTTTCTATTGCTCAGATAGTTTCATAAAACCCCATCTTCCATAGAAGAGTTAAATTTGGTCGATTCCACGAAAGGTGACATTGGCGAGCATATATGCGATGTCCATCTCAGCTCTTAAGAAATTATTTCAGAATGCATGTGTAATGCATGCATACAGTTGTTTCCTGTTGGCAGAGACAACTGGCGGGATTTTATTCATATATGGGTTAGTCAGCGTGGAAAAGACAAATGATCTAATGATCTAGGTTCATTTGTTCATTTGTTTGGGTACATTTCTTTTAATTTTTCATATATTTGTTTAATGTTTGTAAATTTTACGATATCTTCTACATAGGATTGATTGATTGGGGGTTTAATGCCGTATTTTAACAATTTCTTAGTTATATCACGGCGGCCAGTTCACCTACTCATGCATTTCCTGGTTTTCTCGCACCAGTACTCCACACAACAAACGTCCCAAGCAACTGGCTGCTTTTCCACATAGACTTAGCCCAATGGTGGAAGACGAATGACGCATGTCGCATTGACTTTTGTCAATCGTCGGAAATAACGTTGGCCGAGCCGGGATTCGAACTCACAACCCCTGGATTGACAGCCGCGTCTCTACCGACTGAGCTACCGGGGCGCGGCTCCTACATAGGAGGCAATAAAGATATTGTATTGTATTGTATTGTATTGTATTGTATTGTATTGATCATGGAGATGATTTTTGAAGCTGCCATTCTATTATTTTAGTGTAATAGTACAATAGTGACGCTCATTTTGCACGGTGATACTTGACAACATGTAATGCATGTGTAAGACTGTTATTTATCACAAACATAATATACAGTTCATTGGCATTAACTTTTGCAAATCTTTCAAAAATTGTGAAAATCTCGATAAGTTAAAGTGTAATTATTGAATAGAGCTGAACACATTGTGGCGAATGGGGGAAATTTCCTATACTGATGAGCAATTTATCCTTTTCGCCACAATGTTTCCAAAACACGTCTACTGCAAATGCGAAAATATGCATATACATGTAAGACTGTTATTTATCACAAACATAATTACATACAGTTCATTTGGCATCAACTTTTGCAAGTCTTTCAAAAAATAGTAAAACATCTCTCGATAAATTAAAGTGTAATTATTGAATAGAGCTGAACACATTGTGACGAATGGTGAAATTTCCTATACTGATGAGCAATTTATCCTTTTCGCCACAATGTTTTCAAAACACGTCTACTGCAAATGCGAAAATACGCATATGTAAGACTATTATTTATCACAAACATAACATACAGTTCATTTGGCATTAACTTTTGCAAATCTTTCAAAAATAGTAAAAAATCTCGATAAATTAAAGCGTAATTATTGAATAGAGCTGAACACATTATGGCGAATGGAGACATTTCTTATACTGATGAGCAATTTATTTATTTCGCTACAATGTTTTCAAAACACGTCTACTGCAAATGCGAAAATATGCATATGTAAGGCTGTTATTTATTACAAACATACCATACAGTTCATTGGCATTAACTTTTGCAAAAGGAGAAATTGCTCGTTTTGAGCAATTACTTCTTTTGTCACTATGTTTTCAAAAAGCCGTCTGCTGCAGAGGCGTCAGAAAGCGTCTATATGAGGGAAAGGGATACATTATTGATACATTTTGGCACACATTGATTTGTTAGTTCTATATGCTGCAAAGCTAAACAGACGAAGAAACAGCAACGAATAACCGTGACCATTTGTTATTTGTTAAGTTTTAATATTTTGAGTATGTATGTCATTAAGAATGAGCAAGGAAAGCCCGGGGAAAGTTAAAACAATTTAATCAATTCGTTTTTAACGGCGCTGTCAGATGGCGATAACTTATATGATGCTGCGTTCATGCAGAGATGGTATTATCGCCAGGTTTTTCATATCAAACTGAAAACGATCAAGCTGATGTAACTTAAAGTGCAGCTTGTTTGAAGCGCATGTATACGGACGAGGCACTGAATATATAAAAGGCAGTGGAGAGTTGCCGAGACCCGGTAGTGAAGCAGGCCGTCAATCCAGGTGATGTGAGTTCGAATCCCAGCTCGGTAAAAGTCACTTTAACTAGCATCATTCGTCTTTCACCAATGGGCTAACATTATATGTGGAAAAGCAACCTGTTGCTTTGAATGTATGTTGTGTGGATTACTGGTGTGCGAAAGCTAGGAATTACATGAGTATGTGAACTGACCGCCCTGATATGACTGAATTTTTTTTAACACGGCGTTTATCTCCAATAAGTTATTAATCATGGACATTTAACACAACAGCCGCAACAACAGCATCAACAGTTTTAATAACCCCAACAACAACGGCGTAACAACATAACATGTATACGGCAAAGGTCTCTGACAGCAGCAGCATCCACAGCAATAACAACATCACCAGTAGCAATCAATATACAACAGCAGCAAACAATCAAACCTTTATAACAAGAACGTCACCAGCAGCAATATACAACAGCAGCAATCAATCAACCTTTTTAACAAAAACAAAACATTAAATTGGCCTAGGCATTATTAGCGATCTTGCAAAACAAACCAGATAAGTGTACTATCCGTTTGCAAATAGGCAAACATAATGAATTACTTGGTTCGACTGCGGCGGCTAAGATTGAGTAACAATGGTCGAGGTAAATTTCTCATTTTCCCGCAATGTTTCCAAGTTGTATTAACAATTTGACGAACCAGGGATAAGCGAATATTGTGTTTGCAGGCCCATTTTGTTAGGACTCGGTCGATGGTTTAATGTTAAACAACAAAACGTGGCTGATGAAAGTTTTAAGTAAAAATGACTGCTTAACATCTGGAATTCATAACTTCATTATTTGAGAACATACAGTCGTAAAATAGCTTTTTAAGACGTTTTATTCCATGTAAATGCATGAACCGTATCAAATAGCATGGTTCGACCGCGTAACGAGAAAGTTGCCATGCGACCCTATCGTATCGACCGGTGAAGATCTAGATTGGAATCCGCACCCGTGAAGTGTGATCAGTTTAACGCCGTTTACACTAATTTGTCAGTCATAACACGGCGGCCAGTTCGCATACCCATGTGTTTCCTGGTTTTCTCACACCAGTACTTCACACAACAGTCCTTCCAAGCAACTGGCTGCTTTTCCACATAGACTGTTAGTCCATTGGTGGTCGACGAATTGACTTCTATCAAACGTCGGAGGAATGTTAACCGAGCTGGGGTTCGAACTCATAACCCCTTGATTGACAGCCCGCGTCGTTACCGACTGAGCTAACGGGAGTCGAAGTGCGATCAGGATATCCCAAGTTCAATCGTACAATGCTACTGGAAGCCTCTGGCGAAGGGGTACGATCACACAATTGACTAACTCCGTATACGATTCCATTATAAATTTTCAAATCCTCAACATATTGTTTATTATCCAAGACAGGAGTCATATGGTCCAAGTTACTCGAACACATACATCGTGGAATCAATGTAACCAGCCTAGACCATGATCAGACTGCAGACCTCCGTACAGTAATCTTGATCTTCCCTGGTTGACATTTATTCGTTAACCCATTCCCTCATATAGACGCTTTCTGACGCCTCTGCAGCAGACGGCTTTTTGAAAACATAGTGACAAAAGAAGAAATTGCACAAAACGTGCAATTTCTCCTTTAGCCACAATGTTTTCCACTTTTTGTCATAGGTTATCCATTCAATTATAGAGATTTCCTATGTTTTGAAAAAATAAGTTCAAAATCGTCTGCTGCAAAATTGTCGTATGAGAGAAAGGGTTAAAACATCGTGGACGCCCATGACATTTGAAAGGGGCAGCCTTCAAAAGTAAACGTTCGTGAGGTTTAATCTTAAAACAATTTCTCTTAAAAACCTCCGAATTTCGTTATTTTCAAGTGGCGCGGTTAATTTAATATCGGCTTACGACATTTTCAAAACAAAATTATGAAATAAAAATAAGTTTACGTCTTTATGTCGGTTGTGTTAAGACGTTGGCGTTTCCTTACGGTTTCTGAAATGGCGAGGTGAAAATTTAAGGCCCAACAGTCTGGTCATCGAGTTCAGTTCCGTGCGATTGTGTCCCACTTTCCTTACCGTTATGTTTTTCCTATAGAAATTGAGGTTGGGGGATGTATTGTTTGTTGTAAAAAAAAAAGTGGATAGGTGATAATTGGCGAAAAACTGCTAAACTCTGCTGAAAAGGTTGTGTTTCTAAATTTGAGAAAGATTTTACTTACGGTTTACTTACGGTTCCGAGACCTAACGAAAGCCTATGGCTTCTAATGGTCCATCTCTTGGATGCACTTAAATTTCATGAAATAACACAAATATAGAGCTGATTTCCATTTGCTAGAATGTACTATACTATGAATAAAAACGATTGTGATAATTGGTAAGTGCGAACATTAGCGGTTGGGAGAGTGGGAACAAACCTTCAGTTCATGCCATCAATCTATTTTAAACATTCCTAAACATTATTGAGAACCATTAAATTAGGGCAACCGATGTGTGATCATATACGAGCCGTCCCTCGAGAAAACCAACATTATGGCTTCTTTGTTATGTATCGACCTAAATCAGCCTGCACAGACTGATCCGGGCCGACACATTCCGTCTCAGGGATATAAATGTATAGAGTAATGATTCCTGAAACAGAAAATCCACAGCATGTCCGGTTTAGCCTGTGCGGCATGCTTAAGCTGATCCGGGTCGATACTTTACGCAGAACCAACGATGTTAATTTGTCTAGCGGGACGACTCACATATCTAAGTCACTTTGATACTTTAAAGGTTGATTCTCGTGTGGCGTGCCTCTCATCAGTAGAAGGCACGGTGTATTTTAAGACGTTTCTTGAAGCCGTCTGTGCATAATTTGCAAACAGTGTAACTCCAGATCAGCCTTCGTGAAAGCGCAGACATATTCTGAATCTATATTTATTGCAACAGTCCATTAATTGTTTTTTTCAAAGAGCACCGCTTAACAATTGTTAAATTGTATCCAAAATAAATAGAAGAAAAGCGGCATATTATACTGGGAAAACACAACAACAAAAATAATTATTTTTTTCTTAATAGACAAGGGAGAAAGAATTTCAGAGCAAATCAGAAATATTTGGAACAACTGTTAATTGCGTAATTACAATCTGTAATTTTTAATAACATGTTATCACGAAACACGGTTCACCCTTTCCCCCATACAGAGAACAGATCGACATTTGAAAGCATCTGTGACAAAGGGAGAATACTAATCATTTTGAGCAATAGATCCTTCTGCCTCAATGTGTTCAATCCCTTTTTAATTAATGAAACATTGATTTATACAGATTTTCCATATTTCTGCCGTGCTATGTGCACAGTCATTGGCTTCAGATTGTTTGTATTGGGAAAAGGATTTAATTATTAAATTATCACGTTTCAGTCGTTCGTATAATGGAGTTTTGTTAATGTTTTCTCTCCTTCAAGCCTATAATTTGAGTTTGCTGCTGTATTCGGCTTAGAACAAATATCACTGGATTCGACGAACATACTGATTCATTCAAGGTGCTTTGCTTTTAAACATTTCAGCCGTCCCATGAGAAAACCAATAGTGTGGACTCTGCGTAAAGAATCGAGCCGGATCAGACTAAGCATGCCGCGCAGGCTTACCCGGATAGACACTTTTCGCCTCCTGTGGATTGACAAAAATCATTGTGACAATCGTCTTCCACCAATGGGCTAACAGTCTATGTGGAAAAGCAGCCAGCTGCTTGGAAAGTATGATGTGTGGAGTACTGGTGAGGGAAAGCTAGGAAACACATGAGTAGGTGAACTAGCCGCCGTGATATGACTGAAAAATTGTTGAAAACGGCGTTAAACCCCAATCAATGAATAAATGCTCGAAATAGTGCCGATCATTTTCTTCTCATGGCATATGTCTGTAACATAACCTCGTTTTAGTAACCTTGTATTCTTGATTCTCCACGTACAGATACTCAAAATCATTCAAACGTCGATTAACACGATGAGACAATGTATTATTACTACTCCTCTCTATGTAAATCACTATATGTATGTATATTATGGGCCGAAGGCCAGTCATTTTGAATACAACAATTGAATTGAATACGTAACGTCTTACGAACTACTAGACTTAAACCCCAACGTGTGTTACTACTATACTTCTTCATATTGTACCACAACAAAGGTCCAAACTATACCAGATTGCATGACTCGTATATATATGTGTATTTATTGAGCCTTAGGCATGTTACGACAATCAAGACGAGGTTAGGAGTTCCCTTAGTCTGATAAGGATTTACCAACGGTCCCGGGTTAACGCCCAGTGATAAGAGGTGTCTGCCTTTAGTTTTTTTCCTATACAAACGGCGCGAGTACTTGTTAAGCCTCCAGGAGGCAGACATCTAGCGTGATTGATTGATCCATTTTGGTTTTACGCCGTTTTCAACATTATTTCAGTTAAATCACGGCGAAAGTTCACTTATTCATGATCCCTGGGTAAACAAACCAGTACTAGTCTAGAAAATGTGCCTTGCCCAAGGGCACTCCACCATGACCGTAGTGCTGCGACTGGGGATCGAACCCGGGACACCCGGTTTCGTAATCCCCAACGCTAACCACTCGACCACAGCGCATTCCTTGAGCGTGATTGATATAAGCTGAAAGCTTGCTTTACAATGGATGAATAAATGCAGACTGATCTATGTTCGCCTCTTTGTTACGCAAGCATCTAAGAAGTGTCTGGCAAGAGGCAAGATCAGCTTAGACATCCACGCAGTCTGATCAGCCTATACTTTCTTCGCATTCTAATAACATAAGCATCATGTCAATCTCTCGATTGATTGGTTTTAGTTTACCGCCGTTTTAAACGCTGTTAACATGTCACGACGGCCAGTTCACATAAACATGTGTTTCCTGGTTTCCCACACCTGAACTCCTTAAAACACATTTTCCAAACAACTGGCTGCTTTACCACATACACTGTTAGCCAATTGGTGGAATACAATTGACGCTTGTCACTGAGACTTTTGTAAAACATCGGATAGAATGTTTGCTGCGTTGGATTGACAGCCCGCTATGCTACTTACTGAGCTATCGGGACTCCTCTCAGCCTCTGGGGAACGGTTACGGGCAACATCTAAATAGTGTCAATAATATCAAACCTCCTGGGCGGTGAAATGGTAGAGCGTTCGCCTCGGTAGCGGGATGTTTGCGAATGACATCCCCGTCCAGATTATATCAAGGAAATCAACAAGTGAAGCAATGGCTTTCCTACTTAGCGCTGAGAAGTGTTGCGTTACCATCACAGTGACGCAGCGGTACCTGTAACTTATCCATGAAACGCCGTGATATAACTTAAATTATGTTGAAAGCGGCGTTAAATACTTTTTGAAAACATAGTGACAAAAGAAGAAATTGCACAAAACGTGCAATTTCTCCTTTTGCCACAATGTTTTCACGCCATACACACTAACACATGTTATCAATAACTATACGCGTTTCAATATAGGTTATCTTTAGGGGACATAACCATGTACAGTTTATTGGAAAAATATTATCGGGATGATTCCTCCTTCATCCATCATGTCCTCAGTCGCCAGTAGGTTAAATTTAGAAATCATGTGACTTGTATACACACCACGTGGCAATATTTTCCCATATCGGATGGCATAAAGCGCGTAAATTTATAGGGAGTACATAGCAAGCATAATATTACCACTTCTCAATTATGTGAATAATTATTGCCTTTTCACGCTGTAATTAAAGTATGTAATTGATAGGCCTTTCCTGGGAGAAATGTTGCGAGTATTGACAAAAGTTTCCCGCGGAGTCTCTATTAAAACTGCTCATGTTTTGCGTTCCTACTTCGCGCGTTTTCTTCATTCCGAGAATACGCGTCAACACCTCTCGTTATGCCTAATTACATTCCCCGGGAAAAGCACGTGCATTCATTTACACGTGTTGTAAATGCCTTTCCCAGATCGCATGCTGGGGGAAAATTATGTGTTTTATGTTTCGCGAAGACTTGTTTTCAACCTCGTAAAATACACTAGCAATGGACATTAACATACATAAAAAACATCTAACCCTTTTCCAATGATATAAAAGTATCTACGGGATACGGCTTTAAAAACATCTGGGAATAACTATAATATACATTTTTATAAACTTATACATCAATGCAAAACTACTGAAAAATAGTTGAAATCGTTGTGACAAAAGGAGTAATTGTTCAGAATGAGCCATATTTCTCATTTTGTCATGATGTTTTTAGAAGTCGTCCGCCATAGTTGCGTAAATTGTGCCTGCATGTTTGAGATGCCTAAGATGAACCTCTCATTTGGAAATAATGGCTTACATTTTTATTTTCTAATTCTCATATATATATATATACCTAAACATACTACAACGTTCCCTAGTATCGGTTTGAGCATCACTTTAATTTAAGGGACTGGGTACAATTTCACCAACTGTTAACTAAGCGTTAAGAAATACTTAAATTCTTAAAACGTATATTTCATATTTTTTGTCTCCTTAATAAAAATACCCAAATATTTCATTTCTTTAAAATAATTGTTAGTCAGTAAGGTTACTATTTCCGTCAACTTACTCATATACTTAAGAACCTTCCTTCCACCATTCGTGTATTACAAAATATTAACCCTTTCCCTCATACGACAATTCTGCTGACTAAAAGTGGAAAACATTGTGGCAAAAGGAGAAATTGCTCGTTTTGATCAATTTCTTCTTTTATCACCATGTTTTCAACAAACTGTCTGCCGCAGAGGCGTCATAAAGTGTCTATATGAGGGAAAGCGTTAATTAAGGAAACACAAATGATGAAATATGCGTTTTAAAAATACAATACAATACAAAACAATTCTGTATTGCCTCCATGTTCGGAGATATCGTAGGATAAAGTTTACACTACACAAATAAATTATACAATTTCAATAGAAGAAAAAGAACAAATATATTAACATACACACAAACAAGAAAAAGACAATTACTGACTACTAGGATTATATATACAAGTTCGATACTAATTTACATTAGTATTGAACTATCAATGCTTAACATCAATCTCAAACATAGTGCGTTTAAGCCTGATGTTAAACAAAACTGGTTGACGTTCAGATCACAAAAGTGAACGTCAGCTGTAGAAACATTCTGTTGATACTCGAATGGATTATTACTTAGAGCGAAGTAATGTTGGTGGAATTAAACTCAGTTTACTAAATAAAGATACATTAGTAGCTCCCACACGGTGAATAAGTTTAGACTGCACGAGTCATTCTGTTTGGTCTTAAAACCAAACGTGTTAACAGTGTACCTTACAACAGATGTTAACACATTTTATTTGCAATATATGGAGCTTCAAATTGAAATGTGTACTTATCTTAGAAAGTAATGCCCTACTTTTAGGAACTGTTGTATTATTTTAAGTTTGAAAACCGAATGGGTTAATATAACTTAAAACAGACGATATAGTAACTATTTCTGACAAATATGGTGCTTTCAAATCGAAAATCATCCTTATATTGGGAATAAGTGTCTCAATCATGATCCGCCGACAAGATCCAGTGTACCGGTTTTAAGCTGCATTTATCTCTCGCGGCGCCAGTGGCAATATTGCGGTTTTTGCAAATTAAACAAATACAGGTAAGACAGCTCGTAACGAGCTGTCTCACGCGAAGTCCTACAGTTTTGCATATATCGAAGAGTTAAATAGACTGATTTAGGATTAAGGGTAAAACAACTAGATAGGTATAAAATACTTAGAACAGTTCCATAGATCAATTATATTTACAAAACATGGTGCCTCAAATTGAAATGTATACGTATCTTAGGAACCGCCCCGGATCCCATACCGAATGCTGTATTCCCAAGTATAAATTGATTTCCACAACCAATAAATAAATGAAACGGAACGCGATTTATTATTTGTTGATTGCGTATTCGATTTGAGTTCTTAATACATCTGCGCACACTACAGATTCAGGCGAAAATACTCCTTTCTGTGCAATGTTTTCCGACAGAGCATGCTATATACGTAGGACTGCCTGTCTTTGCATCATAAATACTGCTCTTTTTAAAACTAAGTCGTTTCATATTTACATTGTATGAGTGCTTACTTGTTCAGCTCAATAAATGTTCTTGCTTCAGCAGAAACGGGACTGGATGAATGGATAAAGAAAAAACACACACTTTCATACGTCTCGGCCTCCAAATGTTCCGTAGATTTTTGTTAAACCCCTGTTTTATACTTCAGGCTCCATTTGAGAAAGTCGTTTTCTAGTTTGTGCCTAATTAACAACGTTGATCCCGTTAATATACAGCGGGATTTAAAACGGCTTAGTAAAAATAGAGTACCGTCTTTGAGACCCTCTATTCCTCGTAATAATTTAGGCGAGACGTACGAAAAACCTGACTTGCTGGTGGATGTTAACGTTTAATCCTTTCCCCACATGCAAACGTATTTTGGCGAATCTTTCCAGACGCATTTGACGCAGGGTGATCCAGACGCATTTGGAAATTGCTGATACAAATTTCAAAAAACATGCTCAGTCAATAGCGACGCGTGCTATCAATACTGGGGTTGTGAGTTCGAATACCAGCTCGACCGACATTCCTTCCGACGTCTGACATAAATTCAAGACTACAGGCGTCATTCGTTCTCCACCAATTGATGACAAACAGTCTATGTTGTAAAGCAACCAGTTGCTATATAGGAAAGACTGCTGTGCGGTGTACATGTGTGAGAAAACAGGAACCACATTGGTTAGGTGAACTAGTCGGGTCCCGGTAGCTCAGTCGGTAACGACGCGGGCTGTCAATCCGGGGGTTGTGAGTTCGAATCCCGGCTCGGCCAACTTTCTTTCCGACGTTTGACAAAAGTCATTGCAACATGCGTCATTCGTCTTCCGCCAATGGGCTAAGTTTATGTGGAAAAGCATCCAGTTGCTTGGGAAGATTGTTGTGTGGAGTACTGGTGTGCGAAAACCAGGAAACACATGGGTAGGTGAACTTGCGCCGTGATATGACCGAGAAATTATTGAAAACGGCGTTAAACCCCAATCAATCAATGAACTGGCCCCCTTGATATTACTGAATTATTGTTTAAAACGGAGTTAAACCCCAATCAATCAATGAAATACTTTCTCAGTCACACTAAGGATCAAAATGGTTACCGCTTCATAGAAATGTATATAACCCTCCTATTACGAATTAGCGAAGCGTGGAGATTTTGATCTGATTGCTACGATGCACTAGCTGATCTGGATCTACACTGGTCGCAAATGCATTTATGGTTAGGTTTTGCAGAGCCAAGCTCAATTATCTTATTCATGTACAAACCATGTTAAGCATCAATGATTAAGTAGTTTGTATAATATGGACAATGGCTATATTTTGTTCTTACTTGAGTTTAGCTATGAAATCGTTTTTTGTTAGTTTAATTCTACCTTAAATAGCAGCCAGAAAGATTGTTGCGATGCAGATATAAATTTAACACATTGGTTAGCGTACTGACCCCCGTGATATTACTGAACTATTGTTGAAAACGACGATAAAACGAAATCAATCGATCATTAAATCCTTGGTTATTTTAAAATCATGACCCGAACACTGTTAGTTAAACCCTTTCAATGTTTCGAAATGCAAATAATGTGTGATAAAACGCACACTTGAACATACATACGCTCCTCTAATCTCTTGTTATCAGGCGGACCTGGATCTGCAATGGCCGCAAAAACATGTATCTTGTGGTTTGTGCTAACTTATTTATGTAGGTTAAAGATAAGTAAAGGATCAATTTTGTTTTGAACATCATTTTAAAAATCATGACCCGGAAATGATGAGTCAGCCTCGTTTTTTTTACTGACATTGAGTAACTCGTGTCTGTACGATAAAACGCAAAAACTCGAAGGATGCATCGTCTCATCGTTTTATCAGACGGATACGTCGTAACATTTTTGCAACATAGTTTGATGTTTTACGGCCAGTGTAAATACCAATTTTTCAAACGCTGTTTGCTCTCGTGGCATCTTGTTTGTAAACTCGGTCGATGCATCTACTGGAAATGAATTGCTCAGCCTTAGTTACGGTACTCGCCGTGTCTTGCATTTCTCCTGTCAAACTTCGGTAGATCAGTCGGTAGCGACGATGTCTGTCTATCCAAAAGTTCGAAACCCAGCTCGACCAACATTCTGTCCCGACGTTTGACTAAAGTCACTGTGACTAACGTAATTCTGCTTCCATTAATGGGCTTACGGTCTATGTGGAAAAGCGGCCAGTTGCTCGGAAAGGCTGTTGCGTGGAGTACTGGTGTAAGACAGCCAGGATCCACATGAGTTGGTGAAGTGACCAACTGCATTCCTTCGACAAGCCGTTTTACTATTAATTTGATTTAAAGATATCTCTCTAACATAGAGAGATATCTCTGTAAGACAGATATATATCTTTTAACTTTGAAATACATCTCTCAAACCTCGCTCAAACAGATAGTGATACCTTTATAACATAAAAGAAATATCTCTATAACTTAAATAGGTGTTTGTCTAACATGCTTAGAGAGGTATCATTCTTATTTAGAGGTATCTCTCTCTACGTTAGAAAGATATCTCTCTACGTTAGATAGATATCTTCATTTTTAAGATAGTTATTTATGTTAGAGATATATCTATTTCCCTTGTACGGAATACCTTGCGACAGAAGACTTTCGAAAAATGTTCAGACAATAAGAAATTGCTTGAAACAAGTATTAACCCTTTCCCGCACATAGATGCATCAGAAACTATTTGAAAACATTGTGACAAAAAGAGATCTTGTTAACAATAAGCAATTTCGTCTTTTGCCAGACGGTTTCCATGGCAACCATATTCAATAAATACACTATTATTTATCAAATGCATTTCATAGTTTGGCCTACATGTTTTCAAAGTCGTCTGCTGCAGATGTGTTGTATTAGGGAAAAGGGTTTGAAAAGAACATATTTGAAAATACTGTTAACACCGAGACACACCGAGACACAGCATGGGGGCTTTCAGTAATAACATATTTGTTGAACCAATTATTATTATTGCTTTTCTCCGTTTGTGGTATATATCTAATGTACAAACTTTTAATTCATACGGCATGTTTTATTACCGCGAAACTCGTGTAGGTTAAAATGGAATCTATGTAAAGTACTCAACTTAATCCCCTCTGAATTAGAAGTTTCGAAATTCATGATTATAGGTTTTAACTGTGGAATGTTTGGAGAATCAATTCAAGAAATACGTTCAGGGATATTTATTTTCCGTTCACTTAAGTTCCATATATGTATTAAATATATAAGTTTAATCTGAGTATGTTATAAGCACGACACGTGAATACTTTATTACATAAAACAAGGGTAGAAACGTTTCGGGCAAGACTACCTGATATGCCATTTCCAATACAGTCTGATTAGAAACGTCTGCTGCGGATGCTTCACAATTCATCTGTATGTTGGGAATGGTTTATGTCAAGAGTACAATCACATGGAAAGCTACCTTCTGAACTTTACGACCATTACGGATTCAGCTCAACATGCTTCTCTATGCAGCCCGATGTAGAGATCATTAGCATGTCTAGACGTATTCAAAGTATTTCGCTGCAAAGTCTGTTACATCAGGGGCGTAGCTTTGCAATAATCAATGTGTAGGCCGTCTCGTGAGAAAATCAACATTGTGAACTCTGCGTAAAGTATCGACCCGGATCGGCTTAAGCATGCTGCACAGGCCTACCCGGAGAGACACTTTTCGCCTCCTGTGGATTTTTTGTTTCATGAATAACTACTCATCTATCCCCCCTAAGACGGAATGTGTCAGCCGGATCGGTCTGCGCGGACAGCGCAGACTGATCTGGTCGATACATTACGCAGATGTCTATCGCCGCAGCTGCATTTTGGGGCATTTTGAGAAAAAATGTGTAGGCACGTGCCTACAGTGCCTAAAGGGAGCTAGGCCCCTGTACAAGTAAGAAAGGTTTAATATTTAACGCCATTCTAGTGAACCAAATACCACGGGTTCGTATTCAGTGCTGAGTGGAAAAAAGAGTTCGTGATTTTTCCGCGGCAAAGAAAATATCATAATCGGTGTTGAAATTGAGTTCAGCAAGTTCTTAACGGATTCTGAGATGAACAAGTCTTGATGTGGAATATGAAGTTTCAAAATCCATAAACATCATTTTATTTACGATCAATGTTGAGTGATTTATCTATATTAGAGTCATCATGATATCTCATAGAGCACGGAATGTCCTATGATATCAAACAGAACGTTATTTATTTGTTTTCATTCTATAATTATAGTATTCAATATCAAACAGAAGGCGGAAACTGTTAAATATTGTATTTAGGTATACCGATATGGTATTTACGTTACAATACACAAACAAAAAATTCTTCTTTGTTTCCATGTAAATCGACCGGTTTCAATTGCCACACTTTCTACGCGAACACCATATACCATTGAAAAGAGTTAATATTAAGCTTTATAACAATCCAAAGAAAATGGGGTTGGGGGATTGGGGGGGGGGGGGGGGGGGGGGGTCATGCATTATGCAAGAAAGAACTCTCCAGGTGAAAATGGTTACCGTCATTTTGCATCAAATCGGGCGCGGACAAAACCGGTGTTTAGCATTCTCTACTTTACTTTCAAACAAGGTCAAAATACTAAAAATGATCAAATCAATCATTTCCAGTACATCCTATACACATTTACAATGATTTTAAACTCAATGTCATATATTCAATGATTTATGGTAATGGTACACACTCATTTCTAACAAACAAGGCTTCTGTCAGCATTGAGAATTATCGTATGTGCAATATATATTAATATATTAACGATTTAAAAGCTCAATACGAGAGTTCTTATTCCTCGTAGGGATATATTTTTACTTATAAGTTGTAGAGCGATGTGTACGGCAGCTCTAAAGGGACACACACATTTTTATAAATTACATACGAATTATTTTTTATCTCGTGCGCACGAGATACAAAATATAGAGATACTATGTCGTGCGAACGAGATACTATTTCGTGTGCACGAGATTCTAATTTGTGCGAACGAGATAAGTATCTCGTGTACACGAGATACTAAGTCGTGCAAACGAGATACTATCTCTTGCGCACGAGATAAATTTATTTTCGTGTGTGTCCCTTTAGAGCTGCCGTAGATTTGTCATGACACATTCTAATAACAGTGGCGTGGCTGCTTTGCATTGATTTTGACGTTATAAACTTAGGGAGCAACTTCGTGTGAAACGTTCATACACTTATTTTTTAGAGAGTCGGTACAGTAAGCAAGTAAGAAGAAATTAACCCAATAACATTAGATTATTTGCGACACGAAAAACCTCGTTCATTTTTTTTCTAGCTACTCACTGAAAATATACATTTTTAGAAACGGTGTAATTATTGCCTGCCATAAACCTCGAATTAAACGATGCAATTATTGATATACCGGTTATTACGAAATTTATTACTAGCTATTTTATCACTACGTGTACTTCGGCGTGTAGTGCTTCACACTTGAATATAAACTGAATGAAAATAAACAACCTGATATGTATATAATTATAGATGTATTCGATAGGGACATTTGATCACGTTGATCTCGAGTGGTAGATTTATGTGGTGCACGTGGCCTCATAAGATGTTAACCTATGATAAAAGCAATACTAATTATCGTTCTTGAATTATGATAAAAGCAATAATAATTATCGTTCTTGAATTATGATTTAAGCAATAATAATTGTCGTTCTTGAATGATGATAAAAGCAATCATACTCGATGTTGTAATTAGTAGTATGTTGTTATATATGAATTGCGTGTTAAACCATAATTCAAACCTTAAGTTCAAATTCAAATCCGAATTCAAGTTTAAATTTAAAATCAAAATCAAAACCAAATTTAAAATCAAATTTAAATTCAAACTAGAATTTAAATTTAAATTCAAATTTAACGTTAAATATTAATAATTCGAATTGAAAATATAATACATCATCTTTAAAATCAAATACATTCATTTCCTAGCCTTGTACATTGTACTCATTCTTTTTACTCAGAGATCATAGTTGAGCCGCCCCGCGAGAAAACCAACAGTGATGACTCTGCGTAAAATATTTACCCGGATCAGCCTATGCATGCCGCACAGGCTAACCCATACAGACACTTTTCGCCTCCTGAGGATTTTCTGTTTCAGGAATCATTACTCTTTACCTCTATCCCCCTGAGACGGAATTTGTCGCCCCGGATTAGCCTGTGCAGGCTGATCTGGATCGATACATTACGCAGAGTCCTTAATGTTGGTTTTCTCCCTGTACGGCTATATATAAGTGAACTGTCGCCGTGATATAACTGTCCGTCGACAGTGCATAAAATGTCGTCTCGAATCGAATTTACATTTCTGTTTACTGAAATTGCACGATACAACCAAAGCTAGGTTCTGTTATCAAAAAGGTTACTATACAATCAGAACATTTGTCCATCACTAGTTTTCTATCTAGTTTATTTATATGGGGATTTCACCGGTTTATACCTAACGATTTTGAGGGCGACAATACGATTGACTGACTGAAATGTCAATCTTAGATAACCAATTATAGGCAGTCTTTAGATATATATATAAGAACATCTGCTCTGGTCTAGTGACACAGCGAAGCCTTGTAATGCTGCGCGGCGTACGTATATACCATTTCGTTATCGAAGTGCGTGCTGACGTTGACGTATCTCGTAAAAACTCAATGGTCGATGTTCGTGTTACGCCGGCCAAGTAATAAATAGGAAAATAATTTGTATAAAAGTTAAATTGGAGCTTTCAAAATAATTTGATATAATCTACTATCAATTTCGAGGAACGCATAAAAAAATCTGGAGAATTAATTGATACATCACGTGAACTCTTAAAATAATATAATTATTGCGGAAAACGATCTCAAATTTATCTCTATTTCAATATTATAAAACACACGGGTCTTACAGAAGTTACAATTTGCTTTTTTTGTTTCCTAACGATTTTCAAATTTCGAAACCATGGTAACAAATTATAATTACTAACATTATCTGTGTCCTATTTATAACCGATATGTAATTTGCTAACCCTGATTCTCCTTGCCAAAAAAACCCCAAACAACAGTGGGGATGTTTTTCTCGGAAACATGAACCTGTTTAATTCATCCAAAGGAAGAAAGAGTTAAGCACATATGAGCCGTCCCGCGAGAAAGCCAACACTATGGCGTATCGACCCAGATCAGCCTGTGCACTGATCCGGGCCGACACATACCATTTCAGGGGGATAGAGGCATAGAGTAATGATTCCTGAAACAGAAAATCCACAGGAAGCGAAAAGTGTTTGTCCGGGGTAGCCTGCGCGGCATGGTTAGGCTGATCCGGGTCGATACTTTACGCAGAGTCAACAATGTTAGTTTTCTCGCGTGACGGCTCATATCCGATTTGCTTGCTTATTTAAATGAACTAGATATATAAATTTTATGTTTTTAGGACTTCCCGGTTTGATGTAATATCAAATTTCATTAGCATGAAGTTAGCGGTTCATGCATTATGCAAGAAAGAATTCACCTCGCGAAAATGGTTACATTCATTTTTGACGAAACTGGTACGAAATTGGTTTTCACATACGCTACCTTCCCTTTCATACAAGGTTAAAAGACTAAAAGTGGTAAAACCAATCATATCCAATTCATACCATACACATTTACAATGCATGTAAACTCAGTGTCAAAATGATATTCAATGCATTCTGCTGAAGGTGAATACACTCATTTCTACGCAAACAAAGGATTGCTATCCTATACACATTTACAATAAATTCAAACTCAATGATATAGAGCCGTCCCGCGAGAAAACCAACGTTAAATCTCTGCGTAATATATCGACACAGATCAGCCTGCGCAGTCCGCGCAGACTGATCCGGGCCGACATATTCCGTCTCAGGTGAATAGAGTTATACATTAATGATTCCTGAAACAGAAAATCCGCAGGAGACGAAAAGTGTCTATCCGGGTAAGCCTGCGTGGCATGCTTAGGCTGATCCGTGTCGATACTTTACGCAGAGACCACAATGTTGGTTTTCTCGTGGGACAGCTAATCTATTCAATGCACATTCTGGTGAAGGTATGCACTAATTTCTACGCAAACAAAGGTTTCTAGGGACTATTTCGCTCTAGATCAGCACGGCCGCTGATGTATTTGGCGTATTTTGACCTTTATTGCAGATGGATACATGTGTGTCTATAGTACACGAAGATGAATGGTGAAGGCTTTGATGAGACTGTGTGGTCCTCCCCCGAGTCACTGTTCTAATTGGCAACTTGACACCAGATAATTTAACGCGGACACACGATTACCATCTAACTACCGTTTGTTTAAAGTCCTGGATATCAAGATGAGTGTTCTTTTCACATAAGTACTCTCCAATAAGTCTATAAAATATATAAATATACATGTATTATGATTATTTGAAAAAGCGTCAAGCCTTTTCGTTATAATTTAGGTATGTTTTTCTATTAAAAAATATTTCTCAATATAGTTTTTTGCTATAATCATATTTGCTGCTTAGCATAATACAGTAGTTGTATTTTATTGTATTGTATTGCATTGTATTGTATTGTATTGTATGACATTGTATTGTCTGATAATGTATTCCATTGTATAGTATTATATAAAATTGTACTGTATATAATAACAGGCGGAACGACTGTATACTTTCGACATATTCCAGTACATGATTGATCGACATGTGCATGTCCAGTCGATGTTTTCAAGACAATCTGCTCTCCCACTTTCGTTAACGTGGCAGCCTATACGAATTTACAACAATGAGCGGACACGTCAGGTTTATAATGTGAGAGATCTATATGAATTTCAATGAGGCTGGGGAACCCACGACGGATATCATCTGCACGCGAGACATCTAGCATGTTCTTTATAGACACTTCCGCATGTGTCTATCGTAGTAACTTGTGCACGTTACACCGTCCCGTTTCGTTGGTGGAGAGATTAGGGCGTCCGACCCCGTAGTTGAATTCCCGATCTGGTTATAGCAAATACATTACAATGGTACCAAAGGCGTCCCTCCTTTGCGATCAGGGTTGGGGCAGCAGTAGCATCGCGACTAAAGTACTGGTGGGTGCACATATACGCTTACTAATAGTTGAAAGGTTATTTATCCAAGAATATTCTTGGTATGACTGACGAACTGTTTGAAAGCGGCTTGAGGGTCCTCTTACAATGTCGCTTTTGATTTGGATGCTACTTTAAACGACATAGAGGTTGATTTTCTAGTCATGTCACGGCAGCCAGTTCATCTATTCATGTGTTTCCTGGCTATCTGACACACGTACTGCACACAACAGTCTTTCCAAGCAACTGGCTGATTTTCCATGTAGACTGATAGCCCTTTGGTGGAAAAGACGAATGATGCTTGTCACAGTGAATTTTGTCAAACGTTGGAAAGAATGTTGGCCGACCTGAGGTTTGAACTCACAACCCCTCGATGGACAGCCCGCGTCGCTACCGACTGAGCTACCAGCGACATGCGGACATATGTTCTGAGCATGTTTCGACATTAATAGAAAAATACTTTTAACAAAAAGCGATGTCAGCGAAACAATTTTAAGAACTTGAATCCATACAGCTGTAAATACAGTGTGTTGTCGCATATAGTTATACCTGTTTAACATTTACCCTTTCTCACAAGCAGACGCAATTCGACAGATCTGCAGTTGACGACTTTTGAAAACCTTATGGCAAAAAGCGAAATTTCTCATCATCGTAATCGATTACGTCTTTTGTGACACTTTTTCCATTCTTTTCAATAATTACATTTTCACTGAAAGAGCTTTTCTAATTTGTTTCGAGTTATCTGCAGCAGATAAGTAAGATCAATGGAAAGTGTTTCCGAAAAACTTCATGGAAACTGTCATAAACCCGTCAAACAGCTGTAGTAGTAGTAGTAGTAGTAGTAGTAGAAGTAGGAGTAGTAGTAGTAGTAGTAGTAGTAGTAGTAGAAGTAGTAGTAGTATTAGTAGTAGTAGTAGTGGTAGTAGTAATAGTAGTTGTCGTAGTATTAGTAGTAGTAGAAGTAGGAGTAGTAGTAGTAGTAGTAGTAGTAGTAGTAGAAGTAGTAGAAGTAGTATTAGTATTAGTAATAGTAGTAGTGGTAGTAGTAGTAGTAGTAGTAGTAGTAGTAGTAGTAGTAGTAGCAGTAGTAGTAGTAGTAGTAGTAGTAGTAGTAGTAGTAGTAGTAGTAGTAGTAGTAGTAGTAGTAGTAGTAGTAGTAGTAGTTGTTGGAGGAGTAGTAGTAGTAGTAGTAGTAGTGGTAGTAGTAGTAGTAGGATAAGCAGGAGTAGTTGTACTAGAAGTAGTAGAAGTAATTATAGTAGTAGTAGTAGTAGTAGTTGTAGTAGTGGAAGTAGTAAAAGAGTAATAATAGTTGCAGCATAAGTTTTATTATAATATCTATAAGAAGCACAACTATGTTAACATGCCGTAAATCTAAATCATATTATGATGAAATATTACCTAGATCAGTTTAGAAAGCGTGTCACTGTTGATATTCTCAATTCCTTACCATGTGGTTTGCTTAAAGATACATGTAAGATAATTAGAGTTAAAAGATATCCTATCTCATGAATTCTACAGTGATAAGGAAGGGAACGCTCGCTGATAAAAAAGAACCAAATCCTTGTACGTACTCTGTCATACTCGGCTGGTCTTAGTGGTTCTACAACTGATTGGTGTCTAGAATTGTTTAACAGTCAAATCATCTCAGCTATTCTTCATACACAAACGGTGTAGACTCTGATTGAGCATTGCTTATTAATAGACACATATACGAATTGCATTTAGACACATTTTCTTAGAAACTACTCAAATGATTTTTTTTTGACAGATTGGTGGAAAATATGACAGGTTCAAGAACGGTTATATATCCGTTTCAATTTGTATCTTACGAGACAGAAAATAACATACAAATTCGAGTGGGTTGATGCATTCGCCTGGAAAACGGGAGTGAAACTTTCTTCCAAGGCGTCAATGGTTTGATTTGATTTGGTTTGGTTTGGTTTGTATGGTATTTAACGCCGCTTTGAACTTTTTGTTCAGTTATATCACGGCGTTGCACGAGTCATTTATCCTAACATCGGAGACTCAGTCGTAATGCTAACCGCACTTTCCCGAGTTTTACCAAGGAGGTAAAGCCATAACGACCATGTCCTTTGACCCGCGATCGAACGTGCAAACTCCCGGGGTGGACGCTCCAGCACCACCAAGGCGGTCGCATACGGTTTGGAGGAAGACATGACAACGGCGGATGTACTATTGCCAAGATAAACGGTGCGACAATACTTTTTAGTTATTGGGGTTTTACGCCGCTTTCAACATTATTTCAATTATATCACGGCGACACTTATTCATGATCCCTGGGTAAACAAACCAGTACTAGGCCTGCAAATGTGCCTTGCCCATGGGCACTCAACCATGACCGTAGTGCCGCGATTGCGCGACAATACTGGTTAAACGTCGTGATATAAGTGCCCAATGTTCAATTCCACCAACCGTACATAGCACTAAACAGATCTTTTAGAAATAAACCAGTAGTAGACAATGGCATGTGCATTGCACTAGGGCACTGCTTCTGGACCGATATGACTGGGGATCGAACCCGGGACGCCCATTTCCAAATCCACGCCGCTAATCACTCGACCTCGGCGGATTCTTTTTTTATTTAGTTAAATAAAAGTAGATATCAGGATAGGTCAATGGCCCGAATACAATCACAGAAATACAACACCATCTGATATATGAAACTATAGAAGAATGTCAATCATACAACTATTATTTCATTACGCCAAGTAACAGTCAACATTTATAATGACCACCTCGGAGGTGTAGTGGTAGAGTGTCAGCCTCGGATGCGGGAGGTCGCGTGTTCGATCCCTGACCGGGTCATACCAAAGACTTTACAAATGGAAGTAGTGGATGCCCTATTTGGCGCTCAGACTTGTTGGGTTAGAAGTACGACTGAATAGCTGATATCGTGATAAATGAACCAGTAGTACTGGTAACAGCCAGGAATCGCCGTGTTATAACTGAAAAATATGTTGAAAGCGGGGTTTTTGAACAGAATACAAACAATTAAACAACATTTGCAAAGACTGCGAATTTAAAAAATTTAAAAAATGCTCATGATTAAAAACATCTTGTCTTCCAGAATTTTTGCAGCTGTATAACAAATTATACTATGAATCATATAAATCATAATATGTGTCTGTTTGTATGATGTTTTACACCTCTTTCAAAATTGTTTCAGTTATATCACGGAGTTTCCCATGTCAGTTCAATTCAATTAAAGAAATATATAAAGTGTTATACGTACGTACATACTACTTGTTATAATATCATACTGTGCAATGGAAAGGCAAACAGAAAGTCATGAAAAGTTAGCAGTATTACTGATCCATTTATCCTGACTCCAACGAGTTGTTGAGTTAACTACTGTGTTCCTTTAGGGCCATCGTTGTTTCGCGGTTTCGACCTAGTGTCGACAGTACGATAACGCGATGCGAATGCATCGCGTTTTATTACTTTCGCATCGCGTTATCGTACTATCGCATCGCGTTATCGTACTATCGCATCGCGTTATCGTACTATCGCATCGCGTTATCGTACTGTCGACCCTAGGTCGAAACAGTGAAACAACGGTGGCCCTAACGGAACACCGTAGCTAACCCAACAATTCTGAATGCCAAAGAAGAGAAAGCCAATACTACTACTATGCCATGGGTCCTTGGTCCGAAAGCAATTCAAGATGATACAACATCTGGGAGACGGTAGAAAGAACTGTATTGCTTTACTATATTTGCTTATTCACACGCCCCTGTAGCAGTCAACATGTGTATATGGTGTTAAAACATCTTCGATTCCAAAAATATTTTTGCAGTCATATAAAAACGAATTGTTACTTCGATTTCCCCTGATGTTACCAAACTGTACTCCACGTTGTCATGCTATATTATGTAGGAGATAAACCTGCAGGGATTTTATAAAACCTCGTCAAAGGCGTCTTCACATTCCAATCCTAGACTAGTTTGTAGCTACATTTGTTTGAGAGACAGCCGAAGGTGATAATGTATTTCAACCCTTTCTCACATGCATTTTGATACATCTACAGCAGACGACCTTTTGAAAACACTGTGACACAAAGAGAAATTGCTAATAATGAGCAAATTCTCATTATGTCACAATGTTTATCAACTCTACTCAATTATCAAACGATTTATAAGTTGATTTTAGTCTTCATAGTTATGCATTGATGTTTTATTTTTCAAATTCATCGCCTGCATTTGTGTTTTATGCGGGAAACGGGGCACAGACATAATTTAAAGTAAACACTCTGATATATTTCATCAGGACTCCAGAAAAAAACAACCTTTGCACTTTCATGATAAATGTAGATAACTATCTATGTATGCATTGATGCTGATAAAGCATGCATCATGAGTGATACAAGTTTCATCAAACTTACTTTGCCCAATAAACAAACAGACAAAAGGCAGTTCATATCGTGAAACGTTGCATGCTGATGTGGATCTACACCGAGATTAAACGTACACTTAACATCGATTAGCGGTCACCTCTGTTAAGCAGCAATCTTGTATACAGCGACCAGTTCAAGGTTAAGAATGTATTTAACTTATATTAAGCAATCTATTGTCTTCAGGAACCAAATGTTGAATGCCTCAGACAAGTTGAACTGTTATACAATGTAACATTTCAGATGATCTTCACAGGATCTCATGATTGAATCGGGTCGATAGATCGAAATTACAGATTCTTCCAAATATGTTTGGAAAAAACAATTATTTCATTTCTTCATTGACTGTATAGTTACAAAGAGCTAAGAAACTAATAGCCGATGATCATCTCCAAGGAACGTACATTTCGTATTCTATGTTTGTTTTCTTAAAGCATGCCCTTCATCTTACTTCACAAGCTGGGATACCTCAACACGGAATAATTCTTATCAACATTTTGAGCCTTCCCGCGAGAAATCCAACGTTATGGTCTCTGCGTAATGTATCGACCCAGATCAAGCCTGCGCAGTCCACACAGACTTATACGGGCCGATAAATTATGTCTTAGGGGCATAGAGGTATAGAGTAATAAGTCATGAAACAGAAAATCCACAGGAGCCGAAAAGTGTCTTCATAGGACATTCCGTGTTCTATAAGATTGGAGCCGTCACGCGAGAAAACCAACATTATGGCCTCTGCGTAATGTATCGACCGAGATCAGCCTGCGCATTCCTTTCAGACTGATCCGGGCCGACACATTCCGTTTCAGAGGGATATAGGTATAGAGTAATTATTCCTGAAACAGAAAATGCACAGGAGCCGAAAAGTGTCTGTTAGCCTGCGCGACATGCTTAAGCTGATCCGGGTCGATACACAGTGTTGGTTTTCTCGAGGGACGGCTCTAATATGTTTGTTTTCTGAGAGCATGCTCGTCATTTTACTTCACAAGCTGGGATACCTCAACACGGAATTCTTATCAAATGAATGATAAGATTTATTCCCTATCTGAAGGACACGATGAACTGTCAGCATATTTTAAACATGTTTATCTAACGATATGAATACCGCCTTATCTGTCAAATCGCTAGAATCGTATAGCTTACTTTTCCCGTTCAAACATAAAACAAATATACAGCAGAATACTTCTAATAAAAAAAAAAAAGGTCAGAACATTGGAAAATGAAAGAATATTTATTGAATAAAGTTTCGGAAAAAGAAGGGAACATTGCTCATCATGAGCAAGTTCACAGTTTGTCACAATGTTTTCAAATGTCTTTTTTTTCTACGGAGGAGACATAAAGCGTCTGTATATGTGAAAGGGTTACGCTAAACGATGAACCGCCGAGTAGTATCATTAACCCTTTCCCTCACATAGACGCTTTCTGACGCCTCTGCAGCAGACGGCTTTTTGAAAACATAGTGACAAAAGAAGAAATTGCTCAAAACGAGCAATTTCTCCTTTTGACACAATGTTTTTCCACTTTTAGTCATAGGTTATCCATTCAATTATAGAGATTTTCTATTTTTTAACAAAATATGTTCAAAGTCGTCTGCTGTAGAATTGTTGCATCAGGGAAAGGGTTAATATACAAGTACACATTTTGCTGTAGAATGCAGCCAAGAAAAAGAGGCGCGGTGGTGCGAAACCGTATTAGTACGAAACATATATTCGATTCACTGGTTCCAAATTAATTCCGAACCGGATGGCAATGTATTAGGGACAAGTATTTGTAATAGTTTAGGCATATACGATAATTAACAACAGAAAATACGTAATACATTAGAAATATGTATTTTATTCTAAGATGTACTTTATTCTAAGATGCATAAAATTATATTGTATTAAAACAATTGCAACTGCAAATTGTCCAAGGCTACGTAAGGTAACGTAAGGTCAAGGTTAAACGTACACTCCAACAACAAGCGACCAGATGAAAGTAAAGCAAACAACAGTTTCTCATATATCTAACTTGTATTAAGCATTATACTGTCTGGTTTATGTTCTAGATATTTAAATTCGAGAAGGTTTAATGTCTAGTTATACACTCAACTGTTTTGAATGTAGGCCACTATGGTGTCTAACATCTTATTTGCCTTTTTGATATCAAAATTTGCGAATGTCTAATAAGACATTCGATTTTCTTTAATGTCTAATAACGTATAATGCTCAACCAACTTTGCAATCTCGCCTCAGGCTAATTTGACTGTCACATCATATAACCCGGTGCGTGATCGCACCGCACCACGCGCAATTTGGATGCCAGTTCGTTTAGCGAGATAGTTTTATTTCATTGAAATGCATTTCTTTAAATTTCAGGTAGTAATTATCAATTTAATGTAGTCTACGTGACTCCCCAGGTAGGTAATATTTTAAGTAACATTAACGTACAACTAATTGGGCTACACTTCTTGATTGGTCACAATATGAGTGTATGTTTATATAACATATCGGAGGTCAGTAAAGATTCTATTGAGACGTAGTCTTCAATGTACGCAAATGCACGAAGACCCAAACCCACAAGACGCGGCTTAAATATGATATAGTTTTGTTGTTGCTAATTAACTATCTATTTCTACCAAAGAGCTATTTCAACTTGAAGTTTGGAATTAAAACCACGAGTTGAAAATCATTCAAGTTAATAATTACGAAGTGAAGCGCACTTGATACGAACATAAATGTACCTGTTATTGGCTTGCACCGTTTACAATTGAAACCATATGGGTGTTAAAGCACATATACAATATCGGGCACGCCATTCGAAAAGTCGATCTTCGGGACCTGACGACCAGCGAAGAACCAGATAAGCCTGCGTCTAAAGGCAGAAAAAAAACCGTTATAATAATGATATTAAGTAAAACTAAACTGCAGTATTTGAAAGTATCTAGACAACAAATGATCTCTCCGTCATAATGATTTTACAATTCGTCTGTTGCAGGGAATATCCGGATAAACATGATCTTCAGGTGGAAAAACACGTTATTATAATTATTTTGAGTACCACTGTACAAGCACATAAAACCACACTGCAACGCCTAAACCTGAGTTTAATAAGACAAACATTTCTTCTTCCGTCACAATGTTTTCAAAGTCGTCTGCTGGAATGACGCCAACACACGTCTATGATAGTTTTAACTAAAGGCAATGTAAAAAGTGACATCTTCTTACAACATGGTTCTAATTACTGAGGCTATAACTATTCATCGTCTTTAAGAATTCTTGGCTGTGTTGCCAACTTAAGATCCACTGGGTTTAGTGAGTCAATTACATAAACGTCGAAACAATTTTAATGCATTTACACTTCAAATAAGGTATATTTGTTTGCCGACAGGAGAGAACATATTTCAAATTGTTTCGATTTACTTTAATGTACAACTTTGGAACAGAGCGGCGTCTAGGGAAAAGGGGGGTTGTTGCAATTTGCGAAAAATGACGTCCAGGAAAACCTGAGTTCAATCCCACCAACTTAGCGCTTAGTAATACTTTCAAATACTTCAACATATATTTCATAACTTTGATTTCCCTTTTATTCTGTAAAACATGAATGGTGAAATTTATTTGAGTAAATGACTAAGTTGACCTTGATGACAAACAATGATAGGACATTAAATATGTATGCATTTATTTTTATTAGGGAAACAAAACTGACGAAATACTCCTCAACCCTTTCAGCGCCAAAGGCAATATTGAGCTTTTTGCAAACAATACTGATTCAGGTGAGTCAGCTCGTAACGAGCTGTCTCACCTGAAATCAGCATTGTTTGCCTTTTAGTTATCAAAATAGTCCAACATTGTATTACATGAGAATCGAAGACGCCCGATTTTGAACGATTTTGATAGAAGAGTCTACTTTAAACAATTCGGCGCTGAGAGGGTTAAAGTATTAGTTAGCGCTAAAAGTAAGTTTGGTGCAATTGGACCCTATGCATTATATGATAATAATCCTGTACTTGGAAATCATCGTTCGACCGAGGTCCTTGGCTGAGGTTGCCGAGAGTCAAAGGAGTGTAATTGTGCTCGGAAATATCACTTTTCAAACTTTAACATTGAAACAAATTCTATTCAGAAGTCCTAACCCTCCCACACATAGCCAATTAATTGACATATTAAGCACAAAAGAACAGGTTACAAGACCATATCAATCTAAAAAGAAACTATAATTAGTGTAAGTTTACATGGAAACAATAGTCAGTCCTCTTCGAATTATCTTAATCTCTTATCAACTGTCATTTTAATTCCTTGCCTTCGGTTATGCTCGAACGATCATGACCACTAGTGTCAATGGAAAGTGAAAATCCAATATAATAAAAAACAATAAAATAATCTTCTCATCAATGATTCACTGTCTGTCTGTATAGTGAAGAAGTTAAGAGCCAAATATTTGCCAAGATGCTCACATCCGGAGGAAAGCACAGAAACTTGCATACGAGTAGTTTATTATATGTACTATCCAAAAAGATTAAGATCCAGGTGATTCCAAAAAGGGAAAAGGTATGTCTTAAAGACTAAAATGCAATTTTTATTAGAAATGTAGACCCGATTTGAGTCAATGACATTTGAAATGATGCCAAACCGGTGAGACAATAAGACCCCATATCATCCGATAAGTCTCTAATATGCTTCTATGGTTACTAAATGAGATTTATGTTCGGTTATACAACATCGATTCTAGGCTTATTTCGGACCGACGACTCTGACAGACGTCATTTTTGGCAAACGTCATTCATCTGTCAACAATTGGTATACCATGCTTTGTTGGAGTGTTTCATAAAAATGAAACACTCGAAACGGAAATTCTTTTTTTCAAGCAACTCATCATCGTCATTTTGGCCAACGTCATTCATTTGTCAAAAATGGGTACAGTATATCATGCTTTATTGGAATGATTCATAAAAAGTAAAACTTTCGAAAAGGACATTATTTTTTTCAAGCAACTGATCAGCGTCATTTTGGCCATCGTCTTTCATCGGCCACCAAAGGGTATACAAGAAATTTTGAGAATATTGCATTAAGTCAAAACGCTTTTATCTGAGGTGAGCGATATTATGGCAAATACTGCTGACTGTCATGACTTTCCATGCTTGTATAGAAGACACTTGGACACTTTCTTATTTGCGAAATATCACTGAAACGATATTTCTTTAAACGATTTAATGGCCACTGTCTTTTGAGAGCAGACATCTGCGTGTATGTGTTTCTTGGGAATTGATGTGTCTACCATTTACATTTTCCATTATATCGTGAGCGTAAGGGCATATCTAAAATGCGTACGCGTTGTCCAAAACTTTTCAATGTAATTTTATTGAATATATTGTGGATTCATTTACAAGTTTGTATTGTTTCGTATGTTTTATTTCCTTTCTATGTGTGTGTGTTTACACTGTAAAGCACTTTTTAACGCATTAATTATAAAAAGTGTGCTATAAAAATTTCGTATAAAATATATAAATATAATATTTTATCCGATGTTGTAAAAGGGTTTGAAAGGGAACACAACTGTCTGGTCAAACATTTCAAACAAACAACTAATTTCAATTATTACTTCAATTCGAAATTAAGCAAATTTGTATCAACATGCAACACTTACAACTACTGAAGAATAGAATATAGTGCGTGGTGTTGGGGAGGATTTTCCAGAACGAGTGAGGAAACTGTGTGCTTGGTTGTTTCCTTTTATGAAGGAATTAGTTACAGCAGGGGAAAAGGCTTACATTAAATACGACAAACTTTGTGTTGACGGTAAGCTATTCGCGTATAACGAATCTGATAAGAAACTAGTAGCTATTCCACTTAAAGATTATGGGTACGGCCGTAGTTCATCTAATACAAATTGTAAAAACAGCATTTTTTGGGGAATTGATATATGTAATTTGAATATTGAAGGGTTGTCTAAATATGCTAACGATATCAATTTTTAAAACTTCTGTTCAGAATTCGATATTTTAGGTTTATGCGAAAAGAACTATTTTGCCTGGTTTCTATGATTTTGATTATGTACGGCCTAAGAAGAAAACAGTAAAAAGAGGGTGTTTCCGTTTTTATAAAAGATGAACTTTTGAATACTTGTAAATTCAAGCGTATATTTGAAAACTTACACAATTGTGTGGTATTGTACTGCAGATGTCAAATTTTATTTGAAATAAAAAACGATCTTTTGTTCTTTTTTACATATGTTTCTCCGGAATACTCACCAGTGTATGTTATTATTGACAATAATGGCATAGAGTTACTGAACGACCAATTAAATAGTATAACAAGTGAATACCTTAATGCAAGTTTATTTTTAGCATGATATTTAAATGCTCGTATCAAAGATCCGAACGACTTTATTCTAAGTGATGAAATTATGCATGTTTTTAATGATGATGTTCAGTATCCATCTGACCATTTTGGCATGCCCCGACAGGCGATGGATACTGAATGTAATCGTTTTGGATTAAATCTCGTAGAACTTGGCTGTACATATGATATACATATATTAAAGGCTCGTTTTCCTGGCGATACTTTGGGTCATTGCACTTGTTTAGCCAATAACGGCGTAAGTGTTGTGGATTATATGATTTGTTCGTCTAGTTTATTCTGGAATATATCCGATTTTTCTGTTTTAAAAAATGACATGTCTGTACATTTTCCCATACATTGCAAATCAATGTTATATTATAGAAACAGTTTGATACCAGATTCTGTTTCTTATACTGATTCGGATGCCTATATCACTCCTTGGAAACGATACAAACGGAAACCTGATTATGTTGATGACTTTTATTCCAATTTTTCTCATCTGCTTAATAATTTCATGTCTAATCTGTCTGATACGGAATCTTCTGTTTTGACTCACTTGAAAGACTATAAATATATACAAATCCTCTGCTGATAAAATGAGCAGCAACAACAGAAGGTTTAAAAATAAGCATCTCGATTGATGGGATAATGAATGTAAGACGGCAAAGCGCAAGAAAATCAAAGCGCTGAGTGTATTTAGAGTAACAGGCTATACATGTGATTTGGTCACTTATAAGACACATCGTAATTTGTTTAAGTCATTATGTAAATATAAAAAGGCTTTATTAGGAAACAGAAGCAGGAACGAACGATTAATTGTCGTAATGATGCAAACAAAATCTGGTCTCTTCTTAAAAGGCATAATGTTTCTGCATCGAATTCAAATTCAATTGCACATGTAGTTTTTATTCACATTTTCAAGCATTACCATATCCAGATGTATCCACACAAACCTTAAACTCTTCGTGTTTAGAAGACATTAGGCATACTTTCAATTGTGAGGAACCAAACATACCAATAACCCAAAATGAAATTATTACAACTGTAATGTCATTGAATATTAACAAAACTCCTGGTCCTGATGGTATTTGTTTAGAAATGTACACATACACTTTAAATGATATTTTACCATTTTTGCAAAAGCTTTTCAATGAAATGTTCGATAGCGGCTGCTTTCCTGACGAATGTAGCTACAGCATTATAACTCCACAGCATAAAAAGGGGTGTATAACGGATCTCAACATCTATCGAGGAATTTCTTTGATTGACTCTATATGTAAGATTTTCGTACACATTATGATTAGTAGACTATCTAAGAGGTGTCACGATTTTAACATTATTGACGAATCGCAAGCAGGCTTTCGCAAAACATATTCCACAGTGGACAATATATTTGTTTTAATGTCTTTGGTACAAACATATTTATGTAGAAAAACGTGGTAGATTCATATTGCATTTTTATTGACTTTTCTAAGGCATTCGATAGTATACGTCACGATAAATTGTGGGAAGCTCTGCAGCGCAATGGTATAACTGGCAAATTCGTAGAAGTCCATAAATTAATGTATAATAAATTGAAGTATTGCGTTAAAATTAGCGACAATTTGACGCAGTTATTCGATTGAACAATCGGAACCAGTCAAGGCTGCGTGGGAAGTCCGAACATTTTCTCTCTATTTGTAAATGACTTAGTCAACTACCCCAACAGTAAATGTGATCATAGGATCTTCGTATCAAGTGATATCAATGAGTTGAGCGTTTTATTGTTTGCTGACCATGTCTCTAGTTTTGCAGATACAGTAATAAAATTACAAAGGAATTACAACGGAAAATAAATAGAATAGAGCAATTCAGTAGCAGTGTCGGTCTGGATATAAACATGCAACCAACTCATAGTATTCAGAAATGGAGGTATTGTCAAGCAAACAGAAAAATGATTTTATAGTGGGAATACTATCGATATTGTCTCATTTTATAAATATCTAGGGGTTTATTTTACAAGTAAATTATCATGGTCAAAGACGCATCATATGTTATCGTTACAAGCTAAAAAGCCAATTAATTTCATTTACGCATTTCTTTTTGGATTCCTTGAAGTAAAAGACATGTTTAATATATTTGATGCTACTGTTACGCCTATAGTGTGCTACGGGTCACATATTTGGAGCTATCACTATGTTGAGAAAATCGAAAAAGTGCAAATACATTTTTGTAAACAACTCTGTTACCTTCCATACAACACATGCGATTTTCTGGCTTTGGGAGAATTTGTAAGATTACCACTATGTGCAACTTATATGTCTAATTGTATTAAATTTTGGTTAAGCATCATTTGTTTAAATAACACTAGACACCCTAAAAATGCTACTTTGTGTTGCTCCAATTAGATGAATCGGGTAAACGCACCTGGGCTACTTATATAAAGGATATACTTTTTACGCATGGGTTCGGAATTTTGATTTTGACTTGAAATGTTTGTCAACATTGCATGTTTGGGATAACGTATTAAGTTGCCAGGCTGAGCGCCGCGATGATGTATACAGGTACATGTATGTGATGAAATGAAATTGTTTGAATTCTGATTTTTGAAAGATTTACATTGCAAACAAAATGAAAGTAAAAATATGGGTACCTAACTGGGCTCATGTTTAACGAATTGCTGTAAAAAGGTACTCGGTTTTAGATGACGACAATGTTCTAATAAAATACACGAAACACCCGTTTTCTTTTGATCGTTTAAAAGCAACTCTTGTTTCAATGATATATTTGTGACAGCTAGAAACAGAAAAAAAGTTTATAATTGAAGGCAGATAATATGTTTTTTAGATCGAAATAAAGAACGAATTGTTTTAGCAGTTTATAAACTTTACAAAAATGTTAAACAAATTAAAATCATGTTAAAGCACAGACGAACATGTCGCATGTCACATTATATTAGAAACCAATTCATCATACCGTATCGTTATAATTAGGTTTCGAATCTCTTCCTTGCTTCAGATGAAAGGGAGATGTTTTTTAAATTAAGTTTCCCTGTAAATTGTATTATTTGCCTTAATACTATTACAACTGCATGCAGGCGTGGGAGAAGCGTGTTTTTACATCTCGTGACTAGTCCGCATGATTCATTACATTTTATTTTACGCGAAATTAGTCTAACGAAGGTTGAAACAAGGTATGTGAACACATAACAATTGAGATAAATGTGTTTTTTTTAATTAATTTTAACCTTTATTTGTTACAACCTGAACATGTGTACATGTATATAAAAAGCATATTTACCCCTTTACGCTTTACCACTACAAATTTCATATGTATTCTAGGTTTATACTGTATTATGTACAATACTTATATTTTCAGTTAATGGCAAGTATAAGTTTTGTGTAAAATTACAGTTTGTTCAAACGCTGGATATAATGTTTAAAATATATGGGTACGCTAATATTGTTATTCTTTTATTACCTATGTTAATTTGTACATTTGTTTAATAATGCATACACCTGGGCATGTTGCCCACTGTATTTCTCAATAAAACTGCAAACTGTATATAGTTATATAATATTTCCCTTGAATAATTGTTGGTGTGATGTCGAACATCAGTTCGGCTAACATTGTTTACGACGTTTAACAAAAAGTAACTGTGACAAGCGTCATTCGTCTTCCACCAATGGGTATACAGTATATGTGGAAAAACAGCCAGTTGCCTGGAATGACTGTTGTGTGGAGTACTGGTTTGAGAAAGCCAGGGAAAATATGAGAAGATGAACTAGTCGCCACGATAGGACTGAATTTGTTTGAAACGGCGTTATACTCCTAATCGATCAATCAATCAATCACTTAATCGAAAATTTGTAGCGTTTATCAGTGTTATTCTAGCTTTAGATATTTCATCTACTGCACGCCATAATAACTATTTTTCTTCGTGGTTTAGGATTAAGGACAGGAGAATCACATCTACCTTGAGGTTTTTAAACTCTTAACAATTATTTAAAGATATATAAAAATGCTACATCGATAAAATGGTTGACACTGATGGTAGACTGCGTCGATACTTAATATGGATGTCTGACCGCTAATGTAAGAATTGTGGTGATCATCAATACATTTGACAACAAGAATGCTACGGCGAATCTGCAGTTATGTACGCAATACTGTTTTGTGCATATCCTACCATCCTACCATCGCATATTAACGAGAGAACGCGATGGTAAGATAGTAGGATGATATGATGGTAGGATAGTAGGATGCAGGGATGGTAGGCCAGTAGGATGGCGATTGGTAGGACAGTATGACAGTAGAATGGCGATAGTATGACAGTAGGATGGCGATAGTAGGACAGTAAGATGGTAATACGTTATCATACTGTCCTACCATCGCCATCCTACTGTCCTACTATCGCCATCCTACTGTCTTATCATTCTACTGTCCTACCATCCTACTATCCTACCATCGCACTTGTGATTTGATTCCCGCGGTATAAACTATCCTACTATCCTACCATCCTACCATCCTATCAACCTACTATCCTACCACCGCGTTCTCGTTAATATGCGATGGTAGGATGGTAGGATATGCACAAAACAATATTCCGTAGTTATACGTTGTTGTACAAGTAGTTTCGTATTGACAATTGATAATAACCAAAATAACCCTCGTGAATAAATCCGTTCGGAATGCACTTGCACCGGAATGACGTCACTACAAGGACACGTTATTGTTACCGATGTTAATTTATAGAAATAGTAGAAATCGATCATAATTGACTGGTATTGTTGACGTACTTATAACCGAGGCTTGAATAAAGAAAACTCGAGCTCCGAATATAGAAGACTGGAGCCTCGATTGCTCCCTCGATAAAACTCCAAGGCATTACCATTCGAATTCCGGTTCGGCCAATCATTTTGTCCGATGATTAACAAACTCGATACTCGAGCTATTCGGCTAAATGGTTTATTGTGGTGAGGTACCTAGTTGCCTAGGAAGAATACTTTGTAAAACTGTAGTGCGAGAAAGTCAGAAAACACGCGCTAGGAAAAGTGACCGCCGTAGTGAAAATTAGATACCGTTAAAAACGGCGTTAAACTCCAACCAATAAATCAATCAATAAATCAATCATTAATGAAAGAGTAAGGAGTAAAGAAGTCATTTTCATTTCTGTATCTCCAATACACATGAGCTGCGCCTAGCGGTTAAGGATTGCGTTTCAACTCCTTATTTCTTAAAATTGATATGTAAGTAAGATGCAGTATTTTAGCCGATCAACACAATCGATATGTTCTGTTAGGTGCACTCGATTGCAAAAAAATGTTACGTGATGCATGGGAACCGGGTAGTTTTTAACGATTTTCTTTTATGATAAATGACGGTGGGCGTGGCTTAATTTCTGATCTCGGATAGATGAAAAGGCTAACATACATGACTTTGGTAGTGAAATAATTATGTTCGTGTGGGATGCATGACAACGGGCGAGGCTTACACTATGATGAACATACATGACTACATGGTAGTGAAATTTGTCAGCAAATAATTATGTTGTTATTTCATCAGATGGTACGGTACACCTGTAACACTTTTAATGATCAAGCGGACGGTGAAGGTTATGTTGAGATTGTTCATAATGATAAGGATCATCTAAGTATTCACTGCTCACAGATGCAGCAGGATCTTTAATATTCTAGACGCAGCTCACATGACGTTGGGATCAATTTAGAATTGAACCATCAAGGCGATTCTCACAAATGTGTGAACCATATCGAGACATTGGAAGAAACAAATACACATAGTTCTAGATCTTTTAAAGATCAACATTGTCTAAAGCGTTGCAATAGCCTGACGGCAACATCTTAATGTATACAACACTTGTATCTATTGAAAAAACTAGCTGAGTCGCGGAAGGCAACATTGAACCATTGTGCAGTCCCGGTAAGTGAAGACTCGGTTGAACGTACAAGTGTATGTACATGCGCAACATTGTATCAAGTTATCAACGTCTCCAGTATTCACTTATAAAACATATACGCAGTGATGAAACGTTGACCAGGAAGCGCAGCACATGTAACTTTATTTGATGGAGAAACGAAGCTTCGAAAGGGTCTCCTTTCGGACGCCCCTTTTATTTATTGCGTGCATATAACGTCTGTATGATGTTTGAAAACCTCATTGTTATTCATACGCATTTCTCACGTTATAAACATTGTAAGGGACACGTCACGGGAAAACCGATCCTCGTGACTTTGAGACCAGTAAAGAATATATAACTCATTCTTCATCAGGATCTTCCATATTCCTCGCCAACTCGTAGAAGCATCATTGAATCCATTGAAGAACAGTAGTGAACAAAATTCGACTGTAAAACAATCTATATCGAATGTAAGTGCCATTAATGTAAATTCCTGTGAATGCCCTTTGTTGATATGACGTGAATCATTTTACATTTGTTTTGTTTGGCCAACACATAACGTTGACTGTTGTCGAAAATACATTCAAATTGTACAATATATTACAAGATGTACAATAAGGCAGAAAATAGTTTCCATAAATGTTACATTATGACATAATTGTTGTTCTGATTGGTAGTGAAATAGTAGAGTAGCCGATTTATCCTGGATACTGACAAGTGGTGTATTTGTAGAGCACTCGACTTGGGGCTGGGAGACCAGGGTTCGATCTCCGGGTCGGGTCCAACCAAAGGCATTTTAAAAAAGGTAGTAGTGTATTTCGACGTTGGTGTTTAGGATTTCCGGAAAAGCATAACGATCGCTACTCTTGTGTTAGGATAAGCTTACCAGTATTACCAGTATTACCAGTATTACTGATAATTTACCAAGGAAACGCCATAATGTGACTATAATACTGTTGAACGCGGCATTAACACAATAAACATACTAGTAGTATGATAAGTATATAAAGTAGCAGAATGCAGGAGTATCAGAAGGATATAATGATCATGATGGATACAGAAACGAAGTAATAAATAACTGGTTCCATATTGAAAACTTCCAAAATATGCAGTAAATCAAATAGCATTGTTGTTCATTCATGACCACCCTGCTACACCACGCTACTAATAAATATTTTCATACCACAGCCCAACACGCTACTTCTGCAACAATACCCTACCCTACACAATACTACTACTGCTACCTTATCTTACCCTGCGTACTGCTACTACCTTAGCCTACACTGCTACCTGCTAATACATTACCCTGCCTACTACTACTACAACCTTACCAAACCCTTATTAATACTGCTTACTGATGCAACTACTTGCTTGCACTACACTGATTACTGCTGCTACTACTAACTTACGTAAACTTCTGCTTACCGCTACTATTACAACCTTACCCTGCACACGTTGTACTGCTTCTACTACTTCCTTACACTACCATATACTACAATAGACTGCTACTTCTACATTACAATATCATATACTATAATACACTACTGCTACTACTTCCTTACACTACCATATACTACAATAGACCGCTAATTCTACCTTACAATATCATATACTACAATACACTACTGCTAATACTACTACCTTACACTATCATATACTACAATACACTACTGCCACTAATACTCCTATCCTACACTACCATATACTACAATCAACTTCTACTACTGCCTTACACTACCATATACTAAACTACACTGCTACCACTACAGAACAATACAATATACTACAAGAAACTGCTACTACTAACTTACACTACAATACACCAAATTACACTTCCAAAAAGGCACCACAGATACAGAATATCTCAACGACGGATCTTCATATCTGAGAACACATTGTGTCATTATTATTTCTAAGAGCTCTCCTATAATAATAGGTGTCTACCAATATTGTTTAGAAAAGAGTCCATGCGTGCAATGTATAATAGTTCACTTGGGAAAGCCGTGATGGAAAGCGCATAATGACCCATGCAAACCGAACCCATTAAAAGCGTAGCATACGGACCAATATTCTTTGTGTTCAAACGATTTGCTTAATACCTTGTATGGTTTATGACACAGCATAAACCCATGATTGCATATTAAACTAATTGTATAGCTATGTGTGTAGTTTGATCAAGACAAAAAAAATGTTCACAGATAACATCATAACAAGTCAGCGAGTAAACAAACATCATAATAATATCGAAAGCTACAATGATACAAATAAAATCCCAGCAACAATATCACTGCTACGTCCACGACGCATCTTTATGTATCCGAAAGCCTAGAATCATCTTTATGTTTACAGGTTTCATTCAAGATTGTTTAGGGAAGAATCCGAGCATTCAATGTACATGTATAATATTTCACTTGTGAAAGCCGTGATTGATTGATTGATTGATTGGGGTTTAAAACCGTTTCCAACATTTTTTCCGTCATATCACGGCGACCAGTTCACCTACTCAAGCGTCTCCTGGTTTTCCCACACAAGTACTCCACACAACATACTTTCCAAGCAACTGGATACTTTTCAACATATACTGTTAAACAGCCAATTGGTGAAAGTCACAGTGACTTTTGTCAAACGTTGGAAAGAATGTTGGCCGAGCTGGGATTCAAACTCACAACCCCTGGATGTGAAAGCCGCGAAGGAAAGTGCGTAATAACCCCTGCAAACTGAAACCATTAAAAGCGTAGCGTACGGACCACTATTAGTTGTGTTAAAACTATGTTGTTTAGCACTGTGTATTTTTTTTGGACACACGATAGAGATACATCACCCGAAAACCGACCTGCGGGACTTTGCGAACAGTGAAGACCCAGAACAAAAACACTGACTAAAATTTGAAATAATTTGACACCAATTTCCCTTGGGTGACCCTCTACCAAGCTTGTGTTATCTGGTACTGGCCCCATTTGAAAACAATGTGGCACACATGTTCAATGGGTGACCCTCTAGCAAGATCAAAGCACTGTAGTGCTTGGTGCTGCAGGAAGAAAACAGAAGAAGGAAAGATGTGAAAGGAAATAACAATTGCAGCTTATATTTATGTATGTATTATTAAAGTTAACAGATCATATCAAAAATAATAAATATTATGAAACTTGCAATCGGAAATCAGGAGCCATATGTCGCTCACCTGAGTGCAAGAGCTCACAAGTATACAAATTAAGATTTGTTGTCGCACGGGCCCTACGGGACCCCAGGTGAATCCACCACTGCATAACGACTTCTTTGTACTTCTCCGTTCCACTTTGCGAATGTTAATAAGCTTCTATATTTGACCTCTCGGCGCATTAATTTTTAAAGCATTTGTTAAACTTATATTGGACTTTCTGACGCCTGAAGTCTTTCACTGATGTTCCAACAACATTATAATGATCTTTTTTTGGAAGGATTTTAACCTTTTAAATGCAGTTTTGTTGAATCCATGATGAACTATTTTTCTCGCGCAGTCTCACCCTAACATTCGTTGTTGGATGTTAACAGCAATTGGCAGGCTGCCAACTTCGAAAAAATGATTTTACTACTATGACCAGGGGCATAAAGCCCCAGGCCAAAAATAGAAATGTAATTCCTCATTATAGTATTTACCCGTTCACATAACTAGGGCGTGTAAGGGGTACGCATGTAACAAATAAACATCTAGACAGTTCTAAGATTGGCTTTCGCTTGGAAATATGTTTCTTGGCTTTCTCTCACAAATCTTACACAACAGTATTTCCAAGCAACTGGGTGCTTTTACATATAGACTGTTAGGCCATTGATAGAAGAAGGATGACACTTGTTGCAATTTTATTATAATTTCCCCCTAGTTTCGTAGCCTCGGAAGGTCTGTTTTCACTGTTTGTTCTAAACGTCCTGTACTATTTGAGATAATCCCCCATGCGCGACATTTGAGATTATCCCTGACTCGGTACAGCATCCGTGAAGCAGACATATCAATATTTCGATTTATTGATTGCTTGGTTGAGTTTGTAACATTTTGTTCAGTCATATCACGGCAGCCAGTTCACTAACCCATATGCTTCCTCACCTCTTGCACAAGTCTGACACACAACAGCATTTTAAAGCAACAGGCTGCCGTTTCATATAGACAGTTAGCTCATTGGTAGAAGAAAAATGACGCTTGTTGCAAACTGTCAGCCGAGCTGGGGTTCGATTTCTAGACCGATGGGTTGACAGCTATCCGCGCTACCGACTGAGCTTCCGGGACTCTGCGTACAAAGATATCAAAATAAGTTTGTAACAACTTGTGATACAAATCGATGTTAAATAAATTGGTTTCAGCCTTAAACACGATGATCCGTTACATTTAACGGCCATATTTTACTGTAATGGGTCTTCAGATTAAATCTTTTGACAAACAAGAAACAGGATCCACTCCCGACTTTATTTGATTTCGTTTCGCAAAACATCAAAACGGTCCCGCTTTAATTCCGTAAACTGGATTCTATAACTATATAGACTTTCAAATGATGTTTGTTTCTGGGCGAATAGGTTTAAAAGTCCCATTTCAACAATAAGTGCTGAATATCATGGTGGCAAATTCATCAATCCAGTTTTGTCTTCAAAAACATACATGCATACTAAAAGAGCCGTATTCACACGGAAGTCGTCTAAATTTGAAGACTAATCTATATAGGACGGAATGTATTTTTTAAGCGGATAAATATTTGCCTTTATGTGAATGGTTTAGAACCGCCGATAGTTAAGTGTAGAGTGTCCGTCTCGGTTGCGGGTTCGATATCCGGCCGGTTTATAAAAAATAACTTTCTAAAATGGTAGTAATGGCCCTCCGAGGCGCTCAGGGTTGCAGGGTTAGCATAACGACTGACTTGCTGATGTCAGGATAAAATAAACAGTAGTACTGCCAACTTACATAGGAAGCGCTGTGATATAACTTACAACATGTTGAAAGTAACGTAAAACACACACCAATTAATATCAATAGTTTCAGCATCTAAAATGATGCCTCAGTTTTCATGACAGTTTATACTAATGATTAACTGGTTTTGTTAAGCTTATAGCTATATATTTATGGTTTCATCCTTCATTGGTGCAGTCTTCAATTTATTATAGATCCACACGGTAAACTTGCATTATAACTGCTAGAAACATATTTGTTACACAATCTTGAGTAATACAAAGCCGAGGATACTAGCTGACTTCTCTATACGCAAAAATAAAAACACGAATAAATGATGAAGTAAAATCTGAGGTACAAAGGAGGCATCAATAATTCAAATCCCAGTCTGCCCGCAAGTCTGTACCTTCAGTATTTGTCTGTATTGATAGCCGATTATACCCTTTCGCACATACATACCGGTTTAGACGCATCTACAGCCAGACACATTTGAAAAACAATGTGGCAAAAGGAGAAATTGCTCATAATGAGCAATTTCTCCATTTGATCACATTGTTTTCAACTCTATTTACCAATTAAACAGTCAAACCTGTGACCACCTTTGTATAGAAATTCCCTGTATATAGCAACCACTCTTTGAATTGCACAATTACTCATTTTCTGCACAAATGACCCTGTAATAAAAGACCACCTGATAACAAAGACCAGCTTGTTCTCTTCTCATGGATGATGTTTCAACACATATTGGACTGTACTTTCATTTATAGAGATTGTTCATATTTATGTATAGAGATTGTTCATATTTATTTATAAAGATGTTTTATAACGTCTTCCGCTGTATATTTGTTCGATGTGGGAAAAGGCTAAGACAGCAGTAGTCCCATAGGTTAGACAGTTCACGGATTTAGCATGAGCTGAGCTCCGGGGAACAAAATAAATACCATTTTGCGAACTATTTTTTTATACGATGAACTATACCGCTTTCAACCATCGTAAGAGTTAATAACACTTGGCACCCAGGATTGTGGGGGTCACATGTAGTTTCATCATGACAGACTCGCTGGTGACAGTAGTATTGATTACGTACCAAGAAAACGCCGTGATATAACTGAAAACTTGTTGGAAATGGAGTATAACACCATACAAAACAAAATCTTCAAAACACGGAGAAACGCATTCGGGATGTTATAGTGATGGGACCAGTTATTATAAATACCTTATGGGGTGCTTTTTCTGTGACACGGTTTTTATAATTTGAGAAAAAAAAGTTGAATACTGTTGCTAATCAGAATGTGTTGCCATGGTTTCCCTACGGTAATTGAAGACCAATTCTCGAATGCTATCATTTAACCTGTCGTGCTCTGTAAAACCCTTCCCACATACAAACTCATCTACAACACAATATTTCTTTTTAAAAAACATTATATCAAAATGTAAAACATAAGAAATGTAAAAAAAAAAAAAACGCTCAAGTTGAGCAATTTCTCTTTTTGCCACATTTTTCGAAATTTTCAATAATTATACTTTTATCTTAAGGGATTTACCATATCTTACTAATATGTGTCGTAGATGTGTAGAAAGTGGGAAAGGGTTAATTTACCAAATGTATCTTCATCAAATTGTTACCTAATTCCACCGACTTCCTCTAATTGGTTTCATCACCGCTGCAATGTAATAAGTTCTAACACATTTAGAAATGAGGGAACGAGAACCAGTGAGAAAGATGTGATACCAAAAATAATAGCCACCCAACATGCAAGAGATAAATAGTTGCAAAATGCAATATCAGTCCAAGTAAGTAGGCATGGCATTGAAGCATTAAGACATGGCATTAACACGAATACGGTAAGTCATAATTTAAAGCGCCATCTGGTGTCATAATATGACTTAGACGAACAATACGGTAAGACAAATGCAAGTGCAAGAAAGAAAGATGCAATAAGCATCATTCAACATGCACTTGTAATAATGAAACATGAGATGAGACATGCGTGTAAGAAAGAAGACACATGAGCATGTAATGTTAATAAATGAGACTGTCATCAAGACACATGAGCATGTAATGTTTATGAATAAGAATGTCATAAAGATCCATAGTGTTTGAGCATGTAATGTTTATAAATAAGAATGTCATCAAGACACATGAGCATGTAATGTTTATACATAAGAATGTCATCAAGACAAATAGAGTTTTGGCGGATATTCCCCTCCATAGCCGATATCACTTAGGACGGGCTAACATGTGATTGGAAAACTAAAAACAGTATAATGTACTACGAGAAACCTTGCTCAGTCCCTGGTTTTAACTCTTTCAGCGCCACAGGCAATATTGAGGTTTTTGCAAACAATGCAGATTCAGGTGAGTCAGCTCGTAACGAGCTGTTTCACCTGAAATCAGCATTGTTTGCCTCTTAGTTACCAAAATAGTCCAACACTTTCATAAATTTAGGAATGGACACACCCGATTTTGAACATGGAAGAGTCTACTTTAAACAATTCGGCGCTGAAAGAGTTAAGTAAACATGTTTGAGATTACATGACAATGATCAAGTGCACGCTTCGTATATATTTACCCGCATCAGTGGCGTAGTCCGCCCCGGGTGCTGGAGGGGAGGGGTTCGATCATCAGACGGGTCATACCAAAGACGTTAACATTGTTGTTATGGCTGCCGTCCTTGGCGCTCAGAGTTGCTAAGTAAGCATAGGGAATGACTGCCTTGTGCCAGGATGAATGGATCAGTTGTTCTGTTAATATACCAGGGAAACGCCGTGATATAACTGAACAAATTGAAATCGGCGTTAAACATCAATACATAAATAAAGCTAGTGTAGTTACATCATTGTTGAACTCGGAGAAAGTTACTGCATTCTCAGTATTCACCAGATCAGGCACTTTACGACTTCTATTTCTTTTTATAATGGAAAACAAATGTTATTGTTCCTGTCTTAGATATCGATATACCCCTGTTCTAATCGACATCAGGACTGTTGTAGCTGGAAAAAGTCAGCATAAAGCTTTATCTACATAATAAATGATGAAAGGCATTTACCTGTATTGACATGGTAATGACTGCAACAGTGGTAGAGCGTCCACCTCGGGTGCGGAAGGTCGCGTGGTCGATCCCCGGCTGGATTATACCAAATACTTTAAACAATATAGATATGTCTGCCCTCCTTTGCGGCCAGGTGTAAGCATAACAGCTGACTGGTTCGTGTCAGGATAAATGGACCAGTAGTGCATGTCAATTACCCACGAAACGCCGTGATATAACTGAAAATATGTTGAAAATGGCGTAAATCACCAATTCATTAATTTACATGGTTACGCATGTTGCCACACATGCAGCCAACGGGATTAGTCTCATGGCAAAAATAGAAATGAGAAATAACTTATATTGAGCAATATCTACATATGCTAAATATCATCAACTATATTCAATAATTATACTTCCAACTATGTATAACACTATGATTCCATACTTTTACCCATATGCCTTTCAACTCATATTTGGTGTATGTGGGAATTGGTTAATTGTTCTTCCCAAAGCATTCATCGAGTGAAGAAAATTAAATTGAATATCGTTTCGCGAATTCAGCTGAATTGAGTCAGCCCCTTAAGAATTAATAGAGTGTAGACTAATTAATTATACTTGTTTGAATAATTGGACCGCGCCGTTCGTAAAAGCAATCCTCATGTAATTGTTCCAAACGATGGTGTTTTAGACCAAGGTTGCTTAGTTGGTAGCGATGCGAGCTGTCAATCCAGGGGCTGTGAGTTCGAACCCTAGCTCGGCTAACATTCGTTCCGACGTTTGACAAACCACTGTGACAAGCGTCATTCGTCTTCCACTAATGGGTTACAGTCTATGTGAAAAAGCAGCCAGTTTCTTGGAGAGAATGGTGTATGGAGTGCTGTTGTGAGACATCCAAAAACACATGATTATTTGAACTGGTGGCCGTGATATGACTAAAAGAATGTTGTAAACGGCTTTAAAACCCAAATCAATCAATCAATCAATCAATCATTCGAGTAAGGTACACAGCGTTCTCGTAGCAGATACTTATCACAAAGATCCATTGCCATTTTCATGACTTTAGATTGATTGATTTATTGATTGATTGATTGATTGATTGGGGTTTAACGGTGTTTTCAACAATTTTTCAGTTATATCACGGCGGCCAGTTCACCTACTCATGCATTTCCTGGTTTTCTCACACCAGTACCTCCACACAACAATCTTCCCAAGCAACTGGCTGCTTTTCCACATAGACTTAGCCCAATGGTGGAAGACGAAGGATGCATGTGGCATTGCCTTTTGTCAATCGTCGGAAAGAAAGTTTGCCGAGCCGGGATTCGAACTCACACCCCTGGGATTGACAGCCCGGGTCGCTACCGACTGAGCTACCGGGACTCGGCTCATGACTGTAAAACTAGGAATATCAAGTCCAAATTGCTCGGTTTCGCAGATCGTTCTAGATCACACAATCGGTTGAATGTTTCCCTATAATTTCCTGTACTCGATTTAATTGTTCAATAATTGTTTTACCAATATATCCGGAATCCGCCGTGGTCAAGTGGTTAGAGTCAGGGATTTTAAACCGGGATTCCGGGTTTGAACCTTGATCGCGACACGACGGTCATTTCTTGGGCTAGGCACATTTCCTAGCTAAGAACTTGTTTGTTTAACCAGGGATCATGTGAACTGTGGCCGTGATATAACCGAAATAATGTTGAAAACGGCGTAAAACCCCAATAAAACAAACAAGACTACTAATTTATCCATATCCTCTGACAATTATAAACAGATTATTCATACGCTCCTCTTTTCTTACAATTGAGCGAATGTCTGCGTAAACCAAAATAATGTTTTGCGACCAGTTTTTAACAAGATTATCCAGCATATCCGCTTTGTTGGATCTAGTTCTACACCGTTCATCGTCTTAGGATGTTTGCAAACTTCTGTAAAAGTAGTATCCAGTTGATTGATTGGTTGGTGTATTACGCCGCAATTCTCGGCCACTTTTCTTGACACAAGCCAGTCAGTCGTAATGCTAACTACGCAACCCTGTGCGCCAAGAAGGACAGTCCTTATAGTACCATTGACTCCTTTGTTGAAATACAATTATACGTGTGTCCTTCGGGAACTGATATCCCCTCCTTCTGAAAGTTGATCTGAGAAATTAAATTTATTTAAATGCAAAGTTTGCTTTTTTCATCTGAAGGATTCGACTACTTCACCTAGTTCAAGAAATGCATGCCATTCATAATATAGAAAACCATATATATATTATAAATATTTATTATATACATCAACAGCGTTATCGTGTAAGATACGGTGAACAGGTGTCATCGCTACGGTCAAAATCAGTCTTTGGTATGACCCGATCGGGGACCGAACACGAGATCTCTCGTATCCGAGGCGGACGCTCTACCACTACACCAACGAGGCGGTTGGTCTCCAGTTGGATAGTTAAGCATGGATGCACAGGCAGGTGTTTTTCCAACACGGGTAATCATTACGTTAAGGTTGATTGTTGCAGCAGAGCACAGCTCAATTATTCTACTTTGAACAATCATTGTAATGTGTAATGGTAGTAATTGCTTTCCCCCCTTTGGCGCTCAGGATTGCTGGGTTACGACTGACTCTCTGTTTTCAAGATTAGTGGATCAGAAATACTGGTAACTAACCCTGGAAGCGCAGTGATATAACTGAAACATTGTTGATAGCGGGTGTTAACGCCATTCATCCAAAATAAATCATCTAATCAAATTGTGTCATGCGTTCTACATTGTTGTAACATTATATACTACATTAGAGCGGTGCTCCGTAAAAATCAACCTTATCGTAATTAGTACACCAGTAAACAAATAACGGCCTTCGCATTTATGCTACAAGTTACATGTATAAATAAACACACTGCTTTTCAGACCTTTCTTGAATCCTTATATTATGAGTGAAGAGTAAAGATTCTGATTAGACTGTTCGGAGGCACTTGCCGATAGAATATGCAAAAGTCGAAAACACTTTGAGCTTGATTTTCCCAGACAGCGGCTGCCGCAAGCTGAGTGACAAAAGGCAATCAACTTCCATTTTTATCAGTTAATTTGACAGTTGCTGTATTACCATATCAATAAATAAGTGGAATACGAACGTTTATCATCCGACTGAATAATTTCCGCGTCCGATGATTTGCGGATCTTATTTGGTAGGTTGTTTGAATGAGGTTTATCGCCGTTTCAACTGTCTTTCATTTATATCACCGCATTTGCTGGGTAAATTACCAGTACTTCCGGTGTTAAATATAGGAAAATTCTTTAAAAATGGTTGAATTGTGTTCTCTCCTTTGCGTTCAGTGTTGTGACCGATAAGCGCTGACGATAGGATAAATTACCAGTAATACCGGTATTATATATACGGTTAACCCTTAACCCTTTCCCTCATATAGACGCTTTCTAACGCCTCTGCAGCAGACGGCTTTTTGAAAACATAGTGACAAAAGATGAAATTGCACAAAACGTGCAATTTCTCCTTTTGCCACAATGTTTTCAACTTTTAGTCATAGGTTATCCATTCAATTATAGAGATTTTCCATTTTTTGACAAAATATGTTCAAAGGCGTCTTCTGCAGAATTGTCGTATGAGGGAAAGGGTTAACGATGGTAACAGTGGGCTCTACTCCTATGCGTTCAGAGTTTGCGGGGACAGTACCAATTGAAGATTACCCTGGAAATGCCGTAACTAGACCGACAAAATGTTAAAAGTGTCGACAAATACCATACAACCAAACCAGCATGTATACGGACATATGTAAAGGCTCTGTTTATAATTAACAGCGAGGGTGCTCGGGTTTATCACAGCTTGTCCGAGCCTGCCCGAGTCGTCACAGTTCCGCTAGTGAACAATACTTCAAATATTTTATGAATAATAAATAAGTAAAGTTGTGTGTACGTCGCGTCAAACAAACATGTGTTTTGTCACACTTCCGTTACATGATCATCTACACTTCAATCTGCGTTAAACGACCATCCATTGGATGAGACCAATTTGGTATTTGTCAACAGGTGGTCGTTAATTGCAGTGTCATTAATACAGTAAATGAATAATTGGGAAATTAAAAGTGTGGTTGCTATAGACAGGGAATTGCTTTACGGAGGTGGTCTTTAGTCCAGGTTTGACTTTATATATGTATTTCTACGATAACATAACAATGGCAGTTCTTTACGTTTACATAATAGCGTTCATCTATTAAAGCTCTCTCAAGGGACGTAATTGGTATTCAGAAATCTGAGTAATAGCGACCAATCTAGACCATCATTGTTGGCCATCTAGTTGTCCATGCATCCGGAATCTATCTATGGGGAATTTAGATTGCTTATGACATCGAGTATTTGGCGATACTAGTCAACAGATGTAATTTGACTGGTTGATTCGGCTCGCAAATGTCATATTACTCGGTATTTAAGGACGATTTGAATGCAAATCTGCAGAACGACTATAAACAAAAGGCAAATTATACCAAAACGCGTTTTTGATCGAAACAGTTTTCTCGCGGTACGCGACTTACAACAAAACTGTCTACGGCCTTTACATGCAATTACAAACAACAGTGCAGATCAAGATGAACCTGTACATTTGTGTGATTAGTAAAGCGTCTACCTAGACCAGTCGTTAAACGTTACAAAGCGTATCCTAGTATCATCGTTCCATCGGCCATTTCACAATGTATATATATATATGTGTGTCACATTTCAGTGCTTGTATCTGTCTAATATATCCATTACGTATTTCGTTATATGTAACACGAGTAATATGCTTGACCGAATCACCATTTTTGTATTCAACCGCAAATGTTTACAAAATGGCTGAGATGAGAACGTGTATCCGGTAAACAGAAACGTCACGATAGATGGACGGGGCAAAAAGGGACCATTATCGGTCATAATTTTTTTTTTTTGTGATTAGTTACTAGTTTATTAAGTATTACATGTTGGAACTATTTTCTGACAGCGAAAAGCCGATTTTCGTTTTGTGTTTCGTCATGTGATAAAAAGAATCTGACATTCGTTGTCATTTCATAAAGTTTAATGCCAGAGGTTCGATTTTATTTGCTTTCTAATAATTGGAATTGTTTCTTACAATATCCTGTATTTTCTTTTTCTTTAAAACATGGTTACAGTTGCTGTAAATTGTGTTGCCTATGTAAAAAAATGTATGATAAAAAAAAAATGGGCTGTCAAGTGACAGTTGAAAAAAAAAAAAGAAAAAAAAAAAAAAAAGAATGTCGATTGTTTATGACTATTATATGTGTATTTTTAATTTCTTTTTTTTTTCATGTCAAACTGTATAATTGGCCTGAACATTGGACGATTGTGAACTTGAATTATTATATTTGAACCTGTGAAATTATTTAAAATGATAATAATATGATAATCCGATAAAAAAAAAGAAAAAAAAAGAAAAGATGTTCGATTAATAACAAATTTTTTGAACTCGTTTAATAAAACTTTATATGATATGACAACGCATGTCAGTTCATATTTATCTTCATACACCAATATAAAATACGTGTGTTGTAATAATCATCGTATTCAAGAAGAACCTGTATGTGTGTAAACATCATCATATGACACATAAATACGTCTTGAATATATTATATTAAACATGTAACATAGCAATAGTACAAACATTACGTATTACAATAATGCTGTGATAGAAGAACAATCGTGTGAGTTATAGATCAGACATATGCGTGTTGAATATATTATATCAAAAATGATTGTGCTATACCATGCATACACTGTAAAACAAACACGTAACATATCAATAGCATTAACATTGCGTAATACATTTATGATGTGATAGAAGAACAATCGTGTGAGTTTTAGATCAGACATATGCGTGTTAAATATGTTATATTAAATATGATTGCGCTATACCATGCATACAATGTAAAACGAACATGTAACATATCAATAGCATTAACAGTGCGTAATACATTAATCCTGTGATAGACGAAACACTCGTGTGAGTTATAGATCAGACATAGCAAAATGCGTGTTGAATATATTATATTAAAAGAGATTGTAAAGAAAAATGTAACATATCAATAGTACAAACTTTGCGTATTACATCAATGATGTGATGACGAAAACATAAACCTATTCGAAAGTGTTCAAATTCTCATTCATGAATCAAGACGATTCGAAGTTTCTAATAGATAACTTTGAAAAAGTGATATGTTTTTCTCCCTGACCTCTGTCATATTTATCACTTCAGGGCAGATCGCGCGAACATCAGTGACCAGCCAGAGAATACTTGCTTGTATACATATATGGCCGTATCTAATGGTGTGAGAACTTTTGGCCAGACCCTGTTGCCTATAATAGTATATGATATACCTGTACAATGTATAATGTTATATGGCAATAAAATATGTTTAAACTAAACTGTGATAGACGGACATGTCGCAAAAGCAGTATATTACAACTGATTGACATGTCCAAACACAGCGAGTGTGGTATCGATTGTAGGAATACAGCAGGATAAGGGTTAATTAAAAAATACCCGAAGGCTGGTTTTCCCTTGACGCCACTCAATTGATGACATTTTTCACTTGATCGACGAAGTTCATTACGTGATCCACTAAGACATTCGTGGAAATTTCATCAGCATCTCCTGGTTTCTCACTGCGATAACAATTCGTTAGGTCTTTGGAAAACGTATTGCGTCTATCAAATGTGAAATAAATTGAAAAATATAACACGACTGTCTGACATTAATGAAATAACATTGCTGTCTTATCTCGAGACAACGTCAGTACAAGAAATATGTTGAATGGAAATTACCTTTCCCCCCTTTCCCCCCGCACACGAAAATATGTAGCAGACGACATCGAAAACATTTCGACAACTACGTAGATTATCTACATAAATGACTTTATGAACATGGAAAATTTAAAAAAAAGTTGAAAATATTTTGATAAAAATTGAAAAAATATTGCTGATCTCCTTTTGCCACAGTGTTTTTAAAAAGTCGTCTGCTGCATCTAGGAGTCAGACAGCGTCGCCATCTGGGAAAGGGTTAACCCATCCTCAACATGCAGACGCAATTTGATGCAATCTTCAGCAGACGACTTTTAACATACTTGTACCAAAACCAGTAATGCGCAATTTCCCCTTCATGCGACAATGGGTTTTACCGTGTGCAATAATGATAATTTAATTTGAAGATATTTCCCATATTTTGAACACTTATTTTCATTTTCGTCTAAGTTGCCTTTGGTAAAGAGTTAAAATAATAAACGATTCACGAGGCTTTTCTGATATATTCTATTTTAATGCATTTTTTTCGCCCGGATGTTCTTATTTCTCGGATTTATAAACAGTTAAGTATTAATTATTTTTATTTCGATGTGAATATATATATATATATATATATCTAGGAAATAATTGCATATAAACAGATAGTGAAGCATCTGGTGAGACTGATCGGAGTGTGCACTTTACGGCTTCTCAGATGCATTACCAGCCCAAATCGCAAGACGAGATCCTTGTATAATACAAATAAATGGCCGAGTGGTCAGCGTAGAGGGCTTCTAAGTGACATGTATAAATACACACACTGCTTTTCAGACCTTTCTTGAATCCTTATATTATGGGTGAAGAGTAAAAATTCTGATTAGACTGTTCGGAGGCACTTGCCGATAGAATATGCAAAAGTCGAAAACACTTTGAGGTTGATTTTCCCAGACAGCGGCTGCCGCAAGCTGAGTGACAAAAGGCAATCAACTTCCATTTTTATCAGTTAATTTGACAGTTGCTGTATTACCATATCAATAAATAAGTGGAATACGAACGTTTATCATCCGACTGAATAATTTCCGCGTCCGATGATTTGCGGATCTTATTTGGTAGGTTGTTTGAATGAGGTTTATCGCCGTTTCAACTGTCTTTCATTTATATCACCGCATTTGCTGGGTAAATTACCAGTACTTCCGGTGTTAAATATAGGAAAATTCTTTAACAATGGTTGAATTGTGTTCTCTCCTTTGCGTTCAGTGTTGTGACCGATAAGCGCTGACGTCAGGATAAATTTAACAGTACTACCGGTATTATATATACGGAAGACTTTAACAATGGTTGAATTGTGTTCTCTCCTTTGTGTTCAGTGTTGTGACCGATAAGCGCTGACGTCAGGATAAATTTACCAGTACTACCGGTAGTATACGATTAACCCTTTCCCTCATATAGACGCTTTCTGACGCCTCTGCAGCAGACGGCTTTTTGAAAACATAGTGACAAAAGAAGAAATTGCACAAAACGTGCAATTTCTCCTTTTGACACAATGTTTTCCACTTTTAGTCATAGGTTATCCATTCGATTATAGAGATTTTCCATTATTTGACAAAATATGTTCAAAGGCGTCTTCTGCAGAATTGTCTTATGAGGGAAAGGGTTAACGACAAATACCATACAACCAAACCAGCATGTATACGGACATATGTAAAGGCTCTGTTTATAATTAGAGGGTGCTCGGGTTTATCACAGCTTGTCCGAGCCTGCCCGAGTCGTCACAGTTCCGCTAGTGAACAATACTTCAAATATTTTATGAATAATAAATAAGTAAAGTTGTGTGTACGTCGCGTCAAACAAACATGTGTTTTGTCACACTTCCGTTACATGATCATCTACACTTCAACCTGCGTTAAACGACCATCCATTGGATGAGACCAATTTGGTATTTGTCAACAGGTGGTCGTTAATTGCAGTGTCATTAATACAGTAAATGAATAATTGGGAAATTAAAAGTGTGGTTGCTATAGACAGGGAATTGCTTTACGGAGGTGGTCTTTAGTCCAGGTTTGACTGTATATATGTATTTCTACGTTAACATAACAATGGCAGTTCTTTACGTTTACATAATAGCGTTTATCTATTAAAGCTCTCTCAGGGGACGTAATTGGTATTCAGAAATCTGAGTAATAGCGACCAATCTAGACCATCATTGTTGGCCATCTAGTTGTCCATGCATCCGGAATCTATCTATGGGGAATTTAGATTGCTTATGACATCGAGTATTTGGCGATACTAGTCAACAGATGTAATTTGACTGGTTGATTCGGCTCGCAAATGTCATATTACTCGGTATTTAAGGACGATTTGAATGCAAATCTGTAGAACGACTATAAACAAAAGGCAAATTATACCAAAACGCGTTTTTGATCGAAACAGTTTTCTCGCGGTCGCGACTTACAACAAAACTGTATACGGCCTTTACATGCAATTACAAACAACAGTGCAGATCAAGATGAACCTGTACATTTGTGTGATTAATAAAGCGTCTACCTAGACCAGTCGTTAATCGTTACAAAGCGTATCCTAGTATCATCGTTCCATCGGCCATTTCACAATGTATATATATATATGTGTGTCACATTTCAGTGCTTGTATCTGTCTAATATATCCATTACGTATTTCGTTATATGTCACACGAGTAATATGCTTGACCGAATCACCATTTTTGTATTCAACCGCAAATGTTTACAAAATGGCTGAGATGAGAACGTGTATCCGGTAAACAGAAACGTCACGATAGATGGACGGGGCAAAAAGGGAACATTATCGGTCATAAAAATATTTTTGTGTGATTAGTTACTAGTTTATTAAGTATTACATGTTGGAACTATTTTCTGACAGCGAAAAGCCGATTTTCGTTTTGTGTTTCGTCATGTGATAAAAAGAATCTGACATTCGTTGTCATTTCATAAAGTTTAATGCCAGAGGTTCGATTTTATTTGCTTTCTAATAATTGGAATTGTTTCTTACAATATCCTGTATTTTCTTTTTCTTTAAAACATGGTTACAGTTGCTGTAAATTGTGTTGCCTATGTAAAAAAATGTATAATAAAAAAAAAAATGGGCTGTCAAGTGACAGTTGAAAAAAAAAAAAAAAAAAAAAAAATTTGTTTATGACTATTATATGTGTATTTTTAATTTCTTTTTTTTCTCATGTCAAACTGTATAATTGGCCTGAACATTGGACGATTGTGAACTTGAATTATTATATTTGAACCTGTGAAATTATTTAAAATGATAATAATATGATAATCCGATAAAAAAAAAGAAAAAAAAAGAAAAGATGTTCGATTAATAACAAATTTCTTGAACTCGTTTAATAAAACTTTATATGAAATGACAACGCATGTCAGTTCCTATTTATCTTCATACACCAATATAAAATACGTGTGTTGTAATAATCATCGTATTCAAGAAGAACCTGTATGTGTGTAAAAATCATCATATGACACATAAATACGTCTTGAATAGATTATATTAAACATGTAACATAGCAATAGTACAGACATTACGTATTACAATAATGCTGTGATAGAAGAACAATCGTGTGAGTTATAGATCAGACATATGCGTGTTGAATATATTATATCAAAAATGATTGTGCTATACCATGCATACAATGTAAAACAAACACGTAACATATCAATAGCATTAACATTCCGTAATACATTTATGATGTGATAGAAGAACAATCGTGTGAGTTTTAGATCAGACATATCCGTGTTAAATATGTTATATTAAATATGATTGTGCTATACCATGCATACAATGTAAAACGAACATGTAACATATCAATAGCATTAACAGTGCGTAATACATTAATCCTGTGATAGACGAAACACTCGTGTGAGTTATAGATCAGACATAGCAAAATGCGTGTTGAATATATCATATTAAAAGAGATTGTGCTATACCATGCATACAATGTAAAAGAAAAAATGTAACATATCAATAGTACAAACTTTGCGTATTACATCAATGATGTGATGACGAAAACATAAACCTATTCGAAAGTGTTCAAATGCTCATTCATGAATCAAGACGATTCGAAGTTTCTAATAGATAACTTTGAAAAAGTGATATGTTTTTCTCCCTGATCTCTGTCATATTTATCACTTCAGGGCAGATCGCGCGAACATCAGTGACCAGCCAGAGAATACTTGCTTGTATACATATATGGCCGTATCTAATGTTGTGAGAACTTTTGGCCAGACCCTGTTGCCTTTAATAGTATATGATATACCTGTACAATGTATAATGTTATATGGCAATAAAATATGTTTAAACTAAACTGTGATAGACGGACATGTCGCAAAAGCAGTATATTACAACTGATTGACATGTCCAAACACAGCGAGTGTGGTATCGATTGTAGGAATACAGCAGGCTAAGGGTTAATTAAAAAATACCCGAAGGCTGGTTTTCCCTTGACGCCACTCAATTGATGACATTTTTCACTTGATCGACGAAGTTCATTACGTGATCCACTAAGACATTCGTGGAAATTTCATCAGCATCTCCTGGTTTCTCACTGCGATAACAATTCGTTAGGTCTTTGGAAAACGTATTGCGTCTATCAAATGTGAAATAAATTGAAAAATATAACACGACTGTCTGACATTAATGAAATAACATTGCTGTCTTATCTCGAGACAACGTCAGTACAAGAAATATGTTGAATGGAAATTACCTTAACCCCCTTTCCCCCCGCACACGAAAATATGTAGCAGACGACATCGAAAACATTTCGACAACTACGTAGATTATCTACATAAATGACTTTATGAACATGGAAAATTTAAAAAAAAGTTGAAAATATTTTGATAAAAATTGAAAAAATATTGCTGATCTCCTTTTGCCACAGTGTTTTTAAAAAGTCGTCTGCTGCATCTAGGAGTCAGACAGCGTCTCCATCTGGGAAAAGGTTAACCCATCCTCAACATGCAGACGCAATTTGATGCAATCTTCAGCAGACGACTTTTAACATACTTGTACCAAAACCAGTAATGCGCAATTTCCCCTTCATGCGACAATGGGTTTTACCGTGTGCAATAATGATAATTTAATTTGAAGATATTTCCCATATTTTGAACACTTATTTTCATTTTCGTCTAAGTTGCCTTTGGTAAAGAGTTAAAATAATAAACGATTCACGAGGCTTTTCTGATATATTCTATTTTAATGCATTTTATTCGCCCGGATGTTCTTATTTCTCGGATTTATAAACAGTTAAGTATTAATTATTTTTATTTCGATGTGAATATATATATATATATCTAGGAAATAATTGCATATAAACAGATAGTGAAGCATCTGGTGAGACTGATCGGAGTGTGCACTTTACGGCTTCTCAGATGCATTACCAGCCCAAATCGCAAGACGAGATCCTTGTATAATACAAATAAATGGCCGAGTGGTCAGCGTAGAGGGTTTCTAAGCGGTCGTCGTCCTGCTATTCCACCCTAGTCGCGGTGAGGTGGTCATGGTGGAATGTCATCGGGCATGGCTGAAGTTCACTAGCCTATTACTGGTTTGTTTACCCAGGGATCATGGATAAGTGAACTGTCGACAGGATATAATTGAAATAATGTTGAAAACCGTGTAAAATCCTTATCAAACTAAATAAAAACAGAATTCTATATTTGAAAAGCATCATCGAGACGGTTGGAATACTTCCCCATAATTCAAATGTAATGCCAATACAACTAAATACATAAAACTATATATTTGAAAAGCATTCTTGAGACGGTCGGGATACTTCACTATAATTCGAATTCAGTCGTATGATCGAAAAGTAAACGTTTTCTGATTCGCCCAGATCGACGAAGAATAATCAAGATATATAGCATACACTATTTTTTTTTTTAGATTTTCCAAGCTGTTTCAGGACATATCAGTTCCAAAAGAAAGGGTGCACTTTGTTTTCTGTGAGTTTTCATGGACTACTTTTCTGAAAGCCTATATATTTGGTACCAGAATTGAGATCTGTTTACGTACAATATGGCGAACATTTTAGATTTAGCCCACTGCTGTCGCCCCCAACGGAAATGACGTCTGGCCCACTGTAAACGAGCAGCTCGATGACGCGCTGTCAAGACCTGCCCCACATAGGGCCTCCTAGCCCGGATCGGCACCCGAGGTTGCCTGAGGCGACGCAATACGGTCTGTCTGCTGATACCGTACTGCCTTGCAGTACTAGAGGCCGTTTGAAAACGACGTCGAAGGTGCGTCAACGTAATAAACCTGTCCGTTTGTTGATTTGTTACCCTAGGTCTACCAGATCTGCGGCGATCTGCTACACCCGCTGTCTGCTGGAAACGTTGGCGCAACCAAATTACTGTGTTTCTGTGGCATACTTATGCCCTACTAACCTTAGTTACGTTGTCGCCACGAACAAGCATCGTTAATGCTAGAATTCGCTGATTTTCATTCAATATAGGCAGGTTCGTTGTGTACCGATGTGAATTCAAATGTGATTTTCCCTTTGTATAAGCATTAAGGATTACCCCCATACACGTTTCCGGTGACATGTACATTTTCCTCGGGCTGCACGCGCAAATCAGGCAAAAGCACGTCTAATCGAATACACCGAAAATCTCTTCATACCATGTGGTAGATTTTGGACTCGATCGATGACAAACACACTTGAAAAATAGTGTGCAAAACTTGAAACCGATACGTCTGCTAAATATTGAAATATTTAAAATTAAAAAGTTCACACTTTCTTTTGGAACTGAGTGTATTCATTATCTACATGTATATAACAAATGGCATGCTTATTGCATGTAATATCAGATTGTCTGTCTCGGGTGCGAGATGTCGAGGGAGCAACCCCCGACCACAGGAGCTTGACTCATGAAAAAAAAATCTAGACGACATTGTTGTAGAGCCGTTGTAGGTGTCCCACTACTTTTCCGACTAAGCAATATCACCCAGATTTGGTTAATAAATGGCTCAATTACTCGTTGGTTTGCTTAAAAAGGGTAAAGTGTTATATACCGTTGGATAGGTTAGGGATTCAGCTAAATGGATATGTACAGCATGTTAAGATATCCTGAACATTGTTAGAGAAATCGACGGTAACAGTAGGCTTAGCCGGTTTTCGGCGAGTTCGGAGTTGTAGTCCTTTTCTTTATATATATAGTATTGGTGGATTTTTTTTTTCGGATTTTTTTTTTTCATGAGTCAAGCTCCTGTGCCCCCGACTAGGTCAATATTAAGGCTTTAAAATTGTAAAATGGCTTTCCCTCTTTGAAGTTCAGGGTTGCGAGGTTAGCATGACGACTGAATATGAATGTCTGGTGCCAGGATAAATGTACCTGTTCATTTCCAAGGACATACCGTAACATAACCGAACACTTGGTGAAGGTGGCGTAAAACAAATAAATGTTATGTTCACTGTCTGTATGGCGTATCAAGTGATGTTTATTTAGTTTATTTTAATTGTCTTCCATCGGGCCTAGCCAGCCTATTTGGAGACAATAACTACAGAAACAAATTTGACAATCAACATGAAATCCAACTTGAAAATATGGCACGAAATTGACGATTCATATACAAACGTTTTTCACCCGTAAATGAACGATCAATTCCCCTCCATCGAGATAATATGATGTAAATAATGAAGTATGATACTTGACAAGATGATAATCAAAGAACACATATATACACACTGTTATATATACAACACCTATAAATACATATATATATATATGTGCATGTTAATATTATTATCTTTTTTTTACCTAATTCATTAAATGTTTATTTTATTTTAGCAAGTGTTTTGTCAACAGTATATCAATCATATCGCAGTTTTCTGTGTGTATATTTATATTTTAAAAATAGAGGATATTACATGAGTGGTCATTCAATACGGAATTTATTAAACGAGTTTTCTGAAATTGATAAGAACGAGCCTTGGCGAGTTTTTATCACTTTTAGAAAACGAGTTTAATACATTTCGTATTGAATGACCACGAATGTAATGTTCTTTTTATATCATAAATACTAATTCAATAATTGTCAGCGCTATATCCGTATAGACGTCGCTATAAAGGGCGCGTATTTACAACGCTAAACGTTACGTTATGACGTCACGTTACGTAGCATTGTTATTACACTAGTTGAATACGCAATTTATTCAATGGCTTTATTACACTCCCGGCGACGTCATTTATGATATAAGCGATGCTATCCAACTTTTATTACCCGCATGTCGCCGATGATATCTTAGCATGTGATTTTAAATAACAGCGCTGAACACGTACATGTTAACGTTACGCACCCGACGTAAGGCACGTTTAACGTATTAAAGGGATATGCTCCCAAATGAAATTTAAATAAGATTTTACTGAAATTTTGTTAAAGTGACCTTTAAACCTTAATTAACAAAATAACAAAAAGAAAATATAGGGTCACCAGGTTTATTTTTTTTTTACAGGCTCTTGAAAATATGAGGTTTTATATATTTTTCTACATTTTGGTCGAGAAAAATGAAATGTTCTATTAAGACTAGAGATGTCTACTTTCAGATATATTTTGCAATTTGCCATTGTCTGACCACTATGATATAACATTAACATCATATCTCGGTCTAAAAAAATATATTTTGAAACAAAACCTTGAATAAATTGAAAAAAATAAGCAAATGAACAACTATAACGAGCAGTCCACTGACACGTAAATGTTGGATTTTTTAAACAAATTATGCATAAAAACATAAAAAAAAAAAAAAAATACCAATAAGAACTTGTTCTTACTTTATATTGAGCAAGATTATTTCATTAGCTATCCATAAATGCAAAGAAATATATGTGTCACCGTGCTTATTTTCAAAATAATCACAAAAATATACATGTATGTTACATTTTTTTTTTACAAAAAACAAGATAAAATTCAATGGCAATACTTTGACTTGTCATGGCTGTCTATAGCTGGCAAAGAATAATGAAATCAAGGCTCATATTTGTAAATGTGATCAATTTCAACATTAAATCACATGAGACGATTCTTAAATGTACCCACAAAATAGGGTTTAGTGAAGCAATAAGTGAGATATTGAGGGAAAAAGAGTAGTTCACCCCTTCTTATCTGCACCTCATGAAGGAAAATTTTTCTCATTGTTTTACCCTCTGTTCTTGCCTGGTACAACCACATCTTGACAGGATGTGGCAAATATGTTGTCCCTTTTCCCCCAAATAAACAATATTTGATACATCATGGCTTTTGAAAACATAGTGAGAAAAGGTAAAAACAATTCATAATGAGCAATTTTACCTTTTCCGAAATCTTACAGTCTGTTAAACGAATGAACGCCTGACCTTATAAAAAATAAAACAAGATATATACTTATTGAACTTAAATACATGATATGTTTGGGTTATTTCAATATATGTTTTTCAAAATTCTTATAACTTTCTACAATTTGCCTATTAATTAACCCTTCCCCTCATATAGACGCTTTCTGACGTCTCTGCAGCAGATGGCTTTTTGAAAACATTGTGACAAACGAAGAAATTGCTCAAAACGAGGAATTTCTCCTTATGTCAGAATGTTTTCCACTTTTAGTCATAGGTTATCCATTCAATTATAGAGATTTTCCAATTTTTTACAAAATATGTTCAAAGTCGTCTGCTGCAAAATTGTTGTATGACTATGTGGGAAAGGGTTAACTTGTTTCTTGTTTGCGGACTGACACTGCTTAATTAATTGTTCTTGCTTTCACACAACCTAGGCTTTGTCTATTAACAATTACATATGTATTAATATCACTCCATTTTGTAACTGTATGGTCCAGGTCCTTTCTAATTTTAGACAGTGTTGTTGTGTTGTCATTCATTATTAATGTTTATACTCTTTCACCCTCTTTCTTTGATTAAATCTACACCAACATCTGATTCCATAGTGTTAGCACAACCTGACCAGTTTTTTTAACACATTTGAGATGGAGTTTTTTCATATTCAGATTTACTGCAGGTTTGGCAGTCAGATACCTGTACAGCAAATACGCAGACTTTCTCAGAGGTTTTGCCGAAGAGTGTCCCCACACCTGATTTACTGTCATAAGCTCTACTGCTGCCGCGCTTCTTCTAACCCATGTCATACTTGAAAGTGACCTCACTGGAGATTTCTGAATTATCCGTGGGCACCCTGAAACAAATATAACTTTTATGTCAACACTCATATGAAGGGGAAAATATCAGGGAGTAAAGCCCCTATTCAAGAAAACAGAGATAGAGAAAAAAACAAGAGGGCCTAGATGGCTCTAAATCTATCATTTGAGTTATAGTATAGTAGCAAATGCTACTGCTTATAAAGGTAAAAATTTGACAAAGAATGGGAACGAACTGCAAACTAGACAGCTAAACTATCTTGAAATCAGACGAAAACATTAATTGGAATTAAATTTTAAAGTTTTGCCAGAAAACGCCATGATATAACTGAACCATTGTTGAAAGCGGCATTAACCTTTTCCCTCAAATACAAGCTTTCTGACGCCTCTGCAGCAGACAGCCTTTTGAAAACATAGTATTTTCTCCTTTTGCTACAATGTTTTCCAGTTTTAGTCATAGGTTATCCATTCAATTATAGACATTTTCTATATTTTGACAAAATATGTTCAGTCGTCGGATGTAAAATTGTTGTATGAAGGAAAGGGTTAAACACCAAACAATCAATCTTCAGAAGTTTTGAAAAAGAAGTAATAATTCAAAATTTCTCCTTGAACCAAAATGTTTACTATTCTTAAATATTTTTAAACTTTTGAATGCAAAGATTTGAGGGGTATGTCATACATCTGAAATACTGTTGAAAACAACATAAAACACAAAACAGTGAAGATATCGAACGATGAAAGAAAACTTACTCCAAAAAATCACCTTGCCGCACAGGAATCTCTTGCCACATTCTGACTGTGTGGGTCAACTTCTTCCCGTCGTCTCATCAATGCTGTGTGGTGAAGGCATTTTATTTCCATTGTCGCCATTAGCCCATTCATCTGCCTGTATGTTAAGCCTGCGTGCATGACACCTGTAAAACAAAACATTGATTCTTATAATTCAACTGTTATGAATAATCAAATGATTTAATGACATTGGAATTCTGCATATCTACCAAAGTAGATGAATCTAAAATATTACAATGTAAATATAATAACAAATGTCATAGATGTATGAAAAAAAATAAATTCTAATCAATTATTAAATTCTCAAAAACTATGTTTTCAAACCTGTCAAATCAGTATTTCATCATTCACCATCACATACACCGATTTAATTTGTTGACCTTGCAAACAATACTATGCTAAATCCTTTCCCTGTACAGAAGCATTTCGACGCCAGACAACTTTTGAAAAACATTGTGGCTAAAGGAGAAATTGCTCAAGTCAATTTCTCCTTTTGCAAGAATGTTTTCCACTCATACAGACAAACCGAATATATTTGGTTGTCTTTGCATACAATAAAGACACTTATGACTAATGTAAATCCTTTCCGATATATCAGGGTCTTTCAAATAGTACTATTTAAAAGACCCTGGATATATACAGACACATTTTGACATCTGTGCAGCAGAAAACTTTTGAAAAACATTGTGAGCAATTACTCATTTTGCAAGAATATTTTCCACTCTTTTTAATAACAATTTCTTCATTTGTTTAAATTGTTAAGATTTCCTGAATTTGTAAAATTGTCTAGATGTTTTCAGTCGTCTGCTGCAAATTTGTTGTATGTGGTAAAGGGATAATGTTCTTCTTACAAACCTATCATATATGTTAAAATCATATGAAAATGTGTTTCTGGAGTGTTAAAAATATGTAAACCCACTGAAAAATTTACCTTATATGTGAATACTAACCAAGTAATGTTAATGTCATAAATTGGCATTCCTTTCTCATTTTCGTCAGGTGGGATATGGCTCTTTCCAGTTGTCTGCGAGTTGACTAATCTTCAGTCACAGGCAATATATAAAATGCTGGCATATCCTACATGTTGTTCTCTTTCAATTTTGAGTAAGAGAAAAGGCATTGAACAGTTTCTGCAGGCTCTAAGATGGTCAGCTAGATGTCTCAAATCAATAATTCTTCGCCCATTACCCCACCCACTTTTCATGCCTTCAACTGTGTGTTTGTCTGTCTCGATTTCGCCTTCTTCATATTATTGGGATCTTTCTCTGCCTCTAAGCGAAAGCTCTAGAAGTCTTGCCTGTCTACCTGCTTTCACAAACTTTCCTTTTCATCTACGTTTCATGTTTTTACTGATTGTTGACATATTAATCTGAAGATTTTTCACAACCGGAAATTAGAAGGGGAAGTAACCCATGCTAGAATTTTAGAAAAGTTGTACTTCCCCGATTATGGTTCTTGGTGCCAAGATTCTTATCTCTCAGATGGCGCATGATATGGGCGAGTATCCCTTTAATATTATTTCAGTGTTGATGCCTTTTGAAATCCGAATAGTTGCGGTTTGAAGTGGGTTTCAACTGGTTTATTTTACATCGATATTCGAGAAACATGTTTCTAATTAAATGAATCACTCTCGATGTCTGCTTCCCCCAGATTTAACCAATACAATCTCAAAGGCAGAACACGCTCACGGTATTCGAACCAGGGAACATTGGTACGAGAGTCCAACTCTCTACCACTGCACAACTGCATTCAACTGGTGTGTTATTGAAGAGAGAGAGAGAGAGAGAGAGAGAGAGAGAGAGAGAGAGAGAGAGAGAGAGAGAGAGAGAGAGAGAGAGAGAGAGAGAGACAGAGAGAGAGACAGAGAGAGAGACAGACAGACAGACAGACAGACAGAGAGACAGAGAGAGAGAGAGAGAGAGAGAGAGAGAAAAAAGAGAGAGAGAGAGAGAGAGAAAGAGAGAGAGAGAGAGAGAGAGAGAGGGAGAGAGAGAGAGAGAGAGAGAGAGAGAGAGAGAGAGGGGGAGAGAGCGAGAGAGAGAGAGAGAGAGAGAGAGAGAGAGAGAGAGAGAGAGAGAGAGAGAGAGAGAGAGAGAGAGAGAGATCTCTGTGCTACCCGGTTTTTACATAACCAGTCCTTTTGAGCATAGTTACCTCTACCTCCCTGGGACAGAATGTGTCGGCTCGGATTAGCCTACGCGGACCTCACAGGCCGCTCCGTGTAGATAAAGTAAGCAGAGTCCATAATGTTGGTTTTCTCGTGGAATGGCTCATATATGTAAAATATTTAGACAAATTGCATCACAACTAGCGAGTCATATATTATGATTGTTATTCACTGACAAAAACATGATATTCACTGAGTCGGTGACCCTCCTACTACAAAATGCCTTAAAGTACGTCTGTGGATTTCTGTACTGGATTTCAATAACTTGGATTTATCAAATAAACATTAACAAGTGAAAAGATATCAGGTCCCGCAGGTCGGAAATAATAATTGCATCGCAATAATTGTTAAGAAAATTCTACGTCTCATTAATCTAGATAGGTCTCGTGGGAAGGTATCATTGGTTTATTGTAACAAACTTTATTTGATTGATTGTGTGTATGGTGTTTCTCGTTTTCAACACTTCTTCAGTTATCAATTACAGTGTGTGTATATCACGTGACTTTGACGTCACAAATGCTACGGCGGACAAAACTATTTTACTTCGGTTTAGAAGTAAAAACAAAGGTATCTTTTTTATTTCTTCATCATTTTTAATGAAACATGACGCAGTCTACGCCGCTTACAGAGCCCTATCTTCGGTTTTTCAACAGAGTTTGATTTGTGGTTTAGTTTCTTCTAACACTTCGATGAACCTGTTCTCAAAATTGATTAATAGCGCCAACAGCCGGAGCATTATCAAAACTGGATTTTGAAAACAGGTTCGTCGAAGTGTTTGAAACAACTAGACCACCATTAAAACTCCTGTAAAAACCAGAGACAGGACATTTTAAGCGGCATAGACTGCGCCATGTTTCATTAAAAAGGGTGATGAAATGAAAAAGTTACCATTGTTTTTACATTCTTATCAAGAGCAATTATTGCTGTCTGACCATGAACATATGACGTCAAAAGTCGCGTGGTATACACACACTGAATTATACTGGTCCTTTTAACCACCTGACACGAGCAACTCAGTCCTAAAGCTAAACACTTCAACACTGAGCGTGAGGGAGGGAAAGTCATTAGCACAAATGTTAATGTATTGGGAATTAACAACGTTTTTTAAGAGTTATTCAGTAACAATACGTCAACAGAAAACTTAAATACGTTTATACAATGTCTTACGAGCACAAGGTTAGGTAGCGTGCCTTTACGAACGGCACACGGCACAAGGCAATTACCGCACAGATATCAACTTTTACGGTGGCACAGAGGTGACATGTGTATGTTTTTATTTATCTCGTGCGCACGACATACTAAGTCGTGCACACGAGATACTATGTCGTGCGCACAAGATAATTAAGTCGTGCGCACGAGTTACTAAAAATAAGTCGTGCGCACGAGATACTAAGTAGTGCGCACGAGATAATTAAGTAGTGCGCACGAGTTACTAAGTCGTTCGCCCGATATAATTAAGTCGTGCGCACGACATAATTAGCCAATCAGAATAGACTTTACATACATTGATTTGATGATTACAATGTAGGGAACTGATTTGCGACACCGTATTTCCGCTATCAGCCATTCTCAAACAATATTCATGTAAGTAAAGTGTATTCTGATTGGCTAATTATGTCGTGCGCACGACTTAATTATCTCGTGCGCACGACTTAGTAACTCGTGCACGACATAGTATCTCGTGCGCATGACTTATTAACTCGTGCGCACGACTTAGTAACATGTGAGCACGACATAGTAACTCGTGCGCACGAGATAAATAAAAACATACACATGTCACCTCTGTGCCACCGTACCTTTTGTCCACAGTGACATATATATGTATTTATATTTTATTACACATGTTCGTTTCCACCATTTTTAATCATCACTGTAAATAACTCATCATATTTAAATGTCATATTTGTTTTAAATGGGCCCCATAATCTGAGGAAGTTTAATATAACCATTTGGGTTACCCTCTATAAAACATTTACTTATTAACTGCTTTACTTACATACTTACCGCTGCGAGCTTGGATCTTAGCCGGTACGCCACCTATCAAGTTCACGAAAGTTCGCTGAATACATTCGACAACAAAATTATGTCCCTCGTGCAGCTAAATAGGTTTTTAAACTTTGCCAAAGAAGTATTTAAATGATGACACATTTTAAAGTTTCAGTAAATTAACTTTCCCATTTAAAAGGTTTTGTAATTGTTTCAAAGGCTTGTCACATAATTTGCAGAAAAAAACCTTTCAATCCACAACAAATCTGCAGCAGATGACTTTGGACACATTGAGTTAAACATATTGAAATTCTTTATAAATATAAGAACAAAGTATTGAATCAAGTTTTAATTTCGTCTGCTTCGTAGACATGTGGTAAAGTGATGAATTCTTATACTGATACACAGCATTTATATCACAGCTTTCCCGCAGCAATGAAACAGTGTTGATTTTATATATCATTTAATTTATTTGATTTTACGACTTTGTGACTTTGTGACAAAGTGCGAAATAGCTCATAGTTAACATTTACTACTTTTGGCATAATGTTTCCAAATGTTTACAAAAAATCGTCAACTGTAAGCAAGTGTATTAACAATGCATATGCATGTAAGAGAACGATATATATTGAATCGCTGGTTACCGTTTGGGATTTAGAAATGGGTGGCCCGGGTTCGATCTCCTATGCAGCTGTTGGGTAAGGTATATTTGCTAGTCTAGTACTGGTTTGTTTAACAAATCATAACACATGGAAATGTCGCCGTAATATAACTGAATAATTATGATAATGGTGTACAATCCAAATAAAATAAACAAACACACTGAATCGCAAGTCTGTGAATGATAGATTGTGTATGATGCGTATGCCTCGAATGTGTACGGTTTGTTTGATCAATTTTGCTTTAAATATCAATTCAAAAGTAATTTGTTTTAATGGCTTTAACGTATTTATTTCGAGCGCGTTATATTTATCGATAACCAATAATGCGACGTCAGCCCTGTCTCCAACGACATACAGAACAATTTTATCGAATTTACAGTAAACGAATTTTGAAGAAGAATTGTGAAAATATTTTCTTTTCATATGATGTAAAACATAATGTTTTATTCGTTGAGAAGTTTTAGGTTACGTTTAACATGGTTGTAAATTAGCTTTATTTAATGAACTGTCACATCTTGCCGGATATACCTTTAACACACTTCCGACATAGGGCCAAATTTCAAATCCGTTCAAGTAGCACATGTGTCTATTGTTTGGAGAAGGCGAGGTCCGTGCAATCAGGCGAAAGAATCGTGCATGCACACACCATGGAACAGACACCATTGTACACAGGCGTCCATTGGTTGTGTGGTTTTTGTTCACGATGTATGCGTTTTGTTTAGATCTCGTGCGATTTTCTTTCTATAATTGCATCCGATGATGTACATCGGACCTGACTCATGTCCCGACTTCTATCTGATATGCAATACCATGTTCAGCGTAAGATTACCTGATAAAGAACGCATTCAAGTGATGAATTACTTAATTGATAATGGTGGCGACTTCAGGATAAGTACATGGAATAGCCTAACATGCAACGGAGCTTCGTCGGGTCCAAAACCGGTAGCTATGGACATCATCTGAAGTATATTAACATGGTTTTGAAGTCCTTCAGCTTCAAAATTCAAAGGACAGGCAATCTCGTTCTTATTGCTCATCTCAATGGCGACAAGTCTTCGTCGTCTTCTCCTTTGGCTTTTGTTTTCTTGAGTTGTGAGTTCACTGTTATGAAACTGATGACTGACTGGGATTGAGAGAGGCTGACCTTGAATGGATCTCCGGGCATCAGAAATGTGTGGCTCATCATGGGTTTTGTGGACTTCTGGAGGTGCAACTTATCCTTTAACCCTTTATGTGGGACTGGTGGCCTGTTCTGCCCTTCCGTGGCTTCTGGCGGGGGAGGGGGAAGGGGCTCTTGCACCCTCGCACATTTTCTTGCCTTTGCGATTCTTGTAGAGAGTTGATGTTGCGATGTTGAGTCAACTCGAGCCCGAAGATATTATTTTATTTCGCCTCCCACGAAATTCTAGCAATTTCATTGGTTAAAGCGTGTCACGTGCAGACTCGCTATATTTCTATAGGGGGTGAGTAAATTCCATAGGGGTGAGTAAAGTAAAAAGTCAGTTCAAAGGTTGGTTTTCGTAAAGTGGCTCTCAAATGTAACCAGTTACCCAGAAAGAAATGAAATGAATTGAAATAAATGTGTTCATGTTGAACCGGTGTATTTTTTTAAATAATACATCTATTCCAATTCTTTAATCAATATTGATAGATCTTTTACTCATGACGTCATATTATGCTACCAACGAATATCAACAAGTTACAGTATAGTTCAGTTTAAAGTGGTCGACGAAATAAATACATTATTGGGTTTGTTACTGACCCACTACGGAAATATAGGGGGTCTGTTCGATGAATAGGGGAACTCGGCTATCGCCTCGCCCCCTATTAATCCTACAGACCCCCTATATTTCCGTAGTGGGTCAGTAACAAACCCAATAACTTATAATGTGCATCTTGTTGGACACAACGGACTATTTTTATCAGTTTCATCTGTCAGTAGACCTGTACAAGTACGTTCAAATGAGGTTTTGTCAGTTTCCTTTGCGTTCTTTTGTTTTGCCAGATGTTGTCTGTTAATCGCAATACGTTGGTTTATGTCACGGTGACCGATAATATTCCTGTATTATTCCTGTATTATTCCGATTTCTTCCGTTTTTGAGAGCTTCAAATAAATACTGAGACGACTCCCTCCATCGCATATATTTATTTAGCAAAGTTTCGTTCCATTTTACCTATGTTATCTGTAACGACTAGATGTGACAACAGCCCTAATAGGAGCAGTATCACCTGTTAACTGCATAGGCATACAGTTCGCCTATTTTAGGAACATATATATATAATTGGTATGCTGTTAAACAGTATTAATTAAGCTATACTATGCAATTACTTAGAACATTAACAATTGAGTTTGAAAATAACTTTGAATAAGACTTTAGATATTGTACACATGGATTTTATACTTGATGCTTATGGTTGATGGATAAGTATAACTGACACGCTGGTGGCAGGATAAATAGACCAGGAGTACTGGGTCCAATTCCACAAATTCCACCAACATTACTTAGCGCAAAGTAATACTTAAATACTGCTAAGCATATTTCATCATTTTAGAGTCCCTAATATTTTGTAAAACATGAATGGTGATATGTATTTAAGTAAATGACTAAGTTGACATAAATAATTATCTTGCTGACTAAAGTCTTTCTGTGTTTAAGTATTACTTTGCGCTAAGGTTGGTGGAATTGGATCCTGGTAACTTACCAAGAATGCGCCGTGATATAACTGTACATTAATTAGTTCATGTGTTTGTTTGAATTGGTTTTTTATATGCTTTTTGTTAAACAGTATTTCAGTTATATCATTGCAATTATTAGGTCATTGATCAATATTCATCCCGGCAAGGATGCATGAACCATTGAAAAAAGACATACATGTAATTCTGAAAATTTGAATTTGGCCTAAGAAAAACATTCAACCGATCAATCAAGCAATACCCATTTTTCCACTGAATTCCTACAATTGGTGCCATCACCTTTGACATCTGAAAATATTTATTGATCACAGTTGGCTACATATTGAATTGCGATCAATAATATCATTCTTAGGTTGGTCTTTGTCTTGGTCTACATTGTCGGCGACTGTTGTTTTAAATTCTAACATACCGACATAAAGGAAACGCAACATTATGACCTCTGCTTAATGTGTCGACCCCGATCAGCCTGCGCAGTCCGCGCAGACTGATCCGGGTCGACACATTCATTATCAAGGGGATAGAGGTATAGAGTAATGATTCATGAAACAGAAAATCCACAGGAGGCGAAAGCTGTCTTTCCGGGTTAGCCTGTGCGGCATGCTTAGGCTGATCCGGACGATACTTACACATAGTCCATAATGTTGGTTTTCTCGTGGGACGGCTTATTTAAAGTAGAGTATATTCATAGCGGAACAAGGGCGGTAACCATTTCAAATCCCGCCTGTCTAACTAACTATCGAACCAGTTTGACCTTCCGTTATGGTAGAGATCAGTCGTACGTGCTTAAGCGGTCGAGTTAAACCATCCTGTCTACATACATCCCACGTCATGACAAAATAATTGAAATCATCTCGGAATAATAAGTATCATTATATAATCGATTGATTGATCTGGGTTTAACGCCGTTGTCAACAATTTTTCAGTCATATCACGGCGACCAGTTCACCTACTCATGCGTTTCCTTTTTTTTTCCACACCAGTACACCAGACAACATACTTTCCAAGCAACTGGCTGCTTTTCCACAAAGACTGTAAAACAGCCCATTGGTGAAAGACGAATGACGCAGGTCACAATGACTTTTGTTAAACGTCGGAAAGAATGTTGGCCGAGCTGGGAATCGAACTCACATCCCATGGATTGACATCCCACGTCGCTACCGACTGAGCTACCGGGGCTCGGCTTATATAAACGAAAGCCTTTGACTAAATCAGAATGTGAGCCTTATGGATACTTTCTATTTTTGCAATATATAATATCAATTATCTTCAAACTGCATCTGAAAGATAGGTTTTAAATTAGAGAAAGCTGTTGTTTTACAATCGATTTAGAATTGATCTTCTCGATGATGTATTGCTAGAGCGTCCGCTGGTCGTGGGTTAACCAATTACTTTAAAAACGTAACAATGGCTGACCCTTCTTGGCGCCCTACATTGTGTGATTAGCATAACGAATGATTTGCTTGAATCGGGATAAATGGACCAGAAGTACGTGATATTTGCCCAGGAAACAACGTGATATAAATGAAAACTTGTCGTAAGCATCATCAAACGCCATACCGCGGGCTTGACGTAAAACGGTTGTAACTAAAATTGTTTTGTTTTTTACCAAGATTAATCATCTCGCCATAAAGTCTTTAAAAGCGTTAAATCATTTTTCTTAGTAAACAATAGAAATGTAGGTGCCATTGCTCGTTCTGAGCAATGGCACCTAAATTTGCATTGTTTATAAAGGAGTCAAAATTGCTCCTTAACCAGGGTTTTCACAATAGGTTTTTAGTTAAAACCGTTTCACGCCAATCCCTCGATACAATCAAGCATATCACTGAGAGAAAATTAAGCAAACAGGACAAGGAAGTTATCTGTATCGTCCAATGTTGAACTATGTATGCTTGATTGACTCCGCCTCGAATGCGGGAGAAACCACTGCTTTTCTTTGGTCTCAGGATGGTGGTGTTATCTGATGTCAGGATGAATGGAACATAAGTATTGGTAACTTACACAGAAAACTTATCTTAAATAGTGTTGAAAACGGCTTAAAGCACCAAAAACAGTCAATGTATTTTATCAGCGTTATATAATATCTAAAAGTCTGTCAAGACTTCTGTTTAAAGGAACATTACAAATACAAACAAGCACATAACTGTAAAACCCTGTGTACTGTTAAGGCATTCTAATTTGTTAAACAAAAAACGTAAAACTCGTTTGGGGAAGAAAAACAATTGGTGTAACGTTCAACACGCGGCAAGGTTAAAGACAAACGCCCGGGGGAACAATTTCCGACGTAATCTTCACCAATTGCTAAGTTAATTTCCCAACTTTAGTCTAGATGAAAATTGGATAATCGCTTAAGCTTATCCTGCTGTATGCGCGACTTAAAAGGGGATATTATTTTCGACGTGCGATACGTGACTTAGAATGACACTTGCTTATCATTTTATATACGACTTAAAATGCTATTTTGAATGTCACGTTCCATACTATTTAACTCTTTCAGCGCCGAATTGTTTAAAGTAGACTCTTACATATTCAAAATTGGGCGTCTCCATTTCTCATGTAATAACATGTTTGGACTATTTAGATAACTAAAAGGTAAACAATGCTGATTTCAGGTGAGACAGCTCGTCACGAGCTGACTCACCTGAATCTGCATTGTTTGTAAAAAAAACCTCGATATTGCCATTGGCGCTGAAAGAGTTAAAAGGACATTATGTTTGTCATGTGGTATGCTAAAAACATTTTACTCATCATGTCGTAAGCTTCTTAAAAAGATACGTTGCTTGTCATTCGGTATTCGACTTAAGATATCATTTTGCTTGCCAAGCGGTATGCTCCTAAAAATGTTGGTTCTCATGCGGTATGCTTATTAAAAGGACATTTTCTTGTCATGCAATACGCGTCTAAGAGGAAACTTAGCTTATAAAGTAGTTTGCTACTAAAACGGCCCTGTGGTAGCCTAAAAGACTTAAATGGAAAAATGGAAATTAAGGATGTTTTGCTTATTATGATATATGCGACTTAAACGGATATTTTGTTTGTCTTAATGTATGCATCCGGATTAGACATTTGTCACTCGGTACACGACTTAAAATAATATATTGCTTGAAATGCGACTTAAAAGAACATTGTGATTGTCTGTGTTGTAAGTATTTTGCTATCGCAGGATACCCATCGTTTTCACATACGATAGTTACACCAGTAACATAACGTCGTTATAAATCACGATGTCCCCTGGATAACAAGCGAGTACTTGTGGGGAAATGTGTCTAGCCAAACAATTGGCACTACAGCATGACTGCCGAGATCAGGAACTGCTGGGGAGTCGGGCCCTAACTATTCGTTAATGAAAATGTTATCTCGGGGCTTTAAAGGGACTGAATCCCATATGAGAAAAAAGCGAGGAAAAAAAAGAAAATTGTTAAAAATTGCTATTACCTTGATGTTTTTTGCATGTAAGGCATTGAGATTTGCTGACTGATGTACTGCAATACATGTATATGCACACTATGAATATTGCGGAGGTTTTTCGTTATTTTGCATTGTAAAATCTACTGGGTTATTAACCCAGTAAATCTAAAAATATCGCTGTATTTTTATCACGTGATCACTAAAAACCGAATTGACAGTTGTCGTTCCTTACACTCACGCATACATGAATGTAATGAGTCGATAGTGTTAGAGAATGCCGAATTGAATCCACAAATTCAAATGAGCAAGAGGAAATTCCACGGTATTTTTAAACGGGAAAACACGGAGCGGACGTTTCTTTAACTGCTTATTTCCTATGAAATAATGAAAAACAAGACTTGTACGACCTTCTACAACATTCCGTTACAAATATATCGACGTATTGTGGATTAATTAGAATAAGTATAAAATATAACTATTTTGGACCATTATGGTGTTAAGTCCCTTTAACGCAGTTTTTTAACAATTGTGCAGTCTTATAACGGCAGACAATTCACCTACACATTATTGCTGTTTTTTCTCATTTCAGTACTCCACAAAACGAAACGATCTTTTCAGATAATTTTCTGCTTTTACACATTACATGTTAGTCTGTATTTGTAATACGAATGACACTGGTCGTATTGATTTTAGTCAATCATAGACAAGAAGGTTGGGTTTCGAGCTAGGATTCGAATACACAAACCCTAAATTGACAGCAATTGACACTACCCATTGATCTAGCGATGCTCCACAATGACCGGCCTGGAGTAAAATAGACACGTTCAGTGCAATTTCCTCATTTGAGCCGTCCCGCGAGAAAACCAACATTGTGGACTCTGCGTAAAGTATCGACCCAGATCAGCCTAAGCATGCCGCGCAGCCTAACCAGGACAGACACTTTTTCGCCTCCTTTTGATTTCCTGTTCCATGAATCATTACCCTATACCTATATCCACCTGAGACGGAATGGTCGGCCAGGATTAGCTTGCGCGAACTGCGCAGGTTGATCTGGGTCGATACATTACGCAGGTGCAATACTGTTGGTTTTTTCTCGGGACGGCTCATTACGTTTGCGAAGCTCCCTAAGATTGGACTGTATTTGGACAATGCTTAATCAGATTACATATCACATAGGGGCTATGTCCAATCAAGAAGAAAATACTTAAAACATAACTTACCAAAAAGCCACTCCATTATGAATTAGTTACCATGGTTACCATACATTATTAAGATATTTCCGACCAGATACTAATTTCTTTTTGTTGTATATTATCAGTATCCCCTTTTGACTTTCATCCCGTTGCCATAGATTCAGACAGTTATTTCCATTACCCTCAAATTGTCGACAAACACGTTAATATCAGCGGAGTCCCGGTAGGGCAGTCGGTAGCGAGTTGTGAGTTCGAACCAACGTTCAAAACATTTTTCCCCGATGTCTGACATAAATCAACACGACAAGCTTCAATCGCCTCCCACCAATGGTCTAACAGTGTGAGTGGAAAAGCAACCTGTTTCGTTGAAAGACTGCTGCGTGAAGACCTGCTATGGGGAAGTCATGAAACATTTGGTACATTTAAATGAAGTGGCCGCCTTGATATGGTTGGAAAGGCACGAAACCGCAATCAACCAATCAAAGCCTATATATCGGTTGTTGTTGTTTTTTTCGCGGCTTTTCAATTATTGAGAATATAGCTGCTTGATCAGCCAAGCAGTTTGCCGGCGATTTTTATGTGCATGGCATTTGTTAGACCATGTATCAAACAATTATATCCACAAAAGATTAATGGCACAGTCACGAAATTGATACGATTTGATTGGATGAAAAGAAAATTTCAGAACCAAAAATATGTTTTGAAGAAATGTTAAATAAGATAATACCTTTCTCCATAAAGGAACAAAAAAAATGAAGCCGAAATGTCATAATTCACGTGTAATTTCGATCGTTTCCTATTTTTAAAATGAGTCCATACATAACTGATAAGGGTTTATATTAATACCTTTGACGCGTAATGTGTTATGGTGATGTCATTGCAATGCAAAGGAAGAATAGATAACCAAAAGGTAAACGGTAGAAATGGTAGGAAAGGATAATTTGACTTGTAAATTATTGTTCCGTAAATTATGGAATTTTTCATTATAAGTACTTTATACAGTTCAAGTCGATAAATGTTTGTACCTGTCATCATTGTTCAATTTATTTAGTATATATTGAATATATAGACAATATTTTATAGTGGTATATATGCTTAAACAAATGATGAATTTTAGTTTATTTGCACAGGACGGTAGGACTCGTAAATAACTAAATTAATAACTAAAATGTTTCTCTGTCAGGTCATGATAACCAGCACCGCCATAAAGGTTTGTTTGTTAACCCGAAATAGGTAGCACATTTACTCATAATTGTTTGTAAGTATATTTATCATTATTGTTCATACTTCAAAATGGACGACATCATTTACGAAATTCGAATATGTAATGGGCATTAGAACAATGCGAATTGAACATTAAGATCGTCAAGTCAATCATTTTTAAAATCGATAGTTATGGTGATAGTATGCTGTATAAATTTCAATTTCGAATATATCTTTTTTTCATAAACTGGTAGTACCTATAGATATATTAAAGATGCATGTTAACCCTTTCACTATAAAAGGTAACTAAGGCTTTTGCAAGCAATGCAGATTCATGTGAAACCGCTCATAACGAGCTGTCTCTCCTGAAATCTGCTTTGTTTGCCACTTAGACATTACATTTGAACGAACAATTGAGTGGTCCAATTTTCAATATGGAATAGTCGACCTCGTGATTTTCGAGACTGAAAGGGTTAAAGGTCGACCAAAACGGTCCATGCATCAATGAGGACTACAAACACATGTTGATGTTTATTGTACGGCGTATCAATAATGCAGGGACAACTGGCAGACGTCAATAATATGTAAAGCCGTCACGCGAATAAACCAACCTTGTAGCTTCTGCGTAATGTATCGAACAAGATCAGTCTGCGCAGACTGAACCGGGCCGACACATTCCGTCTCATGGGGATATAGGTACAGAGTAATGATACCTGAAACAGAAAATCCACTGGAGGCGAAAAGTGTCTATCCGAGTAAGCCTGCGCGGCATGCTTTATCTGATCCGGGTCGATACTTTACGCAGAGTCCACAATGTTGGTTTTCTCGCGGGACGGCTCTGTTGTATTACAGTTAATTATAACTCTACATTTGATAAGGTCAGACTAGGCCATTGCTAAGGCTATGGCTTTATTCAATGGAGTTGACTTCCTCGGTGGTGTAATATTGGAGCGTCCGGCTCGGGTGCGGGAGGTCGTGGTTTCGATCCCCGGTCGGCTCATACCAGATACTTTAAACATGGTATTAATGACCGGCCTCTTTGGCGCTCTGGGGTGTGGGTTAGCGTTACGACTGACTGTCTAGTATCAGGATAAGTGGACCAGTAATATATGTACTTGTAACTTACCAAGGAAACGCCGTGATGTAACTGAAATAGTGTTGACCGCGGCGTAAAAACACACAAAACAAACAATCAATTTTCCTATGGAGTTGAGCAAGACAAGTTTATCAAGTCGAGGATCATCAGTATGTGTTTGCCGAGTCGGTGAAGACGCGGGCTGTCAATCGATGGGTTGTGAGTTCAAATACCAAATGGTCAACATTCTTTCCGACGTTTGACAAACGTCACTGTAGCAAGGGTCATTCGTCCTTCACCAATGTGTTAACAGTCTATTTTGTTAAAGCAGCAAGTTGCTTGGAAAGTATGTTCTGCGGATTACTGAACTTTGCAAGCCAGGAAACACACGAAAAGGTGAACTGGCCGCAATGATATGAATGAAACATTGTTGAAAACGGCGTTCAGCTCAAATTAAGACAAATCTTTGGATAATTTAACACACATTTTGGAATAAAACACAGCACCAGTTTTTTCAATATTGACATTATATTCAGAAACAAAAAGAGTTATTCCACCGTGCAGCCAAGCATCTGTAGAGTAGCCGATAGCGACGCGAGTTGTTAATCCAGGGGTTTCGAGTTTGAACCACAAGTCGATGAGACAAGTGTTATTCGTCAACCACAAATGGGCTAACAGAAAAATGAGCGGTGTTCCGTGTAAACAAACCTTAACGTAACTAATACTCGTGTAAATGAGGGGTGTTCCGTGGAAATAAAACTTAACGTAACTACTACTCGTGTAAATGAGGGGTGTTCCGTGGAAATAAAACTTAACGTAACTAATACTCGTGTACATGAGCGGTGTTCCGTGGAAATAAAACTTAACGTAACTAATACTCGTGTACATGAGGGGTGTTCCGTGTAAACAAACCTTAACGTAACTAATACTCGTGTAAATGAGGGGTGTTCCATGTAAACAAACCTTAACGTAACTAATACTCGTGTAAATGAGGGGTGTTCCGTGGAAATAAAACTTAACGTAACTAATACTCGTGTATATGAGCGGGGTTCCGTGGAAATAAACCTTAACGTAACTACTACTCGTGTAAATGAGGGGTGTTCCGTGGAAATAAAACTTAACGTAACTAATACTCGTGTACATGAGCGGTGTTCCGTGGAAACAAACCTTAACGTAACTATTACTCGTGTAAATGAGGGGTGTTCCGTGGAAATAAAACTTAACGTAACTACTACTCGTGTAAATGAGGGGTGTTCCGTGGAAATAAAACTTAACGTAACTAATACTCGTGTACATGAGCGGTGTTCCGTGGAAACAAACCTTAACGTAACTAACACTCGTGTACATGAGCGGTGTTCCGTGGAAACAATATTAACGTAACTAATACTCGTGTACATGAGCGGTGATCCGTGGAAATAAAACGTAACGTAACTAATACTCGTGTACATGAGGGGTGCTATGTACAAACAGACATTTACGGGCTTAATACACATGTGGAAATAGATATGCGTAAACCTTCGGTTTAAGAATCAAAATGGATACGGCTTGAATTAACCCTTTCCCTCATACAGTAAATCAGCAGCGGACGACATCGAACACATCTTTACAGACTATGGAACGCCTTTACTGTCTTATGATGACTTGTTTGCTTATATACGGGTGATATTTCATTATATGCAGTAGATCTTTTATTATATGCAGTATATATTTCATTATGTGTGATACTTTTTTCTTTATATGCTGTACTGTATTGGTTATATGTAGTGCAGCTCTTCTTGTATGTGGTGGTACTTTATATACAGTGCATTCGAATTTGTGTGCGGTACAAAGACCAATATTTTCAGTAGATTTGTTATTGTGTGTCGTATACACTGCATATAAAGAAAGAACTACCACATATAAGAAGAGTTGCACTACATATAACCAATAAAGTACAGCATATAAAGAAAAACGTACCACACATAATAAAATATCTACTGCATATAATGAAATAGCAAACGAGTCACCATAAGACAGTAAAGGCGTTCCATATATTAATCATTATAAGTAAAGAGTATTGCGACAATATTTTTAAAAGTCGTTTGATGTAAAGACGTCAGAAAATGTATATATGTGGAATAGTTAAAACTGATGCAGGTCAAAATGTGCGAATGCGCTGGGGGGTATATTGGTCTACGCTGATCGCTAATGCCTCACGTTTGGTTTCCGCACGTCGTCGGTCACATTGTACGTATGTTATGTCTAAAGTTCAATGTTCCCCATTTAAAATGCATATCTAGTTGTGCCAACCGTTTGACAGTAAAACCATTCCCCAAATGAAAATAATCTTTGAAATAATCTTAGGAACGTTTTGGAAATGTCTATATAGTTAAGGAAAGAATACTTTTAGATTAGATTCGATAACGTTGCAATAAAGACACGAATGGCTTACAATCTTTTCTAACGTCGTCTACTGTCGATGCGGATGCGTATTGGAAATGATTAAGAACATGTATGGCACAAACTGTTGCTTGGAAAAGTAATAAGAAATAACGCTGATCTCAAGTTTTCGCCTATTTCAACGGAATATGGGTCGAACCGAACCGCAGTTTGTTTGACAAATGACTAATTAAAACCTTAAAGATTCAATTTGCTCCGACTGCACTGACAGGGTTAGGACAAATTAAACCCCGATATTAAGATACTCGTTCTCTAACTCGAGAATTGAAGCTCTCGTATTTCATTTCAGCTTGGAAAACCCTTTTTTGGCTTGCGGAAAAATTTCACCATCGGGTTTGAAGCTATTATTTTCTCTTATCAAGATTCAGAAGTGGAGATATCAGTATTAGTGCACACGAATAATTGTATTTCATCAAAGGAGCCATATCATATGATTTTATATTCACTGACCGAACACCGTGGACCGAAACTCATATTCGCCGGTGAGGAGTCCTTCTCCATCATTATATTACATGACTGTTGCTGATTTCTATATTACTTAAAGCATACACACTCATAATGTATATATATGAGCCGTCTCGCGAGCAAACCAACATTTCGGACTCTGTAAAGTATCAATCCAGTTCAGAATAAGCATGCCGCGCAGGCTTAGACGGATAGACACCTTTCGCATCCTGTGGATTTTTTGTTTCAGGAATCATTACTTTATACCTCTATCCCCTGAGACGGAATGTGTCGGCCCGTATTAGTCTGCACGGACTGCGCAGGTTGATCTGGGTCGATACATTACGCAGAGGCAATAATGTTGGTTTTCACGTGGAACGCTTCATATTTGCCTGTTCATGGTATTGTGCTAAAGTTAAACATATAACCTACGTGTAGAATATAAGATTACAATATATACTATATACCTCACACATACTTTTTCTCAAAATTAATTCTCGTCAAGGCCCGCTATCTCAGTCTGTAACGACACTAGCTAAATTTCAAGTGACCATGAGTTTGAAACTCGACGATTAACATAGCGCTTTTCGTCTTACACCAATGGGCTAAATGATATGCGAACAAGCAGTAAGTTGCCTTGGAAGAAAGTTGTGTTGGGTATTGATGCGAGAAAACCAGGAAACATGGCCGCCTTGATACCGTTAAAATGTGATATCAACCCAAATTAATATTAATTCAAAATGCATTGGCACATCTGTTGTTGTTATTGCATAAGGTGTGATACACTACACTATAATTCTATTTGTAAATTAATATTAATTCAACATGCATTGGTACATCTGTTATTGTTATTACATAAGGCGTGATACTCTACACTATACTTCTTTTTGTAACGACTGTTTATGTGTTGATATTTGAATGCTGTATCATTTCTGTTTTAGCATGGCTTTGGACGATCATGTATATTCTACATGTAGGTTATAGGTTTTATTTTAGCACACTACCATGAACAGGCAATATGAGCTGTCGCGAGAAAATAAATATTATTGCATCTGCGTAATTTATCGACCCAGATCAGCCTGCGCAGTCCGCGCAGACTGATCCGGGCCGACACATTCCGTCTCGGGTGGATATAGATCGATAAATTACACAGAGTTATCGACATACTGGACTCATCCCTCGATATATGATGAATTAATATATCAGTTGTCCCGGGAGAAAACCAACATTGTGGACTCTGCGTAAAGTATCGACCTGGATCAGCTTAAGCATGCCGCTTAGGCTAACCCGGACAGCCACTTTTAGCTTCCTGTGGATTTTCTGTTTCAGGAATCATTAATCTATACCTCTATCCCCCTGAGACGGAATGCGTCGTCCCGGATTAGCCTGCACGGACTATACAGGCTGATCTGTGTCGATACATTACGCAGACACCATAATGTTGTTTTTTCTCGTGGAACGACTCATATGTTGTCTTAGTCTCGTTTTCATTTATACTGTTTTGTTATTTCTGAAAAGCAAGATAAGTGATACAATCATATACGTAATTTAGCGAAGCAGTAGTTTAAGCAATAGTCTGAGTAATCAAAACTGATGCTTCGCTGATTTCCAAAGACATGTCAATTCCAGGAATTCAATTATGGTCGAGTTATCGCTGGTCTACTGCTTACTTTTTTGCGTTGTGTCAGGTACATTTATATAACGTTTTGGTACATGTACTCAAGTATTGATTGTTTGAATGATTGGAGTTTAACGCCGATTACAACAATTGTTCTGTTATAATTGTTATATCGCGGCATCATATTCACCTACTCATGTGTTTCCTGGCTTTCTCCCACCAGTACTGCCACATAACAGTTTCTCCAAGAAACTGACTGCCTTTCAACATAAACGTTTAGTCCAATGAAGATAGAGAATGACGCTTGTCACAATGACTTTCGCCAAACGTCGGATAAATTACTGGCCGAGAAAGGGTTCGAACTCATAAATCCGTTGATGTAAACCTATAATACTTTGATAGATATGCATACTTAAATATATTGACTGAATGTATCGAATAGTCATGGCTCTGATGAGAGTCAATATGTACGTTTGTAGTACAGTGGTCTGTCCTATAGATTACCACTATTTACCTATCTGTACTAAATATTACCTTGCTGTAGAATTAGTGTTTAAAGCGACGTGGTAGAGTGTTCGCCTTATGTTCAAGAGGTTACGAGCTCGGATCCTAGTCGCGCTAAACTTTTTCAAATGGTTTAAACGTTCTCACTCAAGACTTCATTATTTGAACATTTAAGTATACACCATTTGGCTTGACGCGATTTACATGATTTAATGATAAGTTTGTTTCGCAAATTCTACCTTGACCCTTTTTAAATCAATATGTGCATTATCTTAATTACAGAGTAACTACTCTAGCAATAAACCACACTGTTAGTGAGAAATGAAATGGGTATAATACAATAGTTTGGCAATAGTGCATCGGCTTTTCGTACAAAATGCAGACTTACTTGATTCCGTTCATTGAGCAAGTTCTGCCTGTGTGACTCGTACACATAAACGACCCGAGTAGGCCTACTGGTTAGGTCTTGAGAAGTTGAGGTCGAGCGTGGTTAACATAATTTAAATGCTTGGTCCCAATCGATATAAGTTAAAACCTGAACAAATGGTATAAGAAATGTACACAAATTGGTTTTTGAATATGAGTGCACATGAACTGGAGGCTACTGTGAAATAAATGAGGAATGTGTGTGATTTGACATTAATGGGCTATAAAATATTTCCGAATTTAATGAAGAAAAGACATTGACATTTTTCTTGTTGGTTTTGAATTACAGTCCGTTTCCATTTTAAGGCTCCTCTGTTGACGAAAGAATCAATTTTTGTTCAATATTTGTTTTCAATTTATTTATTTATTTACGTAATCAAAGGCCACCGGCTCAAAAAAACATTATCAAATGTTACAAAAATAATACATCATTTGAAAAATAGGTTATGTCAATTGCAATATGTTGAGTATAAATATGCTATATGGAAAACAAATAATACATTACAGAAAACACAAAATTCATGTCTTATGAAATTAATGTTCCTACAGTATATTAATCATATTTATCCTTGCTTGGTAACAGTTTTTTCTTGAACGTCCGCTTCGGAGGCAGAATACAAGGGTTCCCTCCACTTATCAACTCATCCATGGGTACATGTACGATTTGGCTTTGGTAGACAGTGTATATGTATGTAAGTCTGTGCATCTTTACAGTCTAATCAAGATCTACCCTGTGCACATGATACTTGAATTAGCCTGTTGGAAGCGTCTTTCAAGTTGTGTAGATATTGGTAAGTGTGAACATACTTATGGACAAGTTGATCTGAACCCACACTGTCCAGAAATGCCAATGTTTGGCTTTGGTAGCCAGTGTAGATTTATGTAAGTATGTGCATCTTCACAGTCTAATCAAGATCTACCCTGTTCACATGATACTTGAATTAGCCTGTTGGAAGCTTCTTTCAAGTTGTGTAGATATTGGTAAGTGTGAACATACTTATGGACAAGTTGATCTGAACCCACACTGTCCAGAAATGCCAATGTTTGGCTTTGGTAGCCAGTGTAGATGTATGGAAGTCTGTGCATCTTTACAGTCTAATCAAGATCTAACATGTTCACGTGATACTTGAATTAGTCTTTTGGAAGCTTCTTTCAAGTTGTGTAGATATTGGTAAGTGTGAACATAATGGACAAGTTGATCTGAACCCACACTGTCCAGAAATGCCAATGTTTGGCTTTGCATCATGCTTAGGTTAATGTATTAATACTAATCTTCCGAGGAATACATGTATCCTTACAACAGGTCAGTACCTGATAGTTTGTTTTATTGGGGTTCTACGCCCGCTTTCAACATTATTTCAGTTATATCACGGCGACAGTTCAATTATTCATGATCCCTGGGTAAACAAAACAGTACTAGGCTAGAACATTTACATTGCCCAAGGGCACTCCACCATGACCGTCGTACCGGCTGGAGATCGAACCCGGGACGCCCAGTTTAAAAACCCCGACGCTAACCACTCGACCACGGCGGATTCCTCAGTACGTTATACAGTGGAAGACAGACAGATATATGGACAGAAGGCGGATATATGTAAGAGTTCCTTTGTAAAGGCTTAATAAAAGAGGAAATGGCTCAACTCCACGCCTCTGTGGGGGAGTGGTAGATCGTCCGCCTCGGGTGCGGGAGGTCGCGGGTTCGATCCCCAGCCGGGTCATACCAAAGACATTAAGAAAGGAAGTTATTGCTGTCCTCCTTGGCGCTCTGGGTTGCGGGGCTAGCATTACATCCGACTGGGTGGTAACTGATAAATTGTTGAAAGAGGCATAACACAACACACGAAACCATAAACCTTGCTGCAAAGGGATGTGGGCATATCATTACCACTGACACAGCCGGGTCGGGATAAAACACCGGCAGAATAAGTATTTCGGTTTCGTCGTGACGTCAATGCATTACTACTGTTAGCAAGCAATGTCAAAAAGCACTGTCAAAACATATCAGGTGAATGGATTTGGTATACATATACCTCGGTATTAGTTTTGATGGACTACATTTGCAAAGCAACAAAAATAAATAAACATAAATAGAGCTGATTTTCATTGTTTATTGTCATTTCATCATTTAAGCAGTATTGGAATTACTTTGTTTTGAAATATAATAGTAGAAAACTTGCTATATACAACGACGAAAGTGATACAGAAAGTTTACCGAGAAAAATATAAATAAATAACAAATATAATGTTGTTGTGAACGGCGCTCTGTGAAAACCAACCGTAAGGCAACAGCGACCATTGTAGATCGAGATCAGCTAGCTCGTCTGAGCAGTCTGCTCTGGCTCTGAACTGTTCACCACTATGTCATAGAATGTTTCAAGAAACTTTCTGTAAATCAAAATCCTTGGTTTATATTTTGCATGAATGTGCAGACATTCTATTTGTCTACGTTACAATTACGTTAAGGTTGGTTTTATATGGAGCATCTTCACACGTGTAATAATTACGATTGGGGAGTATTTTAACGGTGCACCGCCCAAGCGTAATAATTATGATAATATTGGTTTTCATGGAGCACCGTTTATATGTATTTACCACAGCACATATGTTGAAGTAAGCACCCAGTGCAGAGAGACTATACTATACTACTTCATCACATTTAGTTTGAAGATTGATACAGGGTGAATTCGAATTTATCTACTAACACAATGGCAAGTGTTACCTTAAGAAAATATTGAGCCATACTAGCAAAAAAATAAACTTGGGAGGGTAACGGTTTCCAATACATGTACATGTATATCAAACAGTTTACAGTTTTCAGTAGGGAATTCATGAAAGATGGTCCTCATTCCGCGGAAACTTGTTTTCATAAGTTTAATCCACCCGGGCAACTACTGTGTTAGGTAAGCTGGATACACACCAAGGTAACTATGCTGGCCACGCCGCCGATAAATATTGTTTTCATAATTGAAACCCGAAGCAACCTGCCCAACACATATATAATTAAGAAATGATTTAGGACTAACACCCGCCTGAGACACTTCTGTGTTAGATACACGAGATGCACGTCAATAGCATTACACTGGACACGACACGCCTACAGGAAAATCAACGTTAAGTGCCATTACCCTGAAAGTGTTATATCGGTAGACGTAACAATATCTCTTCCGCATCTACAGGCAACGTTATTTATAGAGAAATTCTTCAAATGTCTGAAAGTAGATTGCGCAGTAAATTGTGTTACGGACATCCATACCAAATCTGTCCCGTTCAAATCAAATTGAATACTGGATGTCTACGTCATGAATATGAATGCGACGTACTCAGGGTATAACGTAGTTCATTATTTTGTATATAACCGTGACTCAAAATATTTCCTAAAATAATTCGCTATTTGAAACAGTGAATGTATCAGAGCATATTCTTAATAACCTGACAATCCATAACCAATATCCTGATAGTTCAAACAGCTAATTAGGCTATGCCATCGTTCGTTTTTAACATAAATATGTGCATAGTCATGGTCTTGTATTACCGGATATAGTACATGAAGAACCGTAAACAAAAGAACAGGGTAGAGTTTGTCTGTAAACGATCTGCATTGTTCGAGACAAAACTGTGTTAATTCGAACATAGCAAGATGTTGATTTTTAAATATACTTCACGGTTTGAGATTTTGGTTTAGTTATTGTAATTAACTATACTGTCATGAACATCTTACTTTCTGAAACAGTGTATTGATAAGGTTATACAATCAATTATTAATTATGATTCCGATATAAACAGTTTGACGCATAGGTTCCTAATTAATGGTATCACTGCAATCATGTATGAGCCGTCCAGCGAGAAAATCAACATTGTGGACTCTGCGTAAAGCATCGACCTGGATCAGCCTAAACATGCCGCGCAGGCTAACCCAGTCAAACAATATTCGCCTTCTGTAGATTTTCTGTTTCAGGAATAATTTCTCTATAGCTTTATCCCCCCGAGACGAAACGTGTCGGTCCAGATTAGCCCGCGCGGACTGCGCAGGCTGATATCGGTCGATACATTACGCAGAGTCCATAATGTTGGTTTTATCGTGGTATACGGCACATATGTTACGTATTTGCCCTGCTTCGGGTTCCGTGAGTAAATTATTGTGTCAATATATGTTCTTTGATTGGTATTGATTGGAGTTTGACACCACATTCTGAACATAGTTTCTATTATAATATGGCTGTCAGTTCACACCACACACCCATGTATGCCTTTTCTGTTTTCTTGCACCAATACGCCACACACTAATCTTACAAGGCAACTAGCTACCTTCACACACAGGAGTCTGGAGCTCATTTGGTGAAAGACGAACGGCGTTTATCACAATGTCGTTCGTCAATTATCGGAAAAAGAAGAAAACAATGGCCGAACCGTGTTTCGAACTCGCGAGCCGTTCATTGATCGACGGCTTTGGTAGCTACTAACGGAATCATGGCGGCTCGAGTAGGTTCTTTGACAGAATCTCCCACACATGATAATAAGCGCTTTTCATGAGTTTGTTAATTCGCTTATAGCACACACACTTGATCACACTAAAATATCACTAGTTAACACATGTCCACCACCGACTACGGACTCACTGTCACCGGTATCTCGTAACGCGACCACGTGGCCATTTGATTTACCGTGCGGTCGTTGTTGAAAGGCGGTCCTATGTGAAAGTCCGTGACTATTTACGATAGGGTGGTCGTTGTTTGTTCTATGAAAATCACTCCTTAAATTTAATAGTTCGATATCACCACCGCGTGAAAAAGTGTGTCCGTCCTTCATCGGGTCACGGTCTCGAAGCATTGAAAGGCCCTTTTTAAAAGAGAATGGTACGATTTCCTGGTGTGACAACGGCAGAATTTGTGTATTGACATCTGAAATAGACAAAGAGTAAAATCAAGATATTATATAACGTATAATTACTCTATGATGAATATGAAGCGGGTTGATTTTGACAAGGATGTAATAACAGTCGTCTGCAATTAAAATATCACGATATGCAATTTTGAAACTAATAATTTGCCATATTGAAAGATGATTAATTGATAATTATGAGCAATATTTGTTTTATTGACACTTTTTTTTATTAGTCTACAGCTGCAAACGCACGCATATAATGCGGTAATTGGTGAGAGGATAATTGAGATGAATTATTTGCATAAAACCGTCAAGAGTGTTCTAAAGGATTGACTGATTGATTGTTTTGGTGTTATACAACGCTTTCAACAATTTGTCATTTATATCACGGCGTTGCCTGGGTAACTTACAAGTACTACTGGGCCGTTTAGCCTGACGCCAGCCAGTCAGTCAGTCGTAATGCTAATAACCCCGCAACACTGAGCGCCAAGGATGGCATCCATTACTAACATTTAACACAAGTCTTTGGTATGACCCGGCCGGGGATTGAACCCACGACCTCTGTTTCTAACGATTGTTTAGGACCGTTTTTCATTATGTTTCCAACTGTAGTACCATCGTTTATTACCACTCAATTTATATCTTTATGGCTCACGTCTTGCGATATTTGGTATTATTAAAATATCAGCATGGTATCACTTTACCCTTTCCAAAATACAACAAATCTGCCTGAAGACAAGTTTGATAAAAACGAGGAAATATCCAAAACATCACTTTACATGAAAAAATTAGTAATAATCATGGACTACATAGAAAACATTTTCGACAAAAGGAGAAATTTCTCGTTATGGGAAATTTCTCCTTTTGTCAAAGAATGTTAAACAAATTCCTACTGAAGATGCGTCAACATGGTTGGAAACACATGTCAATGGTTATACTATTATTTGTGCAACACATAAACGGTTGCGAATAAGACTGAAATACGTGTAGACGGGCAGAAAATGCCCTGGTGAGAATGTACAGATATGCAGGATCACCTAAGTTTTCTCTGTTCGCAGAGGCACAAATCGAGGGCTTGGCGTGAAACGGTTGTAACTAAAAACCTATTTTGAAAACCCTGGTTTAGGGGCAATTTTAACCCCTTTGTAAACAATGCAAATTTAGGTGCCATTGCTCAGAACGAGCAATAGCACCTAAATTTCCATTGTTTACCAAACAAAAATGATTAAACGCTTATAAAGACTTTATGGCGAGGTGATTAACCTTGGTAAAAAAAATATCAATTTTAGTTACAACCGTTTCACGCCAAGCCCTCAAACTATTCTAAAGCACTTCAAGCGACACGACTTCTCTAACTAACTAACTAAAATTCCATCAGTTTGTTCTTGTTTCCGTTGTACGAAACAGACAATTTTAACAAACCTCGTTCATACCAGAAAGTTTAATATCACTTTCTCGGAAATGAAAAACAAATTACTTTAATGCCAAATATATTAAATTTGATTCCTCAAAAAAATGAACTTTATACAATATAAAGATAATATATATTAAATTTCCTTCCTCAAAAAAATGAACTTTATACAATATAAAGATAATATATATTAAATTTCCTTCCTCAAAAAAATGAACTTTATACATTATAAAGATATAATTCATAGCTTCCGTTTTGATATTCAAAATTGTAAGACACTTTTATGGCACAAAATGTAATAACAATTTATTATACAAATAAATGAAGTAATATTCATTTAGTGAGAAGGTCATAGTCCCATGTGGCATATTACGAAACTACTTAAATAAAAACACTTAACATACACGAGATGAAATGATAAACATGGCAATTTTACGGAACTCGTACATGAAAATCGAACTTTAATATTCGAGACAAATAACAACGACCGTTACCCAAATGACCATCTCCCCTATACAACCAAAATGTTCCTTTCTAACTATGCTACTTTCCTATGCCTTTTCTTTAAAGTCAGTTCAGTTCTTTCAATTGAAACTGATTACAGACGTCCTGCAGCGCAAACAAAGACTACATTATTCAGTCAACCAGATTTAAATTAAAATTATTAGGACATTTGGTTTGAAAGTTACGCCGCTTTTGAATCACAGGTGCCAGTCTCGTTTAAAAATCTAAAAATAGCATTTGACTACATGTATATATTGTCAATATTTAGTCAAATGCTATTCTTAGATTTTTAAACGAGACTGGCAACTGTGCTTTTAATAGGATGTCAACATTTCCTAGTTAAATTACCAGTACTGATGGTATGCTTATCCTGACACCAGCGCATCTTGGGTAATGTTAACCCATAAACGTAAGCGTAGAGGACACTACTAGCATTGCTAAAGTCTTTGGTCTAACCGTTTTACAGCTATAACATTGGAGTTTCCTGGGTACATTACCCCGAAAACGTAAGCGTCAAGGAGTGAAGACACTACTAGTAGTACTGTTATCCTTTCTCCTTCCCCCTTTTCAGCCATAACATGATGTTTCCTGTGTACATTACCGGAGCTTGTGGTATGCTTAACCAGCGCACCAGTCGTAAAGCTAAACAGCAAAGGAAAGGTAAGCGTCGAGGAAAGAAGACACTACTAGCATTGCTAAACTCCTTAGTCTAACCGTTTTACAGCCATAACACGGAGTTTCCTCGGCATGTTACCGGTACTGATGGTAGGCTTATCCTAACATCAGCGCACCAGTCGTAACGCTAACCAGCAAACGTAAGCGTCGAGGAAGAAAGACTACTAGCATTGCTAGAGTTCTTCGTCGAACCGTTTTACAGCCATAACACGGAGTTTCCTCGGCATGTTACCGGTACTGATGGTAGGCTTATCCTAACATCAGCGCACCAGTCGTAACGCTAACCAGCAAACGTGAGCATCGAGGAAGGAAGACCATTATCATTGCTAGAGTCCTTAGTCTAACCATTTTACAGGCATAACACGGAGTTTCCTCGGCATATTACCGGTACTGATGGTAGGCATATCTTGGCACCATCTCATTAGTTGCAATGGCATACCTCAGCCGTGAATGGTTGCTTTGTTTGTGTTTTACGCCGCTTTCAACAATGTTACAGTTATATCAAGGCGTGTTCTGGGTAAATCCCGACCGGGAATCGAACCCTATTATTTCGTTCTCGAAGGATTTTCTATAAATGATATTGCGGAACGAGCCCATAATTTACTTTGAAGAATAACCGCTGATTCAACATGAAAGTAACGCTGAATCATCGAGTTAGCCTTATCTTCAAGTTGATACAATACATCTGGTGATTTATTTTGCTCTTATCGACAAACTTTGTAACGATTTGATTCTTCTAAAGAAATTTACACGTCTAAATATTTATAAAATATTGCGGCAATAACATTGAGATGTTGATAACAATAATTGTTTCTACATTATGCAGGAAATAATTGGCAATTTTAAAACGAGCAGAGTGAATGGTCTTCTGATGTATATATTTCTGGTGAGAATTCATATTGCTGTCTTTACTTTTAAATAAATAAATAAGAAATGATTTGATGTCCGTATCATGGTAATTATAAACACTTGTCCTAGTAATTGCATCATATCTTAACAATCAATGTATTTGTTGTTATTTCACATGCTGTACGATATTTGCTCATGGAAGAAATAAAATACTGTTATGTTCTGTACTATTCTGTTCCAAATTTCGATAAAATAATTTGATTGCTCGATAGTGTCTATGGGCTTTTATCTGCGATGGGAATTGGCGTGCTCTTTAATGGCCTTTACAAGGCCATGGTCTGAATAAGTGCTTCGTTTGATGCATCGAGACATTGCTCTAGTGACTGAAAATCATTTGTGACGATGCTTCGGGTTACATGTAGTTATAAAAATATTTGACGGGATGAACATTCCGAACGTTAAAAATATATAATTGAGCCGTTCCACGAGATAACCAACATTATGGAGTGCGTAAAGTATCGACCCGGATCAGCCTAAGCATGCCGCGCAGGCTAACCCGGACAGACACTTTTCGCATCATGTGGATTTTTGTTTCAGGAATCACTACTCTATACATCTTTCCCCCTAAGACGGAATGTGTCGGCCGGATCAGTCTGCGCGGACAGCGCAGGCTGATCTGGTCGATACATTACGCAGATGATATGAGCCGTACCGCGAGAAAACCAACATTGTGGACTCTGCGTAAAGTATCGACCCGGATCAGCCTAAGCATGCCGCGCAGGCTAACCCGGACAGACACTTTTCGCATCATGTGGATTTTCTGTTTCAGGAATCATTTCTCAATACCTCTATCCTAAGGAGACGAAATGTGTCGGCCCGGAACAGTCTGCGCGGCATGCGCAGGCTAATTTGGGTCGATGTTTTACTCTTGAGTCCATAATGTTGGTTTTCTCGCGGGACGGCTCAATTATTGTTTTCAATAATTCAGTATTACGACATTCACATATCACTGGTAACAATTTGTTCCTACATAATATGCCGTGTGTATATCTAGAAGATTTATAAGCATTAGGTTCAATGATATTCCATTTCGCCTAACGGGCTTTTAATAAGTGTCTCTTTTCGGTAATTACATGTTTGTCTTATTTCAAAGTTGCAATTGTGTGTTTAAAGTATTTTCGTAGGACATTAATTATCAGTTACCGATATTCTCAATATATCTCAATTCTTCTCAATTACTGTATTTATATGTTTTGTACAATATAGAATGTACACTAGTTCAAAATCAGTTGGTAATCACAAACGAACATGACTATGATAAGAACGTGAATGTTTGTTTGTTGGCATGTAGAGTAACGCCCCTTTTAACAATTGTGAATTATATCACGGCATTTCCTTGGTACGTCACAGCACTACTCGCCCATTGACTCTGACATCAGCATGTCAGTCATAATATCAACCCCACAATCCTGAGAGCCAATGGTGAAAGGCCAATGTAAACAATTTTGCACGGTGGCCCGTTCATCTAGTCATGTGTTTCATAGCTTTCTCACAGCAGTACTTCACACAAAATAAAATAATTTTCAACCAACTGGCTGATTTTCAATATAGGCTAGGCAAGTGCTGGCACCCAATTGCTTGGATCATTTGATATGTATAAGCGTTGTTACCTCCGTTTGGCTGTCCGTTAGTTATTTGACATAGTTTAAGTTATCGTGATGAATGAAATATGGTATGTTGGGTTTTATTATGCCGGGTTTTTTTTCGAATAAGAAAAATGTTTATCTTTAGGACTATACTCTGTGGACTTGAATTGGTCCAGGAATAGTATTAGGTGGCACATTAGAAATAAAGAAATATCATATTCAATTCACTTCATATCATTAACGTTTACAATGTTGAGGTGAGAAAGGTGCAGGCGTGTTTCTTATTTGAGCAATGTGCCAACACAGACTTAGTCTTCCAGAGTTGGTTATTTCGCATAAAGGACACTAACACACTAAATAGTTATATGTGTCTTTCAAGCAAGTATTTTTGCAGTGACCAATATATGGATCAGTCTTTCTCCATTATAAAATGTGTGTGTTTGTGTGTTTGTTGTTGTTGTAACACCACTCTTAACATGTTTTCAGTTATATCACGGCGTTTCCTTGGTAAGTATCCTGTGCTACTTGACCATTTGTCTTGACACTAACAAGTCAGTCGTAATGATAACCCTTTGGACCAATGGGGGGAAAGCCGTCACTGCGATTTGTAAGTTTATTATAACGTGTTGCACATGCCATCAACTGATAAACACGGTAGCCGTAAAGTTTCGTGCACCAGACATTATAATAATTAACGTCTACATATTTCAGAAAGATATGCCAAAGACAGTTCTTAGATCAGTCATCGCGACAGTTAAATTCTTTTCTACAACATAGCTTTTTTTTCTGAAAAGAAAGCTTGTTTTTTTTATCACATCTTGGAACCGAACATATACATGTATTCGTATAGAAAATCCTGAAATCGTTTCTTTTTCCCGTAATCACACAAGACGTTTAATGTCGTAGCACTAACATAGTTATAAAATAAAGAAAAACATGTGTCAGCTTTCCTGGAATAAATATTGACCTTGACACCAACCAGTCATTTAAGTTTACTGAGGTACATGTGAACGTGCTGCATTGAATTGACTTTCACTGGTCCCAGAATAGTAGTAAATGACAGGTTTAAAATGAAGAAATATCATTTTCTTTTGTTAAATGTCATATAGATGTCATATATAGAATATTTCCACATGGAATTAAATTCAACGCTATTTTTAAGGTCTATAACAAAAAATCAAGTTTCGGAAGTATATGCTTATTTAAGAATATTCTACAACATTGTCTCTATGGTACGGGCATTTCTCACCACACGAACCTTTCTGATTGCAGTAGCAACTATCACTATAATCCCTATATCCCTATTATCTCTTCGACACCAAAGTATGGACTGCACATAAATTTCGGTTGTATTTTTTGAATCTTGATAAAATCCTAGTGGTCGAAAATTCGATTATTAAAGAGTTTAAATGATATAAAGTGTATCCGTATAAGGTTTACCCATTTTGCAAATGTATTTTGAGGCATCCACAGCGTCACTGGAATGACAGAAATCTAGGTAACCCCCTTTTAGACGAGCAACTTAAAGCACTATTAGGCTTCGTTATACGACAAAGCGATCTTCAGAGGTTTACAAACCAATGTAATTGAAAGATTTATTGATTTTGCTTTAACGTCGTTTTCAACAATTGTTCAGTAATAGCAAGGCCGCCAGTGAAACTATTGATGTCTGTACATGCTTTCTGTAACCAGAACTGCAATCAACATCACTTTTAAGCAACTGGCTGCTTTTCCACACGACACTTTTTCAAACGTCAGAAAGGATGTTGGTAGAGCTTGGCTTTGAACTTACAGCCCTCGGGACCGAATGAGGTACCGGAACTCGGCTACAAACCAATGCGAAATCGAAACTCCAATCCACAATCTATTCTGTAAATGTGTATCATCTATGAATCCAGATAAAACACGGTTCTGTTTGTATCTGTCAACATCAGAGTTACTACAGAAATGCTGCAAAACGGTTTATGAATGACCTACTTAGCCAATTGCCTTATACAGCAAATCTGCAGATGACGACAACCAGCAGACTCTTCTGATCAGAATAAACGAGGACGAGAGATGATCTTAATTTGCACTTGCCTAAGAGCATTTGAAGTAGAGATACTCGTGTCACGTGATCCGTTACGCTGACGATTAACATTGCATAAGAACAGATGTTTATCTCGAGCCAGCTTTACAGCCATGGTGACAGACCGAATTATGTTGATTGTAAGGTACACTAGACATGTCTACAATTAATGCCAACCAATGACAGAAACATATTACAGACGCGTTCTACGTGTTACACGATGGCTGGTTAATCTATTTAGCGTAGATTTAACAAAATAAAGTGCGTTTTGTAATGATAAAACAAGTAGCAGTTATATAAATAAATATATAGATAAATATATAGAAATATATATATAAATATGCTCCTTGTTCGTAAGTGGGAAAGCTGAGATGTAACAAGTGCGTTTAGGAGTACGACATACATGTACGCATGGTCTAGGATACTTCTAAGCAGGTTGTGCAAATGCAGTGCAAAAGCTCGATCCTCCTTACTTTAAGTCGATTCCACCTTTACACAGTAAGTATTGTGTAGCCCTTTATATGATTGCCCTTCAAACGCCCCAATATAACAGATATATTTATGTATTTTCTTCCTAGCTACGTCATTGACACAAACTATCTTTAAGATTTTCCTACCGACGCCCTTGTCATCTTCATGTAATTCCTAACTACGCTTTTGGCAAAAAGGGGAAACATTTAAACAGTTCTATTGGTGTAAAAAGAGGATGTAGAGATACGTGTAGCCAAACCAATGTTTATATAGCATACAGCTTTGTACAGAAGTAGGCCTACATAAAGCTACGTAATTTGAATTTCGCGAGCTCTTGACGTCACGATACCCAGCGTAATACACGCGCACAATGACTTGTCACTTTCACGTGACTGAATCGTTTGTAAACAATCCGTATTTCTATGCAAACTAACCTCGTGTAATATTCAACTTGTTACAGTTCAACTCGCAGGAGGAACAGTTTTCCATACACGTGGTAATATATCACCGACTGGTTTTTTGCGGGCCATAACGGATGTTACGTCAATCTTGTCGAAACCGGGATTTACGGTGTGTCGGTGTTAGCGCCCCATGCGACAGACTTAATTATGTTACTAATGCAATCTAGCAGACATATCTAAAATTAATGTCTACGGTTAATAGAACGGGTTGCCAAAATTGGCGTATGAATATGTCTCGAGTGAGGGTAAAACTTAGATTATTGCGTAATACCAACCGTCTCAAGTGACTATGTCTTTAATCACTTCCCGTAATGAGAAATTGCTTCTTCCCATAACGGTCTCTTTATGTCTATTCCATGTCTACTAAACTTTATTTCTGTCGAACAGACGTGTGTTACGTGACATCAAGAAAAATGTTTATTGTGCGTTGGCTTTATCGCTTTGGTGACAGACTAATTTGTCCTGGCAATAAAATAGAAAAAGAAATACTGTGAGTCTACAATAATGAACAGCGGTGTCAAATATATTACAAAAAGTACGTAGAACAGACAGCGATCGCTGAAAGACAGTTATGATATGCATGCAGTGCGCAATGTCATATGTTTTATTAAGTTCATACAATTCTGTAATGGTTTTTGAAAAGTATTTTATTTTTTCCAAGAAAATCCGTATACCTTTTTCCACGTACAAACGCATTGTGACATATCTGCAGCAGACGACGTGTGAAACACATTATGGCAATAGGATAAAAGGAGCATGATAAACAATTTCTCATTTTGTCAAAGTGTCTTCAATTCTACTCACTTTAAACGAGTACCCTGTCATGTAAGGATATACTCCATACATGTGTCTCGGTGTTTTCAAAGTCAGATGTGGTTTATTGGGGGTAAGGGTTCACGAACATGCACTTCAATGTGCTTCCTGCATCTGTATCGTTAAACAAATAATAGCAGTGTGTTTCCTTGGTTTAAAACTTTTTTTACATCGATTTCGAAACAAGCTTATATTAATCACGCTCCATGTCTGCTTCCTGGAGACTTAACCATTTCTCGCGTCGTTCGTTTCCTTGTTGTACACGAATAAGAATGCATGTCTTTTCTTTCTAATGATCTAACGCAAGACACAATCAAGTGAAATTCAATATTTTAAACTGTTGTAAAGTTTCTACACTTAGCATTTTCATTGCATCAGTCAATCGTACGTGCTTTGTTCGCAGTCCTACGTAATACGTATTGTATGGTTACGGCATATATAACGTCATTTCACCCTACAGAACAATTTGATCAGTCAGTATTTATTTCCATTTTGTTTAGCGCCACTTTCAGCAATTGTTCAGTTATACCATCAATAGGAAACTCTCTGTGAAGAGATATCTTCTTTAACGAATATAGCTTTTGCCAGGGGCTGATATAGGACATACATATTAACACATCATTGTCGGGAGCGTTTGTTTGGAATACATGAAGACATATTGTGACAGGGGCTTATGTAGGAAATACATAAATACATCTATTGCTAGGGGCTTATGTTGGAAATACATAAATACATATTTAACCAGGGGCTTATGTAGGAAATACATAAATACATATTATGCCAGGGACTTATGTTGGAAATACATAAAGACATATAGTGACTGGAGATAATGTAGGAAATAAATAAATACATCTTTTGCAAGGTTCTTATGTAGGAAATAAAGAAATACATCTTTTTTCGGGGGCTTTTGTTGGAAATATATGAAGACAGATTGTACCAGGGGTAAATGTAGGAAATATATAGATACATATTTTACCAGGGGCTTATGTAGGAAAAACATCAATACATCTATATTGCCAGTGGCTAATGTAGGAAATACATAAATACATACTTTACCAGGGCCTTATGTAGGAAAAATACATCAATACATCTATTGCTAGGGGCTAATCTAGGAAATAAATAAATACATACTTTACCAGGGGTAAATGTAGGAAATATATAGATACATATTTTACCAGGGGCTTATGTAGGAAAAACATCAATACATATATATTGCCAGTGGCTAATGTAGGAAATACATAAATACATACTTTACCAGGGCCTTATGTAGGAAAAATACATCAATACATCTATTGCTAGGGGCTAATGTAGGAAATACATAAATACATACTTTACCAGGGTCTTATGTAGGAAATACCTCAATACATATATTGCTAAGGGCTAATGTAGGAAATGCATAAATACATATTTTAACGGGGCCTTATATAGGAAATACATCAATACATCTATTGCTAAGGGCTAATGTAGGAAATACACTTTACCAGGGCCTTATGCAGAAAATGCATCAATACATCTATTGCTAAGGGCTAATGTAGGAAATACATAAATACATATTTTACCAGGGCCTTATATAGGAAATACATAATGATATATAGTGCCAAGTGATCATATAGGAAGTATATAAATACATCTATTGCCGGGGGCATATGTTAGACATAAAGAAAGACATTTATCGCCAGGGGCTTATGTTGGAAATACACAATGATAGTGTTCTGTTAGGAGCGTAGGTCGGCCATACATTAAGACGCATAGGTAGGAAGGAAATCTATTTGGATGAAAGCCCACGCCAAATGCTTTGGAGTGAGAGCTAGAATTTCGTCTGTGAAATATTTTAGATGGAAACTGTCTGCGGATTAAATTACTTATCGATATGAACTTAATAAAGTTCTGTCAATCAGGGTCGTCTGCCTTACTTACATTTGCTAACGCATGACATATATCAGTTATCCATTTATACCAGCATAAACCTCAAATAAATATTAACATACATACATGTACATATATACATTTTTTAAAACACGACCTATTTGAGTAATCGGGTTTTGCTACCAACAACCTCTATTATAGCCTCCAAGACTGCCGATACAACATAAACATACATACATACATGTAAATACATATACATACATTTTTTTAAAACATGACCTATTTAAGTAATCGGGTTTTAACACGATAAACCTATATTATAACATCCAAGACTGCCTGGTTCGATAAATACATACACAAATGTACATACATGCATTGTCAAAAATATGACCTATTTTGATAATCGTTGTGTTGCCACCATAAACCTATATTATGGCATCACAGACTGCCTGGTTCAATATATATATACCGTCAGTTTTATCACAGCACTGACATACCTAATTCGGCTGGATAGTAACTATACAAGACGTTTCAAGAACGTTTAATTCTTTACCTAATACAGGCGACTTTTTCTTGAAGATCATGGCGTTTCTACTACTGGTCCATTCATCCTGACACCAAGCGGTGCAAGCTGTATAGAACCAAGCCAGTCGTTGCATCCTTGCCATACAACCAGGTTCTATGCTTTTAGATGTTCAACTCAACAGTTTTATCTTGATATTCCTATTTGAGGTAGTATCTTTTTTTAAGACAACTCCCTATTTTCAGTAAGGAAACAACTTGGCTGTAAATATGTTAGGCCCTACTCTTCAAATTCTTGGTAGAATAAAATAGAAAAAAACAGAGAGCCAGTTTCGTTTCATTATCCATTTCCGGAATACTGGGAACGCGCATTGAGCTTCATTTTAAAAATAGTCTTACATTGTAAAAGGGTTACCAATGAATTCCTGAAACCAGTATCAACAGCCCGGATGTTTGACAAAATCAAGGACTAGTCGTACATTCGACAACGTTGCATAATCTACGTACAGTGTAGACCACGACTGGATTGCACGAACATGCAGGTTGATCTTCATCTGCATTGTTCATAAATGCAGTTTGAAGTCGTGCAATACGGCTAACGCTGTCGTTGCTTCCAGTCGATTACTGACGGATGGGAATTATGAAAATGTGAAAAGCTGTTTACTTTTGACAAAACTCTGTACTAATATTGCGAATTGGCCGCAACATTCAAATAGTCTTAATCGCCGTTAGTCATTCAATGTAATGCGTCAATGTATAATGGTGTCTTTGGATAGTTACTCAATAATATGGCGTTGTATTAATTGTTTTCGCATTGTTGTTTATTAAGTGTTCATATAACAATATATTTCCTGTCTATAGATGAAAAAATCGTGCAGTCTTTCGCAACTAAATGAAAGAGAGATGACATATATTTGACTAAGTACTGTGTTGGTCTCCTAACAGGGCCAAGGAACTGCGTAATGCCAAGTATTTTAATTTACTTATATAGAATTAAACGTCTCGAAAATGGGGAATAAATGTGTGGTATTTTCTAAGGAATTATTCCTGAAACAGACGTTTATTGCGATTTTATCGTTGGCTGTAAATTGCCGCATCTGCTGCAGACAACTTTTGACAATGTTCGCAGACGCCGTTTGATTACTCCAGAGAAATTGTAAAGTAGCCAACAGCAACAAAAAAACGTATTGTACTTATTTGGCAATGGAGGTATATATGTATAACAATATGCCGCTTACTGAAGAAGAGGTCCATATATAAGGAGGGGGTATGCGGTTCTGTTATCCACCACATCTCTCTTATTATCTAAACAAACCCTATAATGTGGGTACTCAAATCGATCGTCTCATTAAGACGCTTCCTTTTAGTACCCACAACATTGGTGTATATGGCACACTATGGATTAGAGAACACGTAAAACGCCCCTTGTGTGCGAGGCAGTTAGTTTGTCGATCATTAGATAATGTAAACACTTCTTCTATATATGAACAAGCTCGACATAATCGTCCAGAATGTCGATAAGTGACACGATTCACAGACGAAATTTAGAATGCTTTCTACATTGCAGACGCATTTAGACGCATATGAAACTTCTTATTAAGAGCATGTTTGCTTTTATGTCATAAAGTTTTTAACAATATCAAATACTTATACTTTCAGTTATAGGAACCTTTCCATGGCGCTTTTCCGGTTACTTTTCTTTTTTTGCCATAACCGGCTGGCGTTCATGGAAGAGGGTTAAGAAGAAACGAAACCTTTTCGAAGGCAGACTGTTACGGTCGGCAAAGCGGCACACGAGCGAGGAGTAACTTTATACACTTGCAATAGTATAAAAAACGACCAGAAGCAATTTTCTTCCGCTGTAAAACAAATTAACACCCTTATGGCAGGCCTACACGTTACATAGCATTTGGAAGGTACATTGGTTAACACGTCCGCTGCGATGAAGCATTCCTCGTCATGGTTGTAGTAGAAAATAACTTCTTGTTGTCAGGAATTGCGGTAATGGTGTGAGCTATTGCTGCGGTTTTTGGGTTTAAGTGTGCATCCTTTTGTTTCCTATCACGTCATTTTGTTAACATTGTTCTACTTGTGGGCGTATAATACGGTATGTGTACGGATCACCAGAAGTCGTTTCACGTCAGCTAATCTCTCAACGTACATCTAGATCATCAATATTGTTTATCATAGGCAATGTAATAATAATCAGAGGTGCGTTATGTAGAATATGATTTTGTTGAGACCTATGTAAATTATCCTCTATAAGGAATATTATTTTGTTTTTAAACATAGGAATATTATCTTCTTTACAGAATAATGGCTTGTTTAGGCTCTTTGCAGAATATCTCTTGTTTAGACCTATGAATATTAGGCTCTATGCATACTTGTGCTTGTTTAGACCTATAGGAATATTAGGCTCTATGCAGTATAATACTTTGTTAAGACATAGGACTTTGGATTTGAGCGCCTCTCACAGGCATTGAACCCTGTACTGCATGTTGACGCATCTGCAACATGACGGCGTTTGTACTCATTAAAACAAAAGGAGAAATTGCTCATATTGATCATTTTCTCCGTTCGCCCTATTGTTTTCATCTCGTTTCAATACTTATACATTCATCTACGTGACTTCTGACGTCATATTTGCATCGTCAGACGGCAATAATTGCTCTTCATAAGAAGTATAAACAATGGTAACTTTTTTATTTCTTCACCATTTTTAATGAAACATGGCGCAGTTTACGCCACTTACAATGTCCTATCTCCGTCCGGTTTTTTACAGGAGTTTGATTGGTAGTCTAGTCTAGTTTAAACTAAACCAATACTCAAACTCCGTTAAAAACCTCAGATAGGTCTCTCTGTAAGCGGCGTAGACTGCGCCATGTTTCATTAACAATGATGAAGAAATAAAAACCTTTGATTTTACTTTTAAACCGAAGTAAAATACTGCTGTCCGCCGTAGCATTGGTGACATCAAAAGTCACGTGGTATAGGTAATGTCCTAGTTTTGTCTGGATGCTTTCACAGTATGTGTGTTATGCGTGGGAATGGATTAACGACAAATTACTGTCTAGATTAGTCTAGGAGAGTGTCACATTTCATTTGTTATACATTATGCCTTAATAGGTTATTATAGTTAGCTTAGTTAGTTTTATCGTATTTCTTACATAGATTAAAATACAAGCTTTCAGTTAATATCATTCACGATCAAAGTCTGCTTCTTGGAGACCTTACCAGACCGCTAATTCAGATCCTCATAACTCCTCGAGCACCCGGGCATGTGCTCGCCGTAACAATCAGTCACAATACAGATTTTGACTAGCATTCGCCGCGTACTTCGTATATGAGAACCATCTAAATGTATATACCAAACCACTGGCACCGTCGTGTGACGAAAGACGGAACCCGCTCTTAACTATAATTCGTTTCCCATCTTAAGTATTCTACATGCATCACAATAGCGGTTATCCTTAATTTACAATAATCGAATATTCCCTGCCCATTGTTGATTTCCCTGCCTTTGTTGAGAACCGCATAGTGCAAAAAGGGGGTCGTGTTGCATGTGCGATCATTGATATGATATAATGGTGTTTTATGCAGCTTTCAACAGTAAATCCACCATACCGCGTCATTTCCTGTGTAATTCCGTCGTACCGCGTCATTCCTATGTAAATCCGTCATACCGCGTCATTTCCTGTGTAAATATGTCATACCGCGTCATTTCCTGTGTAAATCCGTCATATCGCTTCATTTCCTGTGTAAATCCGTCATACCGTGTCATTTCCAGTGTAAATCCGTCATACCGCGTCATTTCCTGTGTAAATCCACCATACCACGTCATTTCCTGTGTAAATTACCAGTACTGCTGCTAAGCCTACCCTCACATCAATGCATCAGAGCTATACACCGAGAATCGCAAAAACATTTTCTTTTCTGCTCGTATGGAATTGTGCCCAACATGTAACCCCAGACAAACGGCTAGAAGGGTAGCCCTATAGATTGTACACATACACATATGAGCCGTTCCACGAGAAACCCAATATTGTGAAGTCTTCGTTAAGTATCGACCCGTATCGGCCTAAGCATGCCACGCAGGCTAATCCGGACAGATACTTTTCGCCTCCTGTGGATTTTCTTTTTCAGGAAGCATTACTCTATACCTCTTTCCCCCTGAGACGGAAAGTGTTGTCCCGAATTAGCCTGCACGGACTGCTCAGGTTTATCTGGGTCGATACATTACGCAGAGTCCATAATGTTGGTTTTCTCATAGAACGGTTCAATTATTGTTTGTGATAATGTTATTGATATGGAAATGTTGATTGGTTGGTGTTTAATGCCATTTTCAGTCCTATCACGTTGGCTAAACTAGACAATACATTTCCTGGATTCAGCACACCAATACTCCACTGTCTTTCCAAGCAGCGTGCTACATGGACTGAAAGCCCTTTTGACGAATGACACGTGACGCATTGACATTTTCTCAAACGTCGGAAGGAAAATTGGCCGAGCTGGGCTTCGAACACTCAGTCACATGATTGACAGCCCCGCGTCGCCTAACAACTGAGTGACTTGATATCGGTAACATATTAATAAGACTCCGTATCGTATGCCGCGGCCTTACAAAGATTTCTGTCAATGATAGTTTTTCTTGAAAACCTGTTGAGTTGTTACCACAATTTGCTTTCTAGGATTTACGAGTTTTTCTTTATTGGATTTGACTTTGAAATAGTGTGAAATTTGCCTTTTAGGAGTTTTCTTATTGCCTTTGAATTTTTTGTAAATCAAAAAATCTCATTTCAGACAAATTGTTTATTGCCTTATTTCGCGGAGAGGATTTTACACGTTCGGGGAATTCTCTTACTTTTTTGTTTGAATGTTTTGTTTCACATACTTAGTAGACCTTAGTTAACCATTTCCCGAATACAACACTTTTAACAAATCAAGATTAACATATGGAAACGTTATATTAATATGATTAATGATCAGTTTGATAACAGTGTCCTTTTGTTTCAATGTTTTCAAAAGTTGTCGGTTACTGATGCGTCGAAATGCACTATGGGAAAGGGTTATAAGGTCGGAAAGTGACCAGTGTATTAAAGGGACTGAACACCATAATGGTCCAAAATCGTTATATTTTATACTTATTCTAATTCATTCAAAATACGTCGATATATATGTAACGGAATGTTGTAGAAGGTTGTACAAGTCTTGTTTTTCATTATTTCATAGGAAATAAGCAGTTAAAAAAACGTTTGCTCCGTGTTTTCCCGTTTAAAAATACCGTGGAATTTCAATTCGGCATTCTCTAACACTATCGACTCATTACATTAATGTATGCGTGAGTGTAAGGAACAACAACTCTGGCAAGGAGATTGTCAATTCGGCTGTAGTGATCACGTGATAAATATACAGCGATATTTTTAGATTTACTGGGTAACTAACCCAGTAGATTTTACAATGCAAAATAACGAAAAATCTCCGCAATATTAATAGTGTGCATATATTGCAGTACATCAGTCAGCAAATCTCAATACCTTACATGCAAAAACATCAAGGTAATAGCAATTTTTAACAATTTTCTTTTTTTTTCCGCTTTTTTCTCATATGGGATTCAGTCCCTTTAACGTTATACATGCACAACTTATTTGAACACTTAACATGTGATTAGTTTGTGAAATACTAGTTTAGATTTTATTCTAAAATAAATAACTTCACCATAAAACAGTTGAAACTATAAAATGTTTTTGAAACCGTTTTGCATGAAACCCACGTATCTGTACAAATGTATGTATGGTAAACCTTTTCTGTCGCTTTTCCAAAGAGATTGGTAATTCGGAGTTGTTAAGTATAAGACCGTCGTGTTTTTGTACTTGACAGGCAATAAAGACAAAAACTACAATTGGTGTGCACACCTGAAGGCCGATAATCGCCTACGTAATAAGGTCTATTTTGTGGGGCGTAGAGTCATAAATCACTTGTTAAAAATGTATGGCACGAACAAAAAGTAGTTCTGTTAGTGTTACTAAAAAAAGATATGTTCTGGTAAACACGGGAAATCTCTCATAATAACCGGCATCGACCGGAGAATACCGGGGAGTAAGACAGTAATGCGATGAAACGTGATAAAAGACAAATTGCTTTTTTTCTGTATCCCGATACCAAATTGAGAGATTGTTTGTGGAGGTCCCCGGCTTTCCTGGCTCTATTATTGTACTTGCTTGGCTTCAGCATGCTAACATGTATTGACAAAATTGTGTCTAGCACGTATCAGGCGATCTCATGTCCAAGATATTTCTAATTAATTTATATGATTTTTTTACGCATATTTACCATCGTGGATATCACCAATTAACCCTTTTACACAAACAACACATTCGCAATAGATGATTTTGTATACATATATGCGTAAAACTAAAGAAAGTCTGTTTAAATCAAAGAGAGCTGTATTTCATAGGGTTGTATCATTAGGAGCAATTCTTTCTTTTTAAAAAATTCGTCTGCTGAGTATGAATAAAAAGTCGTCTGCAAGTTGGAAAGAATTAAATATTCGACCACTTTATTAAACCAAAGATAAAGATATTTTATACTAACGCTTTGATTGCAAATAAACCGTTTCCATAACATAGACAACATTTCCGACGTCTCAGCAGAGAACGATTTTTTCACAACAGTGTGAGAAAATGAGGACTTGTTGTAAATGACAACCCTTAGTTAAAACTGATTTATTTAACATGGATTGCGAAGCAAGTTTTCAGATTATATTAATGACGCTCGATGTATGCTTCCTTGAGACTTAACAAGTACTCACGTTTGTGTGGAAAAATACCAAAGTCAGAACCCGCTCATCACGGGACTCGAACCCGGGACCTTTGGTATACAGTTATCTGTTACTGCGCATCGATGTCGTGAGATACAGATGAACACTTTGTGTTAGTAATGTCATGCAAGATAGTGACACTCCTGTGCACAGTGCTTATTCAGAACAAATCGCCTCTGATCGTTTCTATATATTTTGAACAATCAATACATGAGTCGTCCCACGAGAAAACCATTGTTGTGGACTAACCCGCACAGACACATTTCGCCTCCTGTGGATTTTCTGTTTCAGGAATCATTACTCTATACCTCTATCCCTAAAACGGAGGAATATGTCGACCCGGATCAGCCTGCGTGAACCGCGCAGGCTAATCTGGGTCGATATATCACTCAGAGTCCAAAACGTTGGCTTTCTCGTGGAATGGCCCATATATTGAATAATGGTGTGTATCATCTTCTTTATTCCTCTTTTATGACGAAAAAGACATTCGAATGATGCAATGACAACCCAAATCATATAAAAACAGTATACTGTTAATGTCTATTGCAAAATATGTTTAATTATGATCTGTGTACTCTTCAAATAAAGCTATTGGTATGTCTGTTCCGTTGTGGTTTGCGTTTCCATTGATCTGAAAACCACCAAAGTCGGTTAATGCCTATTGCAAAATATGTTTAATTATGATCTGTGTACTCTTCGAATGAAGCTATTGGTATGTCTGTTCCGTTGTGGTTTGCGTTTCCATTGATCTGAAAACTACCAAAGTCGGTTTTCCTATGTCTAGGCCCAAATATTCATCAAAGGCGGAAGAAAATCGCATCATTAATCATACTCAGCCTACATGTTTTCAATAAAAAAAAGTTCAGTTATATCCCCTATCTGATTATGCTCTATTTCGAGCCCCGTGTTTGAGAAACACATACTGATGAATTTGAAACACATGGGCTATGAAATATAATTTTTACATGAAACATTCTGGATAATAAAACAGGAGGCATATTGCTCGCTTTGAGCATTTGTATGTTCATTCAATGGTTTGCTAACAAATAGTTTCTACATAGACGACATAAGTTGTCTTTTTAGGTCAAAGGCAAAACTTGTATAATATGAATATCACATTTCGAAGAAACGTATGATGAGTATGACAATGGTTTATATATTGCTGGGATATGTAATATTCCATGATACTTATAAAAGCAAAAACCATGACACGAGCAGGTAAGTGCTACCTATTCATACAAGCAATTTAGTCCATCGGTAGCAGAAGACTGCCGCTTGTCATACTGACATACTACAATTATTACTACTACTACGACGTCTACTACTACTTCTACGTATACTGATACTACTACTACTATTACTACTACTACTGCTACTACTACTACTACTACTACTACTACTACTACTACTACTACTACTACTACTACTACTACTACTACTACTACTACTACTACTACTACTACTACTACTACTACTACTACTACTACTACTACTACTACTACCACCACTACTACTACTACTACTACTACTACTACTACTACTACTACTACTACTACTACTACTACTACTACTACTACTACTACTACTACTACTACTACAACTACTACTACTACTACTACTACTACTACTACTACTACTACACCTACTACTACTACTACTACTACTACTACTACTACTACTACTACTACAACTACTACTACTACTACTACTACTACTACTGATATGACTACGTTTAATAGTACAACTCCTACTACCACTTCTACTTCCGAAACTGCTATTACTACTGATATTACTACTATAACCATACAATTGCTACTTCTACTACTGCTACTAGAAAAATAATAATACTGATAATTTTTATAATTATGATAAACTCAAACAAATAACTCACCTATTAGTTGGTCTATGGGCGGTGGACTGCGCGTAAAACTGTTGTGTATTTCGTCGTCACTTCCGCCTCGTCCACTATCACTGGTGCCCGTATCTCCGGATGTTTCGCTGTGGTTGTCTTCTAGTTTGTTATTACTGCTTGGCGCCAGGAAGGACAATGGACCTGGGGGCTGCAGGAAATTAATATATAGTATTAAATATCGATACAACGTGGTAATTATAGTGTCATTGAATTTTTAAAAACAATTCTATATCTAATCAGTATCGACAAATATCAAAAGGTGCACACATATTTCCAGCTACATTTAATTAACAGTGAAACCTGTGTATAAAGACCATCCATAGGACGGCAACAGTCTGGTCTTTATTCACAGGTGGTCATTAAAGACAGGGTCATTAATGCAGACAATTAGTAATTTGGATACTAAACGTGTGGTTGCTATAGACATGGACTCGCTATTTGAAGGCGGTCTTTGGCACAGGTTTGACTTTACAATCTGTATTACAGTACGTTTAGCTTTTCCTTAAGCTATATCTAACTATTTATAACAAAAATAGAGTCGATACAGATTAAAGAGCGCGTCAAAAACGTCCTACGTGTGAAGTGGTTATTCTTGAAAACCTCGAAGTGATGGGTTATCTATGCATACCGTGGTCAGATCCATGTAGAGCGTCCCCCTCGGATGGGGGGGGGGGGGGGGGGAATCGCGAGTTCGATCCCCAGTCGGGTCATATCAAATACTTTAACAATGGAAACAATTGCTGCTCTCATCTGAGCTCAGGGATGCGGGGTTAGCATTACTATTGATTGGCTGATCAACTGGACCAGTAGTTCCGGTAACCTACCAAAAGAAACGCCGTGATATAACTGAAAGCGGCTTTAAACCCCAATTGAACAACCTGAATCCTGTTTAACCCTGTTATCTTTAAAACTCGTATATTTCAATAATTACATAAATAAATGAATGAATGCAAACTTAAATCAATATAGACGTACACAGAGTGACATCTGATTTGATTAGTTGAACGTGAATCAACTCTGCGTTCAATAGCAATGTTCGTAGCTAACGCTATATAATCTACCAATCAAATTACACTTTTTTACGAACGGTTGAGCTACCAAACGTATACACCGAACGTAAATATAGTATAGTTAAGACCGTTTAACCCTTTTCAACTCGTGTTGACGCATCTGCAGCGGACAGCTTATGAAACCATTCCGACAAAATGGAGAACGTGCTCATCGCCATGATGAGCAATTTCTCATTTTGTCACAATGTTTTCAACTCTATTCGTCAAATACGTTACCATTAATAGAACTTTTCCAGAGTGTGCCTACTTGTTTCCACAGCCGTCTGCAGGTTTGCTGTATTTTCGAAAGGGTTAACCCTTTCCCTCATACGACAATTCTGCAGCAGACGACTTTGATCATATTTTATCCAAAAATAGAAAAGCTCTATAATTGAATGGATAAACTATGACTAAAAGTGGAAAACATTGTGTCAAAAGGAAACATTGCTCGTTTTGAGCAATTTCTTCTTTTGTCACTGTGTTTTTCAAAAAGCCGTATACTGCAGAGGCGTCAGAATGCGTCTATATGAGGGAAAAGTTTAATAAATGGCTGTTAGACAGAATTATAATCAAGAACAGAGCCACGGTGTTTGAAGACAAAAATGAATGATTTTCTTGATTTCATGGATTACTCACAAAAGAATCGTTCATTAAATTTTTCTTTACACGAAATTCAATCAGACTACGAGTACAGCCATTAAAAAAGACCTATTAAATTTACCGGGAAAATCCCCGTTATCATCTATAAAGAATAACCTCTTTATAGGGGATCTTCCCGAGAAAATTAAAATGTTAAATAAAGTGAAATAGTTTTTTGCCCTCAATCTACTTTTTTTGGCCACGGCATGCAAACAACGTCATCCTCTGTGTTTTCACAATTTAGAAATTACGATATATTCTCCGTGTGAAGTTCAGTTATATTTTAACAGTAGTGTAGTAACCTGAATAGACTTGAGCAATTTCTCCTTTTGTCACGCAATTTTTCCAAAGTCATCTGTTGCAAAATGCGTCAACCCTCATTTCAAACATGGTATCAAGTTGCAGGTACAACCGATACATGTAAACGGACGGTGAAGCGTCATGCCAGATGTCGCCTGAATTACCACTGTACGTGGATGCAACAAGACCCCCTAATTGCCATATGTGGTTCAAATGTTATCAAAACCCAACAATTGTCACTGTATATTTGTCTCAAAATCGCAATTGATCGCAATTAATTTATTAAGTGGTTATCATTGTTTTGCTATGCGCATATTTAAATGCATTGTGCATTTAATGTTGTCAGATATCAGCGTGCAATCTGAGCATGGCTTACATTGTTGGCAGTTCATTGATCAAACAACACCGAAGACTACTCTGAATATGTTATATAGCTCGTTCAAAACTAAGGCTGATGGTACTAGATGCATGAGGAATCCTCTGTGATCGAGTGGTTGGCGTCGTGGATTCGAACCCAGGTGTCACGGGATCCGATCCCCTGTCGCGGCACTACGGTCATGATGGAGTGCCTATGGGCAAGGCACATTTTCTAGCCTAGTACTGGTTTGTTTACCCAAGGGTTAACGAATAAGTGAACTGTCGCCGAGATATAACTGAAATAATGTTGAAAGCGGCGTAAAACCCCAATACAACAAATAAAACTAGATGTATGCGTACAACGGGAGAAATGTTAAATGAAATGGAAATCAACAACGACGCTGAGTACCCTTGGCATTGTGGTTGGAGCGTCTGCCGTTGGAGCGGAAGATCATGGTTCGAGCTCCGGTCGGGTTATACCAAATACTTTAAAAATGGTAGGTTTAATTTCCCTCCGTGGCGCTTAGGGTTACAACTGATGCGATACTGGTTAAAGCAGCATGAAACCAATGTCAAACAAATAAGAAACAGTATTAAGCTTTATAATTCACCTTTTTAGTTGTATTATGTAAGTTTACCAAGGAAACGTCGTGATATAACTGTAATAGTGTTGAAAGTAGCATGAAACCAATGTCAAACAAATAAGAAACAGTATTAAGCTTTATAATTCACCTTTTTAGTTGTATTATGTAAGTTTCTTTCAGTCAGTGGGTGCAGGCTGGCATTTAATAGCAGTCTTAAATACGTTTTAAAAAAAGTACTAAAACAGTGCATGAATTATAAAAGAAAACATTAACCGGCCATGAAATATTATGATATGGAGTTAAAAAACCTTAAGGTGAATCAGCCATTTTAATACCGGTGAGTAATAAAAACAAAAATGATGGTTGAAACAAAACCCTTGCTGCCTTTCCAACACACTTAACTCTTTCAGCGCCACAGGCAACATTGAGGTTTTTGCAAACAATGCAGATTCAGGTGAGTCAGCTCGTAACGAGCTGTCTCACCTGAAATCAGCATTGTTTGCCTTTTGGTTACCAAAATAGTCCGAAATGTTCATAAATTGAGAAATGGACACACCCGATTTTTAACATGGAAGAGTCTACTTTAAACAATTCGGCGCTGAAAGAGTTAAAGATCATATGAACCCGTCCATGGGTAAAGGTACACGTTGGCATCCCCGAACAGTGTAAGATCACCCTGTCAATGTGCGCAGTCTTATCAGAATCTAGGCGAATTGACACAATAGTCTAACACGGTTCTATCTGACAACAGTGTCAAGTAGTTCGAATATACGATCCAACCTGCGTTTATAGACCAATCATGTGAAGAGAACAATCTGGTCTCTGTTCACATGTGGTCTTTAATTACAGGATCATTTGTGCAGAAAATTAGTAATTGGGAAATTAAAAGTGTGGTTGCTATAGACAGGGAATTGCTTTACAAAGGTGGTCTGTATCAAAGGTTTGACTGTATCTTTAACATAACTTATTGTCAATAGGACAATATACAGAGTTTAGTTTCAGATCAACCAGTTCATCCTTCTTATCATAAACTACACAAGTTGACAACACTTTCTTAAAAAGCTTGAGAAAGTAATATGTGTACAGAGTATATCATCATACGACAATACAAATGCACATACTGATCTGAATCTAAACTGTTCACACAAGACATCGTGTACCTTTCGCAGCGATGGGCTCATATAAGTATACGAGTGATTCCATCTGAAAAAACAATGTTTAGTTATTGTTCCCCTCCGAAATAACCAACATTTAACTGTTTCGCTGCTAATGGTTATTAAATGCTTTTGCAAACAATGCAGATTCAGTTGAGACAGCTCGTAACGTTCTGTCTGTCCTAAAATCTGCATTGCATTCCACTTAGAAATTAAGTATATTGGAAATTAAATGGATAGGTCCAATGTTCAACATGGAAGGATCGACTTTGTCAAATTCGCCAGTGAACGGGTTAATTTGATTTCTATTCTTTCGTAATCATATTTCAAATTGATCGAACTACAATCTACAAATTCTCTGATCGATCCATTTCTGTTCTTCCAGCGTAAATTTCTATTCCAGATTTCCTGATATTTTCTTGTACAAAATTTCAAAAGTAAAAATATTTGAAAAGACTTTCAACACATCTGGACACTTGGAGATTTAGATCAGGTACATTTAGAAACATTTAAAAAAAAAACCACCACATCAACAAAAAGAGTACCCCGATTGGTGAATCTTACATACTTGCAGAACATGGCTCTGGTTCTGCTATTCCGCACACAGGGGCGTAGCTTGGCAATAATCAATGTGTAGGCCTTCTCGTGAGAAAAATCAACATTGTGGAGTCTGCGTAAAGTATCGACCCGGATCAGCCTAAGCATGCCACACAGGCCTACCCGGATAAACACGTTTCGCCTCCTGTGAATTTTCTGTTTCAGGAATCACTACTCTATCTATCCCCCCCCCCCTTAGACGGAATGTGTCGGCCGGATCAGTCTGCGCGGACAGCGCAGGCTGATCTGGTCGATACATTACGCAGATGCGTATCGCCGCGGCTGCATTTTGGCGCATTTTTAAAAAAAAATGTGTAGGCACGTGCCTACAGTGCCTAAAGGGAGCTACGCCCCTGACATACGTATAACCAAGCAGAACGAAATACTCGTTTTGTCAATCAGCCATTTCACTACATTTACTGCATTTGAATAAACCAATTTTCAAACTCTACTATGATCATAATTAAGTTAAGCAAGTATTGAAAACCATTTTCTACTACAAATTGTAAGATATATATATATATATATATATTGTTTTAACTTTAACCCTTTCCCACATACAAACAATCTAAATCAGACGACAAGTTCTTGAATCTAAAGATCTGGAAATCCCAGAAAAAATGAACCATATATAGTTGTGTCTAACCATTAAACTACTTCTGTTATTGAACAACAATATTACTGTTGACTAAATAAATGTCTCTCTCTCTCTTTTTTGTTTGACCCGCACTCAATGCGCGTCATCAGTTGTTAGGTTTCTTTCTAAAAATGTAAATAATGCTCTTACAGGCTGTATATATATATTTCGGGCTTCTTTTGTAGTCTTTCTGTAGTAGGTTGTTGCCAAGATTGTCTTCTAAATGGGGCCAAGAAGACCCGCTCGATCTTAAGCCCCCCGTCACATTAGACCAAGTCTGAGTGTCAGGGCCATTACCAAAGAAATATAGTAACAACACGTCGTACGATAAACATAGTTTGGATATCTTTTAATTATGTTTAACCCTTTCCAACAGTCAACAAATCCGTAGTCGACTTTAGGAAAAAACAAGATGTGTTTGTGAAACACTGATGCCCCCGAATGGCAACATATAGGTTAAAGGTCAAGGTCGCAAGGTCAAACATTTTGGTACTGACAGAAAGGTCATGTCACAAGGAATACACATGTGAAATATGGTAGCCGTACCTGTTATGATTCAAAAGTAGTGGTCAAGGTTAAAGTTGTTTTCGACAGACAGACAAAGAGACAGACAGACAAAGAGACAGACAGACAGACAGGCCAAAAACTAGATGCCCACCGAATCGGTGTTTCCGGGGGCATTAAATTGTATCTATAACTGAACTTGTATTTACAAATAGAAGTAAAAACATTGTTGGCAACAGGAGAAATGTTTTCATTATAAAAGTTGATTCTGTGCTCGAGTATCTGATTGATCAGAAGCAAATTCAATCTAGAAATTGACCAATCAAAAATCTCATTATATTTTAAGCATGGTATTCATTTCTGAGCATAAATAACGATTCTGAAGTTTAACAAATTCGGGGTCCGTATTTAGTTATTCAACATAATTGGTCCGATGAAAAACGGAATAACGACAACACTGTTTTACATGGCCAGACTATTAATATACCCATGATCTTGTTTTAATTTTAAAACGCCACACATCAAACTGTCGGAATAAAGAAAATTAAAAATGTAAAAAACCGATTGAATCATGTTCATACACATGTGGGACTGATTATTTTTTATAACATCATAAATCGTTTAGCATCTTGTTGAATTTCTTTTCGCCAACAATCTCGAGGTTGTTGTCCTGTTTAAAATCGATTGCGGAATTATATTTTACCCTTTACCATAAAATACGCATTTTCGACGAAAGTTAGGGGAGACGGGACATAACCCTAGTTCGAGGGTAACATGCATTGGCATGTTTATAGGTGTAAATCCAGAACCAGCGTATCCTCTTATTTTCTAGACAGTTTGCAAAAAGCTTAAAAAACATTTAAACAACATTCACTTTTTGGATCACACAGCACGTCTAAGACAACAATTTCCGGATTGACAGCCAGCCCTTGTCACTATCAGCTTTAGCTATAGCGGTTCGACTTCACATGTCTGGAACCAGGCCAAAAGCATGTCGAATGATGGTTGTCTTACCGTTAAAAACTTGACAAATAACAAAGTCTTAAATTGCATCAAAGAAAACAATAAAGTATAGGGCGGATTTTACGGTAAAACATGGTTTTCTTTCAACGGAGAAGACGTAGAATTTCAGTCGTCTTTATAACAAATCACCAAGTGTTATATAACCTCCTTGATAAACAATTTATCGATTTGGAAGATGAAGAAGTCTTAAGAAGCTAACACACATTAAAATGACACTTTAGTGCAATTTTGTTAGGTAAAGAAAGAAGTAGAACAAACACAAGAAACAGAAGAAGTAAAAGTGGAAGAAAAAAAGAAGAGGATGAGGAAGAAGAAGAAGAAAAAAAGAAGAAGAAGAAGGAGACGAAGAAGAAGTAGAAGAAGGAAAAAAAAAAGAAGGAGAAGAAGTAGAAGAAGAAGAGGTAGAAGAAGGAAAGAACTAATAAGAGGAAAGACAACCACAAAGAAGAAGAAGAAGAAGAAGAAGAAGAAGAAGAAGAAGAAGAAGAAGAAGAAGAAGAAGAAGAAGAAGAAGAAGAAGAAGAAGAAGAAGAAGAAGAAGAAGAAGAAGAAGAAGAAGAAGAAGAAGAAGAAGAAGAAGAAGAAGAAGAAGAAGAAGAAGAAGAAGAAGAAGAAGAAGAAGAAGAAGAAGAAGAAGAAGAAGAAGAAGAAGAAGAAGAAGTAGAAGAAAAAGAAGAGGAGGAAAGACAACCTCAGCAACAAGTAAAAAAAAGAAGATGAAGAAACAGGCGAAAAACCATTAAACAATAATGTGCATACCATACTTGTGTTTCGCATGAAACGAAAGCAATGACGATAACTGTCAACAGAGATTGACATTTGCATGGGAAAAAAAAGGACAGTCGGAATTTGACAACAATACTACATATTGGGCAAAAACAATTAATTTAATTGAGGTGTTGTTGCTCCCTTTTCAACTTTATTTCATTATATCAGAGCGGCACTTATAATTTATCTTTTATTTGCGATCGCATGGTGACACACTGTGTTAACCTATGCAATGCTCATTGATCAAGACCGTTTCGAGCATCTTGGCCACAGCGGATACCAAATAAAAAAATTTCTTTTTTAAAAAAACCAACACGAAATGGCTATTAGTTGGAAAATGTAAAATAGGCTGTTCAGAAGCCCAAATAATAACTGCCACAAGCAATGTGGAAAAAAGTAAAGAGACACGGGAAAATAGGATGGATTTATGAGTCAAAGAATGATCATGGTAATTATGTTAGGAAGGCCCACCAACCATTACAAGGGTAATAAACATTACTAATGTAAAAAGAGGCGACCCTTTGCTGAATCCACCCTACTAAGTCAACCCTTTCCTAAATCCACATTTTCCTGCGTAGATCCTTTCCTAAATCCACATTTTCCTGCGTAGATCCTTGCCGTAATCCACATTTTCATTGTCACGAAACCCACCCATTAGAAATTCAGAACAATGGATACAATTTCAAAGAATTCGCTGACAAACCGCATTATCTTTAGTGTTAGTGTTATATATCAGGCACCGATTGTTTTATAAATTGAATTAGAATGTTTCCATTCATCAATAATTGCGGTTCATATATTCTTTAATTACTTTATAATATGAGCCGTTCCGCCAGAAAACGAACATAATGGCCTCTGTGTAATGTATCGATCCAGATCAGCCTGCGCAGTCCGCGAAACAAGCTTTAAGCTTATATTATATTCTGCCCGCTCATCACGGGATTCGAACCCGGGACCTTTGGTACAAGAGGCCGACGCTCTACCTCTGTACCACTGTCTTCCACCATTTTTTACTTAGACCATTCACTTGGCTGTTTGTTTGGAGAACAAATATGGTTTTACGAACATGATGAACGCCCCTGATATTCGGTGAATAAAGTAGTTGAATTATCATTGTGGAAACTGTTGTCTTGAACTAGTTTGAAACATATTATTATATTAGTTACATATTATATTATTACATATTTATTTTATCCTATAAAATATACACGACGTTGTTTTTTGGATTTGGACGATAGTGCAAACTAACTGAGTATCTCGCCAGCTTTAAATGAATTAAAACTAACATGACTATTATGTCTTTGTATTATATAATACGGAAACTGTTAAGCCCCATCACCACCCCAAAAACGAAAAAAGAAAATCACAGAAAACCACAAAATACCGTTAGGGCCATCGCCTGTGAATGTGTAGATACTCGACAGTACGATGATGATAACGCGACAGTACGATGATGATAACGCGATAGTACGATATTACGATTGTATAAACGCGACAGTACGATGGTTAAAAAACCCGATAGTATATCGCACTGTCCTCATCGTACTGTCGTATTTATTTCGCGTTTTCGTTATCGTACTGTCACGTTATCATCATCGTACAGTCGCGTTTTCACCGTCGTAATATCGTAGTATCGTACTGTCGCGTTATCATCATCGTACTGTCGCGTTATCATCGTCGTACTGTGGAGTATCGCGTTTCAGATCAACACATTCACATGTGATGGCCCTAGCGGTATTCCGTAGAAAACAGCCCAAACAATTTCAATTCTATTTCGTGTGTTAGTTGTGATAGAGTTAGGTATTTCAGACAATTTTGGAAGGATGTAAGTCGCAGATTTCAAAGAGAAGCATGAGGTGTTTCTTTTTGTATAGTATACATACATGCATGTACAGCTAGCTGTAAGTAACTGGAAGCGTTGTAAAGCTTACATTACTGCAGAGACTTCTAATACATATTAGTAGTCACATGTTACTGATTAAAATTGATCTTCCCTCTTGAAATTACAAATATAACTGAAGCAATGAATCGTGAAAGTCAAGAAGATCGTGGAAAAACGTGTACATGATAGTAATGGGGTGATGTAATAGCTTGAGGTTAGAGTCGACCGCCATACCAAACGAGGTTTACCCCCTTGAAACTGATAATTACCTGTCATCTTAACAATACGCCACTTCTAATTTATTCAACAACGAATTATACTATCAACTTCGTTGTCGGTGTTATCTCTGTTCACTTTGTATTTAGCGTATTCATACTTCGTTCACTTTACCCCTGATCTTTCAAATGGAATCATCGTCCTTCAATTAATCCTTTCCCACTTTACAAACGTATTTTGACGCATCTGCAGCAGACGACTTTTGGAAAAAATCGTGTCAAACGGTATCCTCGGTACCTAGGCTATTCATAAAATATATGATACCCAGGGCAAATTGGCTAGCAATTTCCTCCGTAACCACACTGTACTGTTCGTATCGCATGAGGTGTGAGTTCAAATCCCGGCTCGGCCAACTTTCTTTCTGACGATTGACAAAAGTTAATGCGACATGCGTCAATCGTCTTCCACCAATGGGCTAACAGTCTGTGTGGAAAAGCAGCCAGTTGCTTGGGAAGATTGTTGTGTGGAGTACTTGTGTGAGAAAACCAGGGCATGCATGAGTAGGTATACTGGTCACCGTGATATTACTGAAAATTGTTAAAAACGGCGTTTAACCCCAATCAATCAAAACAAAATCCCGCATACAACAAATGTGCACCGGACGACATTGAATTCATGAAGTATTCGAAAATTCTTTAAAATTAAAGTATTATTCTAATTGAATAGGGTTGAAAATTGAATGACACCTGGAGACATTGCTTATTATTATTTTGTCACAACTGTTGGTGTATACATCGTCCCATTAGCGCAAGAAGGTTGTAACTCCCTATTTCCACAAAAGTAACTTTTTTGCAGAAAATTAACTTATATCCATATATACACATCATATTAAAATTTTGGATTCATATCCTTATTATTTATCTTCTAAATAGTTTAATGCAAAAAGGTTGTAACTCAAAAGTGGCTATTTGTTTGGTGCAAGAAGGTTGTAACTGGGAGATACAACCTTCTTGCACCCAATTATTTTTTTTACACAATTTTTTGTGCAAGAAGGTTGCATCTCAGTGTAATTACATAAGGATTGTGTCTAAAACAGTAAAGTAAAAAGGCATTTCTGAACTCTGTACATCTGCATTGCCTTTTCTGAATCTGCACAACTTGAGAAAAGCTTCTAACAAACTTATATATGTAATAAATTTGTAAAATGTATAGATCTTTATCATATTGTGCAGATCTACATGCTGATGTGGACCTTCACTGTTCACAAAAGCCATGGCAATTTGAACCTTTTCCCATAGACATGCTCTGATAGAAAGATGACACTTGTTCATATAGAATATAATTATGACATCATTGAACCTGGAATAGAGGAAAATCCTTTCTTTCTCACCATGTGGGCAACCTTTTTCATGTTGGCTCATTTATATATATAGGATTTAGTGGTTCATTGACTGGGATTTCTTAGTCACAATCCCCAAATCTCTTTCGAGCTTGGAATGAGGATTATCCCCTCGAAAGAGTTAATCTCATCAAAAGAGCCCGGTTTTTCCCTTTTTTTACAATTCTTTCATGAATCCAAATTGGTTCGACATGAAGCTTGATCTTGTCCTTGCCTTTACCTGCCTTTCTTTCTGAGTCTCAGAACATGGGTCACGTCGGGTCTAATTATGCAGTGGTAAGAACCTTCTGTCTAGACGGAATTGCTTCACAGAGATGTATGATTTCTTTCCTTTCCACTTCACTTATTTGCATGGACTGGTTGCTTAATTAACCTTTTCCCACCCGAAGATGCATTTAGATGCATGTGCAGAAGACAAATTTTAAAAACATTATGATGTTGATGTCATTTCGAGATATTTTCGATATTTTTGCCGTAATGTGGTCTGAATATCGTCTGTTGCAAATTTGTAGTATAAGAATAAGCCTCATAAACACCATTAATTATATTTCTAAGTTTTTCTTATTGTTGACTTCGCGCCTGCAAGGAACTACACTGGGCTTAATTGGTTTATGATTGATAGCAATTCAAAATTTCTTTTTCTCTATGGTGTAAGTGAGTTGAGATAGTGTGATCAACTTTCTGTCTTCTGGTCTAGTTAGACAAAGCCGATTTAACTAGCCTGTCTATTACCACTACATCTGTCCTGTTGGTCCCATCTTCCTCCCCCACCTTTGAATGCCGTGCGATATTGCTTTTTCTTTTCATTTGTAGCTTGCTTGGGACATACCTTAACAGAGTCTGTACCATGGGATGCCAGCCCACATAACAACCCGTTTTTAGTCTTTTCTAGATGTCATCTTCATTGTCATCATTCTTTCTTGGTTGTAATCTATACTTTTCTGGAAGTCATTGGTAAACCAGGACTACCGGTATACTATGTTGAAAATACAGATATGCTGCTGAACATAACTTTTTTTAAGTTATGTTCGGGTTAGACTCTACTTCCTAGTGGTAAAGAGTTACACATTATGAGATCAGAATATATCAAAATGTCATTGGCAAAGGTCACTCTGATCTTTATACCTTGCATAGGAAAAATATCATCTGAAGATAAGCATCATCTATTTCATCTTTTGCTCCCACATTATGAAATGTAGGACTGATACTTTTTAAATCGGTATCTCATATCAGGGTAACAACACTAAGGAATCATTTTTGTTGTTTGACTGTCCGTCAGTATGACAGTAATGTTATGACTTATTAATAGGAGACATAATTATATAGTCATGTGTTCCCTAACTATTGCCTGAAGCTTAGGATACTGAGGAAAGAATAAAGTGTTAGAGAAATCTAAATAATGTGTAAAGATACAATGAGAATTTTCATTAGATATATCAAAAAAGTGTAAACTGACTTAATTTAATGGAAACAACTTAAGATAATAACCCATTTGCCTGAAAGCCTTTTGTAAAAACAGTTTTGAAACATAAAAGATCTTTAAAGCAAGAAATAAAACTAAATACGGAAAATAATAATTTTGAAATAGTAAAAATACAATGCTAGAAAAAAAAATGGTTCATTGAGCAATCTTTCTTTAGCAGATGTGACAAAAGTTGTCCGTGTCAAGGAAAGTGTTTCATTTTTATAATTTAAATTGATAAGTTCACACTTATGTATATTTGTTATGAATTTATTTCAATGTTGAAAAGAAATTATGTGAGTTACAACCTTCTTGCACTAAAATAATAATAAAAAATGACGTCATTTGAGTGCAAGAAGGTTGTAACTGGACAAATCCACTAAAACTCATTTGTATGAAATTATTTTTCAATGTAAGAGTTATAAAGCTTCCTGAAATGTATTTTTAAAACAAATATCCAAAGGATGTTCTTTGTTATGTTTTCTTTTCAAAATAGGATAGTTTTTTGCTTCTCCTGTAAAATAATGAAAAACGGAGTTACAACCTTCTTGCACTAAAGGGACGACATGTTTGTGTGCGTGGTGTTTTGTACAGCTTTCAATAACTCTTTCAGTTATAGCACAACGTTCCGTTGGTAAGTTACCACTACTACTGCTCCATTTATTCTGTTACCAGAGAGTCAGTCTTTATTCTAACTCCCCTATAATCCTGAGCTCCTAAGAAGAAAACCATTATTTCAATATCCATGCTAAATTAACTATGTCTTTTCGTTTACTAACCGTGACGACAGCATATGGAACATCGCTTATACTTGACCAATTCTACGTTCCTACTGATGACATCAATTCTAACCCTTACATGTATCCTAATATACGTTTCTCTAATCAACATTTACGTTTACCACAAATGCTTTGAAAGTCATCTATACAGGCAAATGTGTAAAAAATGCGTCTGTTCATAGACGCTCATCAAATCTCGACAACAATGTCGTAACCGTCACCACGTAGATATATACGACTGCCATAAAACGGTCTAGCCGGTCCCGGACATAAGTCGCCCACGATTCCCTTTGATATATAATCCGTATCGGCTTCATCTGGGGAATCGATTAATAGTTAGTTAGCGGAATTCGGGGAGCTTGACCAATGTGTTTTATCTACGTATGGTTCTTATTATCCCTTTTCCCACATACAACAACAACTATGCAACAGACGACTTTGAACGTTTTTTGTCAAAACATAGAAAATCTCCATAATTGAATGGATAATCTATGACAAAAAGTGGAAAACATTGTGGCAAAAGGAGAAATTGCACGTTTTGTGCAATTTCTTCTTTTGTCACTAGGTTTTCAAAACTCCGTCTGCTGCAGAGACGTCAGAAAGCGTCTATATGAGAGAAAGGGTTAACTTACAACAACTCTGCAGCCGACGACTTTGAAATTATCAAGTACAAAATATAGAAAATCTCTTTAAATTATTGTATGCTTATTGAATAGAGTTGAAATCTTTGTGACAAATGGAGAAATTGCTCATAATGAGCAATTTTTCCTTTTGGCACAATGATTTCAAAAGTTGTCTGCTGCAGAGGCGTCAGAAAGCGTCTATATGTGGTCAAGGAATACATTATATAGCTTTTCCTTGATATAGGAGATCGGTGTGGCAAACGAGTTTCGTTAAAACAATACAATACACTAACGTGTTCTATGAATGTTTTAGAAATATTTACGCCGCTTCCGACAGTATTCTAGTTATATTACGTTGTTTCGATTGTAAGTTACACATTATATCGGTATTACTTATCCTGACTACGACGTAACGACGTATCAATGGTAATGCCTTCCCCCCGAATAACTAAGCGCACAGGATGGAAGCCATTACTGTCATTTATTCGGTTTGACACGACCGCGGAACGAACCCTGGTCTCCCGCTCCCATGACGGGTGATATTACCACTACACCACAGAATCGATTGAATGAGTTTTGTTGAAAAAGACAAAAACGAAATAAACAAATATGTTCTAATGGGCACATATGTTATTTGACAGCAAACTATTAACTTCATCTTTTTATATCTGAAGTCAAAAAATTTGCAAAATTTATTTAAAGCGCATTTTCAATAAGAAGCGAAAATCTTTCAAAATCATAATAACCATAAAACAAATTGTTTTTCATTGTTTTAATCGTCATCCCTCCTTGTTGTTTATGTTTTAATTCTGCCGTATAATATGCCAGCGGCCTGAATTAGGAACGATCCCATGTTGCATCTATTTTATTTTTTTTAAATTGATGAGCCTCGTTTATCTTAATAAAATGTGTTATCGTTATTTCTTCCATATAAGGAGGGGTAGTATTCAGCTCTTTTCCCCACAATTTTCCTCTTATTATTAAAGCAAACCCTATGTTGTGGGTACTCAAAAGAATCGTCTCAGTAAGACGATTCTTTTGAGTACCCATAACATAGGGTTAGATGGTCAAATAAGGATTTTAGGACATTTGAAACGCCCCTTAATTAGAGCTCTGACACAACCTCCCAATCAAAAATCTAATCAGTCACTTGCATCCGTATTACAGACGCATTTTGAAAACATGGTGGCAAAAGGAGCAATTGCTGTAAAACGGACAGTTTCTCATGTTACCACAATATATTCAACTCTATATATAGAATCAACTAAATGTTCATTTATAAATGGTTACCACGTAGTCACCTAGATTAGTTCTAAGTCGGGTTTTTTTCTACTTGTTTGGTGTATTTGGGAACGAGTTACAAATAAACACATCTCTGTCAATTCCCTCTTGTTGCTTTAGCGCTTTAACAACATATGTATAAATTATCGAATCGAGGATACAAGTTAATCGGACTCCCGTATGCAGATGGTGTTCGGAATTTTTATGGGCCATTGTGACTGCGACTGATCACAGAGGACCGAGGCAAAGGGTCAGGCCGAACAGGGCCACCATGCAATTTATGGCTACACGCACAGCATCCAAATTGATGAATTGTTTTCTTAATTGACATTCTTACTCTTTCGCTTGTTATTATAGGATAGCGCTGGTTTATGGTAAGACGGTCATTGCCAGATGTGGCCGCTATTCTAGTTCCGATTATCATTTGATCTGCACACACGAGGTTACGCTGGAATCATTTACTACATTTCCAGCATTGAAATACTCAAATGTATCTCTATATAGTAGCTTTCCATTGTTATAAATGTTAAAACAGGATGGAATCAGTCCCAACGGTTTCTTAATTGACATTCTGACACTGCCGTTCGTAATTATAATGTAACGCTGGTTTATGGTACGTCGGTCACTGCCAGATGCGGCCGCTAGTATATATAGCTCGATTGTCATTTCATCTACATTTAGACTGGCATCGTATTACTATGCCGATCCCCGGTAGCTCAGTCGGTACCGACGCTGTCTGTCAATCCACAGGGGTTGTGAGTTCGAACCCCAGCTCGGCTAAACATTTGTTCCGTCGTTTGAATAAAAGTCATTGTGACACACGTCATTCGTCTTCCACCCATGGGCTAAACAGTCTATGTGAAAAAGTAACCAGTTTCGTCTTCCACGAATGGGCTAAACAGTCTATGTGAAAGAGTAGCCAGTTTCGTCATCCACGAATGGGCTAAACAGTCTATGTGAAAAAAGCAGCCAGTTTCTTGGAAGAATTGTTGTGTATATTATTGGTGTGAGAGAGCCAGGATAAACATGAATAGGTGAACTGACCGCCGTGATGTGACTGAATAATTGTTTAAAACGGCGTTAAACCCCAATCAATCAATCAATCAATCAATCAATCAATCAATATTATTACTACACGCTCAGCATTGGCATACTTTAAAACATCTTTATATATATAGTGCAATTACATTTGTAAATGTCTGAAAATGGACTGAGATCAGTCCATACAGTTTCTCAACTAAAATGATTACGCTTTCGTTTGTTATTATAGTAGAAGGCTGGTTTATGGAAAGACGGCCGCTGCCATGTAGCTCGAATATATTTATATATATACAAAAAGTGATTTGAGACTGGAATCGTTTTCTAATGTTAAGATTATGACTACCCTTTCAGCAATGAAATACTCTTTACATTTCTCGTCACCTATATACGCTGCTTATTGTTCACTATATAAACATAGGCTTGAAACAGTCTCTAATGTTAAAGTATCATTACACTGTCGACATTAATTTACTTCAATCTCTCTCTCTAAAGCATATGTAGCCACTTGTGGAGTGCTGCTTTAACATTATAATTCACAATAAAAATGTTTTCGAAATAGACTGTGGCATTTTGTCCTCTTTTCATATTGTGGCATTTTGTCCGTGGACATTATGTCCTGTGACATTTTGTCCGTGGACATTATGTCCTGTGACATTTTGTCCGCGGACATTATGTCCGGATACCGTAGCTCCCAATGCAACTCCCGGTACTAGTTAGCATTGTTGAACAGTGTAGACCCAGATAAGCCTGTGCATAGTCTCCGTCTTATTAAGATCTACGTAAATCGACAAAAGCTTTTTACATATGTATGTAATAAGTGAAATGTGAACAGTGGATATCTTGATCAGACTGTGCAGGTGCACAGGCTGATCGAGATATGCGCTGTTAACGCATACCAACATGTTCATTTACATCTACGGGGGCTGAAGTTAACGTCCAAGTCATATCCGTCAAATGGTCCCATCTAAGGTAATAAGAGTTTAATGTCCCAAATGACATTTTCGGGAGGTTAGGAGGGGGTTAGGGCGTTTCAATAATTAACCGCCGAGTGTCTCGTTCAAGGGTATCGAATTATAATACAGGACCCGAATATGGTTTATATACACTTGTATACAGTGTAACCTCACAACAGCGACATCTGGCGGAGGCAACGAAATGCATAGCTCTGTTTTAGATAAATGTTGCTCTTTAGAGATTAAAAATACGTTCTGTTATAAACCAACAACATATGTACGCATCTGGATGCAGGTACGACAGGGAAAGTGTGATGGTAGTGAGGAAATCGCTAGAAAAAAAGCAATTTCTACGTTTCTCGCAATGTTTGTTTAACTCATCATATTATCTTCATTTCGACAAATATTTAAAAAAAAAATATATGCTCATTTGCTTCAAATTAGAATAGAAAACAATTTTGATTCTTCCAGAGCCAATGGCGATAGTGACTATTTTTGCAATCAATACATATCTGTGTGAGTAAGCTCATTGCGAGCTGTCTCACATTAAATCATCATTGTATGCCTTTTAGTTATCAAGCTATTCCCAAACTATTATTACGTAAAACATGATGCAGCCCGATTTTGAGCAAGGAATTATCTACTTTAGGACACTCGGCACTGAGAAGAGCTAAACTGTCTTCTTAAGATGTTTTCGATCTAAGGTGTCATTTTGAGTGGTTACACGATAACTAGTATATTAGTTGCTTAACTCCTCCACTCATTGTTGTCATTTAACCCTTTCCCTCATACGGCAATTCTGCAGCAGACGACTTTGAACGTATTTTGTCAAAAAATAGAAAATCTCCATAACCTATGACAAAAAGTGGAAAAACATTGTGGGAAAAGGAGAAATTGCACGTTTTGTGCAATTTCTTCTTTTGTCACTATGTTTTCAATAAGCCGTCTGCTGAAGAGGCGTCAGAAAGCGTCTATATGAGGGAAAGGGATAAAAAAAACAAAAATCTATCCAAAATCTCAAGCCGTTAAACTATTAAATCATAACACGCATTTATATATGTAGACCTATCTATCTTGTACATCTGAAGAGAAGGCGCAGAAAGTGTTTTTACATCGTAAAATGAGAAAATATCTCCTTTCTCAAAAACGCCGACCAATAAGTACATTTATGCATTTAACCATCGGACTGTGAGATCATAGGTACTCACAATGTATCTCGCATCTATCATATATCACATTTCTGTTTTATTTCTCAGAAACTCCTGGACTCCTTCCCAGAAATCACAGTTGCACATCGGAAGTAGACGTCAGCAATCTATGTGCTGCCAAGGTGAACACTGCCGCGGCTCGTTTCCGGTTTCTTAGCAATGCTCCACTCAAAGGATATGGATTTATCCCTTTCCTTTAGCTTTGAGTTAGTTAACTTAACCACATATAACACATGATGATGAAGACGAGTAGGCCAACTTATTTGTATGGAACGCCTTTACTTATGATGACTTATTTTTTTTATAGACGGTAGATATTTCATTATATGCAGTAGATCTTTTATTATATGCAGTAGGTATTTCATTATGTGTGGTAATAACAAATCTATTGCATATATTGGTCTTTGTACAGCACACAAATTCGGATGCACTGCATATAAAGGCAGTACCACTACATATAAGAAGAGTTGCACTACATATAACCAATAGAGTACAGCATATAAAGAAAAAAATACCACACATAATGAAATATCTACTGCCTATAATAAAAGATATACTGCAGATTTTGAAATATCTACCGTATAAAAGCAAACAAGTCATCATAAGACAGTAAAGGCGTTCCATATATTTGCAAAACTATATAAACTGTCTATAAATGAGAAGTATAATGATTGAAAAGTCTTGACAGAAAACGGCATTGCCATTGAACGGGTAACACGATAAACAGACAGGTTTCAGTCAATCAACTTAACTTTTAAATTAAAAAATATTTGTTATTAGCTGAAAATACATCGTATAGAATTAGATTAAGACACTGGTTTCTTCTGAGACATTACACTAGATGCATTTATTTGGAAGATAGTTGGAATAAAAGTGGATAAAGGGAACACAATATATGCAATAATCGCAGTAACATCAAACTCATACCATTTGGACCGATTCCATTCTGTACAATTATTCTGGGATAATTCCGCGACCAGACCTTATGTACAATCTAGTCTAATATTCAAGAAAACAAATATACATTCAAAACATCATGTGATGCATGCATTCAAGTGATAAATGACATTGGTACCAAATGTCTTTCATGCAGAGCCATCCAACTGATCGCTTTATATGTATCTCACATCTATCAAAGATCTGCCTTATTTCCCCGTTACTCTGGAAACCTCCCAGAAAATACAGTTACGCTTTATAGGACGCCATCAACGATTCGTATGTTGCCAGAAAAATACCGAACATCGCGGCTCGAATTTAGTTTAAAACGTGACAGAGCTCTAGATAAAGGGAGCTTTGCATGTTCTAAAATCCTTATTTGACCCTCTAACCCTATGTTGTGGGTACTCAAAATAATCGTCTCAGTGAGACGATTCTTTTGAGTACCCACAACATAGGGTTTGCTTTAATAATAAGAGAGAAACTGTGGGAAAATGAGCTGAATACCTCCTCCTTATCTGGAGCTCTGAACATGTGAATCGCGTCTGGAGCTTTGAGGTTTTGATGACCCTCCATGCTGGCACCATTTAACCCTCTACCATATAGTACAATTCTGCAGCAGACGATTTTGAAAAAAAATCAAGACACACTTGTTGTTATGACTTTAAATTCAATCATTGACCACAGTTCAAAACGTGTGGCAAATGAAAACATACTAATTATGAGCATTTTTTTCCGTTTTGCTACAATCATTTCAAAATGCGTCTGCTGTAAGGGAACCAGAAAAGTGTCTGCATATGGGAGAAAGGGTTATAAAGTTGATTTGGCGAACAACTAGGGCGACCAAAGGAAGATCACGAAAAGCCTGCGCCTCCACTATACACTGTGCTCGGAATTTGTTATCAAGTATCTCATTGGTTGGAGACAAATTCTCTCTCGAAATTGACCAATCAGATTACTTTTTTTGGAGCATGTGTTGTTCATTTATGAGCACAGATAAAGTGTTCAGAGTTTCGGGTCCAGCTAATTGGACATAATCACTTTCATTCTTGAGATTGGTCCATCGGTATTCTTTGTAATATCATAGAGTTAAATTCTGGGAATAATGAACGGTTTCAGAGTTAAATAGTTGCGAGGCCAAGGATGCTAACAATGAAAGTTGCGGGTGAAATTATGCGTTATACACAAGTGCATAATAATTCGCAACCAAACCCATTTAAATTTAAAACTTATTTATTTTACATCGGTTGCGAAAATGGTTTTTCAACTTATATTAATCACGCTCGATGTCTGCTTCCTTGAGACATAACCATTACTCGGACCGTTAGTGTTAGTGGACAAATCCCAAAAACCAGAAGCCGTTCAACACGGAATTCGAGCCCGGGACCTTGGTACGAGAGGCCAACGACGCTCCACTACTGCACCATTGTCGTCCACCCATTTTCGTATAACGTGGACAAGAATTGTTTTATTCTAATGCCTAAGCTTCCTTACTGTCATATAATTCTCCCACGCTCATAATAATAACCTTAACCAATTCCGGATGGTAAAAGATTAATGTTAATTCTGTCACAAGGGACAAAAACATTTTAAATTAAAGCTGTATCGTGTAAAAAAATAGCGTCTGGTTCCGTGGAAATGAACAAGAGAAAACTGGGATTTTTTTATATATATATACAAACGTGAAATAAGTACTGCTTCCCCGATATAGGCATGCATTGCTTTTTTATATTTCATTATGTTTTCAAGATTGTTTTCTTTTCTATATTCACTTCTAGTGGAGTTAGATTTAAGCTTCTTTTTTTTTACATTTTTTAGGATCTTTTTTCTTACACTTGAACGCGAGAAAAGATAACGTCATTACTCGATTTGATTTCTTTTTTTCTGAATGTTGAATGCGAGAAAAGATTGCAACGTTGTGCCTTTGAATTCTTCCAAATATTAGATACGAGGGAAGGTTGCATCACTGAGTGATTTGAATTTCTTTTTAAATTTGAATATGAAAAAAGATTGCATCGCTGTACGATTTGAATTTTCCTAATCTTGAATATGAGAAAATGTTGCATCGTTGTGCCATTTGACTTTCTTCTAAATCTTTAGATTTATGAGATTGAATCTGAATTCAGCTCGAATGTAGTACGATTGGTTTTCTTAAAACGTCTCGCCAAAACAGTAGACTCACAATACTTAACTAGAACCAATTATTTAATCTGTGTTTTGAAGCAACGCACTGGCAGGTCTTCGAGCAATTATAGGTGATGCTGTGCTGTTTTCTTGATGCGATTTTATGACTTGCGTTTTAAAATAAACAATAAGAATGCACGAATAACTCGAACACGTCTATAATTCAAACACATCCATAACTCGAACACGTTTATAACTCGAATACAACGATCACTCGAACACGTCGATAAGTCAAACACGTCGATAACTCGAACACGTCGATAACTCGAACACGTCGATAAATCGAATACATCGATAACTCGACCACGTCGATAATTCGAACACGTCGATAACTCGAACACGTCGATAACTCGAATACATCGATAACTCGAACACGTCGATAAGTCGAACACGTCGATAACTCGAACACGGCGATAACTCAAATACATCGATAACTCGAACAAATCGATAACTCGAGTACATCGACAAATCGAACACGTCAATAACTCGAACACGTCGATCACTCGAACACGTCGATCACTCGAACACGTCTATAACTCGAGTACATCGACAAATCGAACACGTCAATAACTCGAACACGTCAATAACTCGAACACGTCGATCACTCGAACACGTCGATCACTCGATCACGTCGATCACTCGAATACATCGATAACTCGAACACGTCAATAACTCGAACACGTCGATCACTCGAACACGTCGATCACTCGAACACGTCGATCACTCGAATACGTCAATAACTCGAACACGTCGATAACTCAAATACATCGATAACTCGAACACGTCAATAACTCGAATACATCGACAACTCGAACACGTGAATAACTCGAACACGTCAATAACTCGAATACATCGATAACTTGAACACGTCAATAAATCGTACACGTCAATAACTCGAACACGCCTGTAACTCGAACACGTCAATAACTGGAACACGTCAATAACTCTATAAGTAATATATAAGTACCATTATATTTTCAAGATTAAAAGCCGGGTCATATCAAGTACCAAGGACTTTAAAATGGTAGATACATGGATAAAGCTTTTCATGCTTAACGCTCATGAGTGTCGCGTTACCATTTCGAATCAATCGCTGCCGTCAACATGAATGGATCAGTAGCATTGGTTAAAAACGGCTTAAAACCAACATGCATTCAAACTGAATCATCAAATGAAAAAAGCGTGCATCAGTCACGTGCAATGTATCCGGTAATGTAACTGACGCATTGTTTATATCATTTACATTTTAAAGAGGTTTTCCTTGTTTCGCTGAAGCGATATTAGCATGAAACAAACATGTAATTAACAGCACATGTGCGTATTGAAAGAACCTGTCGGCCTGTTTCAAATGCTTTTAGTTCGCCTATAGAGGGAATACGGAAGTTACCATTTCAAAGGACCAGCATCCCTCAAAAAACACGAATACGCTTCATTGACCTTTCTTAAAAAATATTTAATTTACCCTTCATCTGGTAAAAGGAACCTTTGATTATCCCTTAGCAGACTTCTTTGGTAAACATGGTAGAAGAGGAGGCGTAACTTAAACGAGATTTTGTTTTTGTTTTTGTCATCATGTGTTTAGCTCCATGTTATCCTAACATTTGATCTATGTTGTATTTTCAGTCCCATATCTTAGACGTTTTCGAAGAATAAGACTTTTTCTTCATCGTCGTAAATTATTAATGGCATAGCCGAGGTTCGTACGCATGACTCATCAGTCGTCGTGACCAACTCTGATAACTGTGGACCGATTCAGCTCACTTCATAATGAATTCAGATAGTGTCCACGAATCATTTACGGGTGTCTTTCTTCTTTACAACATATATTGTTTGGCCTTTATATATTGAGATCGTATTGTAAATGTATGTTTACATCTTTGTGTACATCCTTTTTATATTGAGATCGTATTTTAAATGTATGGTTTACATCTTTGTGTACATCCTTGTTAATAATAAACATAGCATAGCTCCAACGGTCTATTACAGGTACAGCAATGTTCTAATGTGGGACCGGATGTGACGTGTGCCGGGTGTGTCGGGTTCGATCCCCGATCGTGACGGTCATGATGTATACAGCAACATTGAGTAAATAACGTTATCTAGCCTAGTAATGGCTATATCAACCGGGAATCATGAATGAGTTTTTCTGTTACAGTGATTGACTGAAATGCTTCTCGTAGAGTAGAAATAAACGACGCCAAACTCCAATAAGATAGACGTTGATAAACTTGTTTCTGATTTAAATGACGTGTATTCCTTATACCACTGAATGCCTTCACCCGATCTTACGATGTTTCCTTTTCCCCCAAACATTAATACGAAAAAAACCCATGAATGGGTTTTTTCGCTTATAGTTAACGGGCGTGAGATTTTTTTTTTTTTTTTTTTTTTTTTTTTTTTTCAATAACCCATGAAGCTTTCTGAAATGAAACTGGGAAAAAATCCATGGGGGCCGCCATTTTGGATATGTATAAAAAGCAGACGTAAAACACAGATTGAAAATTATTGTCGGCTTTTTAATCATTTTTTTTAAAATCGGTATTTTGGGTATGTATAAAATGAGCAGAAAAACACGGATTGAAAATTATTGTCGTCTTTTTAATCATTTTTTTAAAATCGATATTTAAGATCATAAAAGTGCTGGAATTAATATTTGTACGAAAAGTTAAAAATAAATGGAAATCTATAAGAAATATGTCAAAAAACGACAGCATTAGCCTTCTACGCCCGAAACTAAATTTTGACTGTATCGTAGCCAAAGAAGGACGCGACGTCATTTCCGTTACACTTCATCTTGGCGTAACGTCAATGGAGCGACGTCGTTTCCCGCAAAAAAGTGGTACATGAAGACCCCAAATTCCTATACATGAGCTATTGACTCAATCATTCAAAGTATAATTATTTATCAAACATTGTGGCAAAAGGATAACTTTCTCATAAGGAGCAATTGTTCTTGTTGAGACAATCTTTTCCTAAATCATAGGCCTCAGAAACCGTCTCTAATAGGGAAAGGGTTTAGCAGAAATGTGACCCCTTACATAATTTGTTCCAGTCATATTGACTGCTTGAAAAAGGCAGTCGCCAGGTGGCATCAGAAAAGGGCTGATCTATTTGCTTCTTTAATGTAGGTGATCGATTAAGGATCATCTTGGCCCTCATGTTTTAACCTCGTTCATTATAAATGTATTCCTTGATTTTCTGAAAGTCTTTACTTTATTATTTTCTGTTCGTAATAATAGACGACAGCAATAAGAATTGCAAATATGTTTTGATAATGCAAGACACATGCCATTAACATTATAATTGTCTAGTCAATTACTTATAAATCCTTATTTATGGCCAAAATATACTCTTAAATTTTTGCTTATAATTATCTTGCATTTTTTTCGTAAATAGGTAGCACCTATAGATATATTAAATCAATAGCGAATGCTGTAGATTAATGTGAGACAGCACTATGTAGACTCATATCAGTCCACATTATTCACACTTTGACTTTAAAAATCACGGTTGGAGAAGTAGAGACAATGTGAAAGGAAATAATGTATAAGCAGTTAAATATTAAATTGATTGATTGATTGATTGGGGTTAAACGCCGTTTTTAACAATTTCTCAGTTATATCACGGCGGCCAGTTCACCTACTCATGCATTTCCTGGTTTTCTCACACCAGTACTCCACACAACAATCTTCCCAAGCAACTGGCTGCTTTTCCACATAGACTTTTAAATATTATATGCAAAGGGAAACAAAGTGAACCTTTTCCCACTTGTAGACACATTCGGACGCGAATGAAGCAGGCGACCATAGAAAATCATTGTGGGGAAAGGAGAAAATTGCTCATAATCAGCAAGTTCTCGTTTTGCTACAATGTTTATTCAACTCTATCTAAAAATCAAACGTTCAACTAAGAAGAATTTCCGTAGTATTGCGCTCGATGTTTCCCTGGATATTCGTTATATGATGGAAAGCGTTAAGAAAGAGTTAAGAAAGCGTTATTGAACACGTTTAATACAATTCTTCTCACCGCGTTCCGACTTTCACAATATCAGACATCCTTCAAACTCGAGTGCATATTTGATAGCATGCTAGGTTTATTGAAATAAGGCAATACTAGTTTGTCTTTTCGAACTATTACTCGGCTGCAGGCGACCTCAATCCTTCCCCACATATACAATAAATATGCAGCAGACGACTTTAAAAAACATCGATGCAAAAATAAGGAATAATCGGTTAAAATGAAATTATAATCATTGAATAGAGTTAAAATTATTTTGGCAAAAGGAATACTTTCTCATTATGAACACATTCTCCTTTTGCCACAAAATTGCGATTGTGTCGTCTGCTTCAAATGCATCAAAATGTATCTATATCGAGGGCTTGACGCGAAACGGTTGTAACTAAAACCCTATTTTGAAAACTTTTAGGGGGCAAGTTTCACCCCTTTGTAAACAATGCAAATGTAGGTGCCATTGCTCAGAACGAGCAATGGCACCTAAATTGCCATTGTTTGCAAAGAAAAATGATTTAACGCTTATAAAGACTTCATGGCGAGGTGATTAACATTGGTAAAATAGATACCGATTTCAGTTACAACCGTGTCACACCAAGCACTGGATATGTATGAAGGAAAGGGATATTCCTTACCCTATGAAGACGCATTTTGAAACGTAATCGGCAGACGTTTTTGGAAGCATTATTCCATATGTGTAGCTCGGCAGCCCAGTCGGTAGCGACGCGGGCTATCAATCCAGGGGTTGTGAGTTCGAATCCCGGCTCGGTCAACTTTCTTTCCAAACGATTGACAAAATTCAATGCGACATGCGTCATTCCGCTTCCACAAATGGGCTTAAGTCTATGTAGAAAAGCAGCCAGTTGCTTGGGAAGATTGTTGTGTGGGGGTACTGGTGTGAGAAAACCAGGAAATGCGTGAGTAGGTGAATTGGTCGCCGTGATATAACTGAGAAATTGTTAAAAACGGCGTTAAACCCTAATCAATCAATCAACCATATGTGTAATTAAATCATGATGACCATTTTCTCATTTTGTCACAATAGTTCAGCTCCATTCAATATCTCTATTATTTAATGAATAGCCATTTATCATACTTTTGCCTCGGTACAAAATTAATTTTCGAATTCGTCTGCTGAAGTTATGTTGCCGAATGGTTTTAACGATCGTTCAAACATTCTAGATTAAACTAAGCTTGCACATGCAACAAATCTAATATTAACTGACTCTACAATGTTAACTCATTATCTATGTGTAATTAAGCGAACGTATCAAATATCATGCTTCCAAACGCTTCTAAATTAAATAATTGAAAAGCTAAATGTTATCATCGCATCGCATCGGGATATAATCGGTATTTAATAATCGTCTGGTTTAAAAGCGTTTTGAAGAAAGTAGTTTAAGGTCTAGTACATTGAAACTTTGAGTTTGAAAACCAACATTATGGCATCTGCGTAATATATCGACCCAGATCAGCCTGCGCAGTCCGCGCAGACTGATCCGGGTCGACACATTTCGTCTCAGGGGGATAGACGTATAGAGTAATGATTCCTGAAACAGAAAATCCACAGGAAGCGAAATGTGGAATCCGGGTAAGCCTGCGCGGCCTGCTTTAGCTGATCCGGATCGGTACTTTACGCAGAGGCCATAATATTGGTTTTCTCGCTAGACGGCTTAAATTGTAAATGTTCAGCAATTTCTGTTTTTTTTATTTTCTTTCAGTAATAAAATATTAGAAAAACATATAATTCTGTGAAGGTTTGTATTACTCAACAGAAATATGGCCAGTCTGGTAAAGAACTATACTGTTCAAAAGTAACTTATATATAAGGATTTTGACTCCTTCCGAAATTGTTTCGAAAAGCAAATGGCAAGCATTGCATAATCCTGTTCAGATGCTGCTTTTGATCTGCACTAATACTACAACTCCAAACATATACTCATGGTGGAGTGCCCTTGGGCAAGGCACATTTTCTAGCCTAGTACTGGTTTGTTTACCCAGGGATCATGAATAATTAAATTTAATTGCGCGCTAAATGACCTTAGCTTTCGATGCGCCATAAAACAATATACATTCATTCATTCATTCCAAACATATACATCTATACTTCGAGTTAAAATTATCTTTAAAATTGACAAAAATAAATTCTTTTCAAAACTATTTCTTGTGAGGATAAACCTATGATAATATTACCATTGAGGGTATATGATTACTAATTGATGAACAAATCGAGCCCATAAAACGGAACACCGTTAAGTAAAGAAAGATATATGAGAGTCGGGTAGGGGGTTGTTTAATAATTAATGGTATAGATAAATTTCCATACCTGCCATGCTACAGATAACAATTTTATGACTACCTCGCTGTTTTTCCGGATAAAAGGACAAATTGGGATGGTAACTTACCAAAGAAACGCCTTGATTTAACGGACATCCCGCGAGAAAACTAACACTATGGCCTCTGCGTAATGTATCGAACCAGATCAGCCTGCGAAGTCCGTGCAGACTGATCCGGGCCGACACATTCCGTCTCATGGGGATAGAGGTATAGATTAATGATTCCTGAAACAGAAAACCTACAGGAGGCGAAAGGTGTCTATCCGGGTAAGCCTGAGCGGCATGCTTAGGCTGATCCGGGTCGATACTTTACGCAGAGTCCATAATGTTGGTTTTCTCGGGAGACGGCTTATATGACGGACGTATTGTTGGAAACGGCGTTAAAATCGTTCGAACAAACGAACAGGTAAAACAACCACAATGAATTCATTAGGAGCCTGTATATGTCCAGATCGCCCTGCGCATGAGCTCAGTCAGATCTGTATTAACACTGCTCGCTAATAGAGTATGTCAAAGACGCAATAACGAAGTGTGCATTTCGATCAGATATTGCGTGTGCATCACATTTCGTTTGAATTGTTGAATTGTTGAATGGGGTTTAACGCCGTTTTAACAATTTCTCAGTTATATCACGGCGGCCAGTTCACCTACTTATGCATTTCCTGGTTTTCTCACACCAGTACTCCACACAACAATCTTCCCAAGCAACTGGCTGCTTTTCCACATAGACTTAGCCCAAACACATTTTGTTTGAATCAGGGAAACAAAGTAAACAAAACGTCAATAACCAATTAAACGTGACGCGACTGAAATTATACAGCGATTATAATACTTTTTCCACAATATTGTCGTAATTCGTCTCCTCCAAATGCGTCAAATGTCGTCTGTCTCGATAAACGAAAAAAAAAAAAATGTCAGAAACCATTAATACGTGACGCGTCCGAAATTATACAGTTATATCGATTACTTTAGCCTCCGCGAAAAAATTCAACAGCGATTCGAAATATCAATTAATAATCAATGGCCAAGCTATTTTGATGCACTGTTAAATATAAATTATACACTTCTATGAACGCCCTGGTGATAGGGTATACTATTGTAATGCTAATAACCCGGTCTGAAATTTAAAGCGTATTGAATTCTGATGTAAATATCTATTTCATAGCTAATAATCAAATCCTTTGACGCTTTCCAATTGTGATGAATGTATTATTATACCGAGATGTTAATATCAATAATATGTCTTTCATTTCGAGGGCCTGGCGTGAAACGGTTGTAACTAAAATTGCTATTTTTTTTTACCAAGGTTTATCACCTCGCCATAAAGTCTTTATAAGCGTTACCTCATTTTTTCTTGGTAAACAATGGTAATTTAAGTGCCATTGCTTGTTCTGAGCAATGGCATCTAAATTTGCATTGTTTACAAAGGGGTCATAATTGCCCCTAAACAAGGGTTTTCAAAATAGGTTTTTAGTTACAACCGTTTGCACTCGATTTGTAAAGCGAGTCGCCAGACGGAATTTGATCCTCGGTGATTTTAGACAAGTGAATTGTCAGATCAGATTATGTTTACCAGCAGACTGATCAGGGTCGTCATCCTGTATCGCAATATTGGCGGGTATGTTTCTTTGGTAGGTCAAGGCTTTCGAACGAAACACGAATGTTTAAATAAGCAACGTAGGTTGTGATTATTTTTTATCATATCTGAAGACGGGGTTCCGAGTGACTGTATACAGAAAAAATAATTTATGTGTTTTATATTCCTTTTTAAAGTAACTGCTAACAGAGTTTTTTTATGAATCTTGTAGACATTTTAAGAAAGGAAAAACAATTCGAAGCCACCTATAATTCGACTGTACAGAATAGTGTTGAACCATTTTGAATAAAGATCTCTTGACGTGCCTTAGAGTTCAGCCTACACAATTGTGTAGAAATTGATCCATGTAGTTTATAAATATCATGAACCTTTGTGAAAAACATTAATGAAGGTAGATACAACATGTTGCCATAACCCTTTCCAACATACACCAAATATGGATCATGGATTTTAATAAAGGAAAACCAATTCGGATGCACCTATAATTCCACTGTACTGAATACTGTTGAAACATTTTGAATAAAGATCTCTTAACGTGCCCTAGGGTTAAGCCTACACAATTGTGTAGAAATTGATCCATGTAGTTTATAATTATCATGAACCTTTACTGAAAAAGTTTTTTTCTTAAATTTTCAGAACATTAATGAATGTAGACACAACATGTTGCCATAACCCTTTCCAATATACAACACATATGCATCAGACGAATTTGAAAACATCAAGGAAAAAATAAGGAAAATATCTTTAAATGAAAGTATTAAAAACATTTAGGCAAAGGCATATATTGGTCATTATGAACAATTTTTCCTTTTTCCATAATGTTTTAAAAAAGTCTATGCGTCTAAAGCGTAAACACGTGGGAGAAGTTTACTACTGATAACATAAAAAAGGTCAGAAAGTACATGCAATACAAAGGGAATGAATTGGCCATTGAGTCAGATCTGAATACTTTGCATAATTGAATACGCAGCATAACAAAGGTATAATAAAACGGGATAAATAAAGGCCACACAAGAATCGAACTTATGAGTTTGTTAGAAATGCAGAAATATCGCATCAATAAACCCTTGGTGTATTCGTGCTACGGCAATCTCAACGTATTTTGATATTTCGATGTTATTTTAATTGTTTAATTGTTTGATTGATTGATCGCATGATTAGGGTTTAAACGCCATTTCAACAATCGTTCAGTCACATCATGGTGGTAAGTTCAAGGCTTACATACATAACATTATCTCAAAGAAACTGGCTGATTTTCCACATAGACATTTAGCCCATTTGTGGAAGAAGAATTACGATTGTTTCATTGCCTTTTGTCAAACGTCAGACATAATTCTGGCCTAGCTTGGGTCTGAACGTACGAACCTTTGATTGACAGTCCGTGTTTTATCGACTCAGCTAAAGGGGTAATCAACGATTGAATTAGTTGGTTCATAACAGTGATGGCCATTAATATATCTACCAAGCGGTATTGTCTGAGCTGGGTCTACAATGATCGCATTGTCTCGATAGTCTGTTTTACAAGGCAACCACTCAACAGCTTACCATCTATCTCACATTTTGATTTTTTTTGTTGGACGAAAGTTCGTACAAACATATTTCAAACATTTAAAGAGTATTGTTTACAAACAAATATTCTCTCAATTTTATCAGCTAACTCTCCAGAACTTACTGTGTCAGCAGTTATGTTCGTAAATGTTGCGTTACCGCATTTTAGCAAATCCAATAATCAAATTGCAGTGCAAGTTAAGTAGTTGTAATACAATTATACACGTGCTACTGTTAGAGTAATATAACACTTATTGGAAAGTGTTTACAACTATTTTATTCGCATAAGGACGTTATAAAATTATTATAGTCCGACACACAAAGATGGGAATGGTAAAATAGCGTACGTAGCACTGCCACCAGAAGCATTTATTAAGGTAAGTGACCTTAACAGACATACGTTGGTCACGATTATTTGCAATAGGTACCGATGACCCTTTCATTCAAGCCGAGTACCAGTAGCTCTGAATGTGCGACGCCAGCTGTCAATACAGGGGTTGTGAGTTCGAAACCCACGAGTTGGAAAACTGGCCGACATGATGTGAATGTTAAAGTGTTGAAATCGGCGTTATCCCCCAGTAAATCAATCAATATTTCGTTCAAGCCGAAAATAATACCAGTCACATCAAGATCATTAAGCATATTCGACTTGTGAAATCACCTAAGTTTGCTCATTCCTATCAAGATTATATATATATTAGAGAACCTATTTTAAGCCACACAAACTGTCATGCATCACAAACAAACATAAACAATTAATCGTTTAAAACTACCCGGTTCTCACGCATCTCATTGCTTTTGTTTATGATGCAGCAACCTCGTTCGGCAATCGAGTGTACCGGACAGAACATATCGATGTTTTTGATTGGCTGAAATACTGCATCTAATTTGCATATCGGATCTATAATTTGGCATACATGTACATGTTCATTAATAATGAAGTAGAATTCCATCACATTTGCGTTACTCCTATGTCATTTAATGTGATGCCACATTTGTGATAAAACAATATCTTAATTGTGCGGATCGATTTTATAAATCAGGATAGGCACCTAGAGAGGCACGAAATGAAATAGTACACTATAATATATTAGCCGTGAGCTTGCGATTTGGGGTGTAAAAGCACCTGAAAAGACTGGAGAATCATGCGAGTCTATGCATTCGCGAAGCATCAGCAGAGCCTTTACTAACCGTCTACATGTGATTTAGTTCTAGATGGATATGGTGACAACAAACTAAAACAGTAGCACCATTAGTATTTACGCCAATTTATATTTTATTTTCTATTATCCCATTATGGAGATTGAAAACGACCCCAAGTTTAGGTTAGAAGAACGAAATAGTCCGTGTTTTATAATTCCATTCCATTTAGATGCTGTTCTACTTTCACTTTTGGTTTTGAATGATTTGTCAAATCTCGGAAAAAATGATTAATGGGACATTGACGTTGACAGTCATTTTAGTCATTCAATTGTCTATCGTGGTTTATATTCAGATGTATTCATTGTCACTGTTCAAATTAATCGGGTAAATTATCGACACTTCCGGTCACATAATACTAGTTCCGGTGTTCTAGCCGTAATGCAATTCCCGTAACCCGTTTCCCCTGACAGCAATCTGTCATTAATGCACAACGAACGGTCCGTAGTTTTACATCGTTTGAGTCTAGTCATATTGCAGACTGCTACTACTATTGCAACATTGACTCGTATAAGACAATGATGCAGTGGCAAAGCATAGGTATTTCGTTCCAAAGGTTCCGGGCTCGAATTCCGTGTTAGCGGGTTATAACTTTGGGGGCTTTCCACACGAAACGGCGCGAGACTGGTTAACTCTCCAGGATGCAGACATCGCGAGCGTGATTTATATGAGCTGAAAGCCTGTTTCGCAATCGATGTAAAGCAAAAAGATTAAACTAACATTGACTCGGTTGAATACAAACATCAGCGTATTTACTACAATATTGTTGAAAAAATATTTGTCTGCGCATCTACATATATATTCTAAGGATCTAGATAAATACTGCTTAACAGAAAGTCCTTGAAACCTTCTATAGTTCATTGTCGAAAAGTGCACATCCATTCCATGCGCTGGCCCATCTGATATCCACTGGTCGCAAATGAATTAGTTTGCTTGTGTAGCAAAATACTTATAACTTATATCAGTATATCTAAATATTTGCTCGTTGGTTCCAAAACTATAAAACTATTAATTGTGCTTAGACTGTGTGCTCATGTAAATAATAGCTCAGCAGCAATTTTGTTCCTGAAATAGCGTATTTAGAGCATAAAGTTCATTTCATATCTTGCGAAATAAATTTGGAAGCGAGAAGGCTTTCCGAAGATACCGAGTTAATGGCGACGGCGATGGGTTCCCGAACGTCACGAATGGTTGCCGATGGTTTGCCGATGGTTTGCCGAAGATCCCAAAGCCGTCCCGAATAAACATTCGGAGTCCAAATTTTAAAACTTTTAAAATTTGGATTCCGAAGTTTTTTCGATCCCGATTTGGCCCCGAAGTGCCGAAAAGGGTTCCCGAAGTGTTAAGGAAGGACAGGAAGGGTTCCGGAACATCGCGAAGACTTGCCGAAACCTCCCGATGTTGCGAACTCCGCTTTCGGGAACCCTTCGGAGGCCTAGTGAACGGCAGCTATTAGCAAAGTAGTCTCTTCGAGTTACTGTGGAGCTCACGAATTGTTACTCCGTGCTCACAATAATCTAACCAGGGACAGGTTGACCACGCGAGCGAGCGTTGCCCTACCGTTAACGTAATATGTAATCTTGTTATTGAATCAGTTTATATCATCCTAACAATCCGTGTTCCACTGTCTCCGATATTTTTGTTTCGGAGGCTATACTGTCAAATAAAAAACATATCTGTCAGATTAAACAGAATATCGGAAACACAATTACATCTTGATAACACAGGGACATCGTCCCTTCGCCTTCTGAGACTAGTTTACGTCTGTCGTATGAAAGATCTACTAAGGAAGGCTGGAACCGTTATTCCGCTGGTTTCTTAAAACTGGAATTGGGGAAATGTGTATAACGAGTACACTGTGGGCCCAATGTAGCCGAATGGCGTGGAAGTTAATCATTGAGTAATTTGTATGTGTTAATAACTTAGTATTACTTCACGTTAATAAAAGTGTTTGTTTATTCCATCGTTCGGTTTCATACTCATTACTCTTGTATATAATTCGTACATATTGATTGGATTTATTTTGATTTTCATTCACGCTTGTTTGTTTTGTTTAATTCGGTCTTTTTGCGTATTTTTCAACATTATTTCAGTTATATCTCCGCGCAGTTAACATATGCATGCGCTCTTGGTAAACAAACCATTACTAGGTTAGGAAATGTGCCTTGACATACGCAAAGATCAAGATCAACCGCGTTCTGCTCTGTTCACAACATGTCACAAACTATGTAAATTTAAATTAAATTACATATTTGTATACGAAGGCAGATATGTTTCTATAATTCTTATAACTACGGAATTGTTGGTTTTCCTAGATCTCATTAACTCTTTTATTGCCGAATTTCGCAGAGTCGATTCTTCGATGTTTAACATATAACCACTTCATTTTTCGTCCAAACGAGAAATGTAGTACCATTTACTGTTAAGTGGCAAGCGATGCATATAACCGGAGAGGCAGCTCGTTACGAACTGTCTCGCCTGAATTTAACTCTTTCAGCGACGAATTGTTTAAAGTAGACTCTTCCATGTTCAAAATCGGGTGTGTCCATTTATCAATTTATGAAAGTTTTGGACTATTTTGGTAACTAAAAGGCAAACAATGCTGATTTCAGGTGAGACAGCTCGTTACGAGCTGACTCACCTGAATCAGCATTGTTTGCAAAAAACCCTCAATATTGCCTGTGGCGGTGAAAGAGCTAAATTGTTTGTTTTGCAAAAAACACTTTCATTGCCTTCAGAAGCGAAAGGGTTAAGAGTATATAGTCCGTTCACACCAGTCTGCTTACAGTACATGACTTATCGGATAAGTAATAAATGTGACAAGGGTTACTGGTACCCAGTAATTACGCGCCATCTTGAACTACTCGTTCCCCTTCCTTTTAACCCTTTACCTCATACAAATGTACAACAAAACTGCAGCAGGCGGCAGTGAAAAACATCCAGGCTAAAAGCTTGAATATTTACAAATATGATACTATAAATATTGAATAAAGTTGAACACGTGCAATTTTGCCATTTATCAAAATGTTGTCGCAATTCGAGTGCTTCCGATGCATCATCCAGCTGCGTCTGCAAGTGGGAAAGGGTTACACGTAATGCTTATACTTACATGTATATTAGTATGTGTATTGGTGATACCATTTGTTTGACAATATAGAAGTTATATGTTTTGGACATTATGTACGCTTTAACATAATATAACAAAATGAACTTTGTTCATACTTGATTTGAAAAAAAAAAACACACACAAAGTTTCCATCAACTTCTTGTCTAAAGCGCTCACAATATCGAACGGGTTATATTTGGGTCAAATGGAATGATCGTCACCACGTACAAGCAGTGAAGAGCAACTCGAGGGCTTGGCGTGAAACGGTTGTAACTAATTTGGTGGTTTTTTTACCAAGGTTAATCACCTCGCCATAACGTCTTTAAAAGCGTTAAATCACTTTTCTTGGTAAACAATGGAAATGTAGGTGCCATTGCTCGTTCTGAGCAATGGCACCTAAATTTGCATTGTTTACAAAGGGGTCAAAATTGCCCTTAAACCAGGGTTTTCAAAATAGATCTTTAGTTACAACCGTTTCACGCCAAGCCCTCGAACTGTCCTCCGATGAAATATCTTGAAACGACATTCAATAACAAGTTTGAAGTAACAAAAAAAAAAAAAGTTGCTGTTTTAAAGACGTTTGAGATTTCGAAACAACCCAAGTTAAATTACATTAATCGAGCTTTCCCCGTCCCAAAATATTTTTGATTGTCAAATATAAACGAAATTTGTCAGGATAAACACTCTCTAGGAAACACAATTACAGTTTCAGATAAATGGGACGATTTTATCTTAACGGATTCTCGTATCCCTTTTCAGAGTGCAAAATGTAGCATAAAACTGGTTCGTGCTACATTTAACTCAGTTTTATTGAATTATAAAGCTGAAATAAATTTTCGGATTTCGAAATGTTTTTAGAGGTTCAGACTTGTAGAATTGATTATAATATACGAACTAGCATGCAACCTTGTGAGAATTGAATGCACGAGATAAAAACAGATTTATTAATCACGCTAGAAAATTTTCGAGTGTCATTTGAAGTAAAATATGTTGTAATCAATTCCACTAATATCCAGAGAACTGCGTTTTAATCAGTTTTTCAAATATTCACGGCCGTTAATAATGTCCCTCATTCTGACGCATTTAACTTTCATTCTAAGAGATTTTCTATGTTATTGTCAAAATGTTTTAAAACTTGTTTACTGCAGAGTTGTTATATACGGGAAAGGGGTGTTTGTTTTGTTTGTTTTGTTTGTTTGGAGTTTAACGCCGCTTTCAACAGCTTTGGTCATATCACGGCGGTCAGTGCACCTACCCATGTTTTCCTGGCTTTCACACACCAGTACTTACACAACATTCTTTCGAAGCCACTGACTACTTTCTCACATAGATCAGAGGTGAGAGGCAATGGAAAACATCGCCCAAAAGAAAGGGAAAGGGGTGAAATCAGAATCTGGATTTGAACGGATTTCATTGGAAAACATTTTACAGACCGTATTACATTAGTAATATTGTTACTTGGGCAGATTGTTGTTGTAGAGTACTGGTGTGAGAAAACCAGGAAATGCATGAGTAGGTGAACTGGCCGCCGTCACGGATATAATTGAGAAATTGTTGAAAACGGCGTTAAGCCCCAATCAATCAATCAATACATTAGTAATAGATCCGAGTCTAGCTCAGCCAGACTCACGCTGTCAATACAGGGGTTGTGAGTTCGAACCCCAGCTCAGTCAATATTATTTCCGACGCTTGGTAAAACAAAAAGTCAATGTGACAAGCACCATTCGTCTACCACCAAATGGGGCTAACAGACTATGTGGTTAAACCCTTTTCCCGCATACAACAATTCTGCAGCAGACGACTTTGAAACATATTAACAAAAATCTGTAAAATATCAGTAAATCAGGGTTCAACCATTATAAAGAGTTAAACAGACTGTGGCAAAAAAAGAAATTGCTCGTATTGAGTAAATTCTCCTTTTGTCCCCGTATTTTCAAACTTTGTCTGCAGCAGAGGTGTCAGAAAGCGTCTATATATGGGAAAGGCTTAAACACTTGCTTGGAAACGACGTGATATGAATGATCAAATTATGAAAATAGCTTTTAAGCCCTGCAAATCACTTGTATCATAGAATGTTTCGAAACACGGCTGACACACTACACGGTGTCCTCTTGTTTTAGATAACATGGGAATGTAGACATATCTGTATCTACATGTATCATAAATAACCTGATTTCATCTTTGTCTTGAGCATTACTTTTAAATGTATTATCATCAGGGGCGTAGCTCCCTTTAGGCACTGTAGGCACGTGCCTACACATTTTTCTCAAAATGCAGCTGCGGCGATAGACATCTGCGTAATGTATCGACCAGATCAGCCTGTGCTGTCCGCGCTGACTGATCCGACCGACACAATCCGTCTTAGTGGGATAGATGTATAGAGTAGTTATTCATGAAACAGCAAAATCCACAGGAGGCGAAAAGTGTCTATCCGGGTAGGCCTGTGAGGCTTGCTTAGGCTGATCCGGGTCGATACTTTACGCAGAGTCCACACTGTTTATTTATTCACGAGACGGCCTACACATTGATTATTGCAAAGCTACGCCCTGGTCATTATAACGTACTGTAAGCATAGTTTGCACTTAACCCTTTCCCCACATGCATAACCCATGCTGATGCAGCTACATTGGACACCTCTTGAAAACATTGTAGCAAATGGTAAAATGTGTACCAATGAGCATTTGATCCTTTTTCTACAATGTGTTCAACTATATTCAATTGAATGATTGGGGCTTAACGCCGTTTTTAACAATTTCTCAGTCATATCACGGCGGCCAGTTCACCTACTCATGTGTTTCCTGGTTTTCTCACACCAGTACTCCACATAACAATCTTCCCAAGCAACTGGCTGCTTTTTCACATAGACTTAGCCCATTGCTGGAAGACGAATGACGCATGTCGCAATGACTTTTGTGAAACATCGGAAAGAAAGTTGGCCGATCCGGGATCCGAACTCATAACCCCCGGATTGACAGCCCGCGTCGTTACCGACTGCGCTACCGGGACTCGGCTCAACTACATTCAAACAACAACTAATGATTTAGAGACATTTCCCATATATTTGTCTAGATGTTTGCAGAGTCGTAGATTCTGAAGATCTATTCTGTAAACATATTTGTCATAAATGAAAGCAGTAACTGCGTAGGTCGAGAAAACTAAACAATATGTGTACGCTTACATTCACATTTGTTATATACGTCTTTGACAAGAACCTTTGCCCTTAAAGATATTTGTTCAAACTGCATGTGTCGATTAAATATACACTCTTTTCATAAAATTGTTTGAAAATGAATTACTTTTGATAGGTTCCTTTGAAATTTGGTCCGTGGATTATTTGCCACGGGGGCCTATTTTATCATCCGGTTTCAAAGAGAAAAAATAACGTTTTTCACATACGCAGCCGTAAATCATAACCATATTGAACGTTGCGGGTTGCCATATAAAACAACTTTCCTGGATTAAATGTTAGGGATATAATGAAATTGATACGGATAGACCCTTAAATACGATGAGGCTGAATGTAAGAGATACAGTATGGTTTGAGGAATAAAAGGAAGCGAGGGAAATGGTCCAGTGAGTTTGGGTCTTGTTGCAACTTCAATATGCTATCACGTAAATTATTCCCACTTTACAATACGTTTGCCGCTGACGATATTACAATGAGCAATTTCTCCTTTTGTCATAATGTATTCAAAACTCGTCGGCTGATGAAGAGGATACCATTTATTGATACATTCGGGTTTAACGCCGTTTTCAACAATGTGTCATTCATATCACGACGACCAATTCACCTACTCATATGTTTCCTGGCTATCTCACACCAGTACTCCACAACCCACTAGGACTCCAACTGCGTTTGTGAAGCGTTTAAGGCACACTATGTTTCTAGATGAATTAATTGATTCGTTTTTTCCCGCCGCTTTCAACAATTGTTCAGTTATATCCGAAACGGTGTTTTTCTAGGTAAGTTACCAGTATTACTTGTCCATTTATCCGAACACCAGCCAGTCAATCGTAATGCTAACCCCGCAACCCTGAGCACCAAAGAGGGCAGCCACTACTACAGGGGATCGAACCCTAAAGTTAAAAACTTATTTATTTTACATCGATTGCGAAACAAGCTTTTAAGCTTATATTAATCACGCTCGATGTCTGCTCTATGATCGAACCCTAGACATCCGAGGCATCCGAATCATCTGAGGCGGACGCACTATCGCTACACCACCTAGGCGCTTTATGTTTATAGGGTAACACTTATACATTTCTCTCAAATGAACGTTTTTTATTAAAAAAGAAAATACCTGTAGGCGAACAGTGAAGGTTCGCAAGAGTCTTCATCGTTCGTACAGCCAACAATTTCCCCCTTAATCGCTTAACTCTTTCAGCGCCGAATTGTTTAAAGTAAACACTTCCATGTTCATAATCGGGCGTCTCCATTTCTCATGTAATTAAAGTTTGGACTAGTTTGATAACTAAAAGGCAAACAATGCTGATTTCAGGTGAGACAGCTCGTTACGAGCTGACTCACCTGAATCTGCATTGTTTGTAAAAAAACTCGATATTGCATGTGGCGCTGAAAGAGTTAACCAGGCTCGTATATTATAGAAAATGTATTATCTTCATTTCCCGCAATGATTAAATATTTCAAAAAATAGCTTAGTTGTGAAACTTTACACATGAGACTTGCGTGAACGATGATTAGAAAAAAACTTTCGATACATGGCCGATTTTGAACTTATCATTTACATAAAACACACATGTCCCAATTGTATCGTCATTTTTCTTCAAGAAAACGATCCTAATATAATCATACCAGGTAAATAGTTCAAAGAGACGGGTGAAAAACGCAGATGTATATAAAACGATCCGTTAAGGACGTTGCCTGTTCCCCCTAAAATACTGGATTAAACAGGATTAGCGTGATGAAAGAACAGCAGCAGGAAAAGACGGATACTCCCATAGATCCGAGAAAACTACATGGACTACAAGACTTTCATCTTATCATGATTAAACTATTCCCTGATAAGGCTGTCGCCATAAAATATTACACAATACAAGTTTCCTGGTTTCGGCGTCAGGTCATGTGACCTGTTCACATTGGGGGTTGAATATTATTACGACCAACATTGTTCGTGCTTTATTCCGTACTAGACGAAACTACATTCTGGATACATCGTCACAATAAAACCGAGCTTTGGGACTTTGCAACACACGATGATCCAGATATCCTTAGCTCGTCATACAAGTCATCTTAGTCATACTAGATCCTGTTAACCCACTGAAGATAATTGAGCCGTCCCGCGAAAAAAAAAAAAAAAAAAAATGTTGGACTCTGCGTAATGTATCGACCCAGATCAGCCTGCGCAGTCCGCGCAGGCTGATCCGGGCCGTCACATTCCGTCTCAGGGGGATAGAGGTATAGAGTAATGAATCCTGAAACAGAAAATCCACAGGAAACGAAAAGCGTCTGTCCGGGTTAGCCTGCGCGGCATGGTAAGGCTGATCTGTGTCGATACATTACGCAGAGTCCATAATGTTGGGTTTCTCGCGGGACGGCTCATATATTACACGACAATGCAAAACTGCAACTTGATTATAAAATCCCCTAAGATCGATTTTCGCGTAACTCTGTTCAATTCTGGTAACTTAGCGTTTACGTCGATTCAGGATCTACCCTTTCTCACATGTACATACGGGTACTGACGCATCTGCTTCCCACGAGTGTTTGAAAACATTGAGGGGAAAAAGGTGGTTTTACTCATAATTCAATTTGAATGTTTCCATTTGTAAAGAGTTTTCTCATATGCATATTCGCTAACATGTTTTTCAAATGTGCCTGATGCTGCCAATACGTCTGTGTTGGAAAGAGTTAAAATGTTATTGACAAATTACGACGTTTGGCTTCTTTTTTCAATGTATATATAGACCACGATTGTACAATAATGCCTGCACTTGACCCTCATTACCATTAATGTTGACAACTTTTATTATCCAATGTTCGTTTGTGTAGGACTAGTACTTGACTATACTTGACTATGTGTATTTGCTGATTCTGATTCTTAAAATTTCAATGAAGAAACAAAAGTGTGTAGCCCCTGAAACTATTTTTTTGATCTGAGAAGCTTGGCGATATGACACCGAAACAATGAAAACTTAACAAACAAATATAAAAAAAGATAAACGTCTCCGGAAGTCGGTTATCATGTGACGCGTCATAGTCACAAATCTCGCCAAATCTCGTGAAGGATGCAATGGAATATTTCGAGATTCAGGCAAATCCTTTGAACAGCGAATCTCGTTTTTCATTGTCACTTTGAAGCCGCGCTCTACGAAAACCAACCTTAGTTCATTCGGAAAATTGTAGTTAAAAGAAAATGGCATAAAGCACGTCAATAAATACTAAATGCGCACTAAAAAACATTGTATAACAATTACGAGGGAGGGAATTTCAACAGTTAAAATTAGTCCAGGACGTCCAGAGTGATACCGAGGGCTTGGCGTGAAACGGTTGTAACTAAAATTGGTAATTTTGTTTACCAAGGTTAATCACCTCGCCATATAGTCTTTATAAGCGTTAAATCATTTTTCCTGGTAAACAACGGAAATTGAGGTGTCATTGCTCGTTCTGAGCAATGGCACCTAAATTTGCATTGTTTACAAAGGGGTCAAAATTGCCCCTAAACCAGGGTTTTCAAAATAGGTTTTTAGTTACAACTGTTTCACCCCAAGCCCTCAATACGCTTTGTAAGGTATATCATTATTAAACTTTCTTTGCGTAAACAAGAGAAATTGTCAATAGAGTAAATTATCTTTAATGTACAATGCATGTCACACGCTTCGTGGATGTACCTTTTTGACTTATAAGCGAGCATTTACAGTTCCAGACCTGATTTCGCGGATATGCATGGTGCTCTGGATCTTCAATCGTCATTAATACCTTTGTGGCAGGTTTTTCACGAAGCGCCGCCAATATCATAATAAAACTGGCAGCGTTTTCTGATTACTTGTCATTTAGGGGAGCAACTAATGGCACTTTGGTCGTGCACTCACATCCATCTTTGTACTAGACTTTAACCCTGGCTATTTTTCATGACGAAGACAACCTCCCTTTCTTAGAATAAACGTTAGTTGCATGTTGGCATTAATTCTGTTGCAGTTTGTGTTTTATCATTCATGTCACATTTCCTCTACAGTTTGGTATCATAGCACTTCTAATCTTGCAAAAAGACAGTGTTTCATAAAGATAGGCAGTTAAGGTCAAATTACGCTAAACACATCCGCTGACTTGCTGATCTACAGTACTATAGTCCCTAAAAAAACCTTTGTTTGCTTAGAAATTAGTGTATGCTATCACCAGAATGTATTGAATATATGACATTGAGTTAATATGCATTGTGATTGTGTATAGGATGCACTGGAAATGATTGATTTGATCACTTTTAGTATTTTGACCTTGAGAATGATAAACACCGGTTTTGTCCGGGCCCGATTTGGTCCAAAATGACGGTTACCATTTTCGCCTGGTAAGTTCTTTCTTGCATATGTATATGAATTTAAGCCTTCAACTGCCAAATGCAATTACAGGCGTTTGCAAACAATGCAGATTCAGGTGTGACAGCTCGTAACGAGCTGTCTCTCCTGAAATCTGCATTGTTTGACACTTAGACATTCCATTTTACCAAATGTTCTATTGGTCGAACAATGGAGTAATTCAATTTCCATCCTGGATGTGTCGACTTTGTGAAATTCGGCAATGTAAAAGTTAAGAACGCACTGAATGACTAAGCCATCCAGTGCCTTTGAGATTCCGAACCAGTGTGACTAATGTCTTTACCCACACAAAAGGTCGATAGCGATACTCTGACTTTCTTACATGATGTTTGCAAATACGCAAAAAGAAAACACATTTGTTTATCCAGGGACTAGAAAGATTAATGAAATATCGCCCAACCAACTAAATACGACGTCTGGTAGGTTTGACAGTTTAGCGAGATTATATTTGAGCCGCGTCACGCGATTTCGGGTCTTATTGCTTATTGCGATTAGGGAAATCTTAGACGAGCCTACTATTGGTGCGAACAGTCTCATCAGAGTATTCACTCCCCATCTACATGTAATATGCTCCTATATATGCAAATCATAACATACAAACTAGAAATATACAGACACAAGCTTCACGCCAATGTAGCTTAAACTGATAATGATACCAAACCGGAAGTAACTAAGTCGCCAAAACGCAAAATGCAACTTGTTTGTAATTTGATAAATTGCTTTACGCCGCGTTTATCACTGTTTCTGTTATATCACCGTGTTTCCTGGGTAATTAACCATTTATCCTTACTCTAGCAAGTCAGTCGTAATGCTTATCATACAACCTTGGACGCCAAGGAGGAAACAACATTACAACCATTTGTTTGAGTCTTAAGTATGACCCGGTCGAGAGGACCGAGCGCGCGACCTCCCATACCAGAGCAGGACGCTCAACCACTACACCACCGTGACAGTCATATGTAATCTAAATCGTGTCAGAAGAAATCGATCCTCTAAATTTGGTGATAAGGAAAGATTAGCGTCGGAGTCTGATCAGGCACTTCCTACGCTCGCAATCTGATCGGGATATTATTGAAATTAAAAAGTGCGCTATTTGATCGAATTTGTCTTGCATTTCAATAATCTCCGAATGTCTATTTTTGTGTGGCGGGACATAATGATGTGATATAAGGCCGGTAATTCGGTGACTGAAATCCGGAAGTTTTCGCAAACATGCTATGTCTGTGACAGCTCTGTACATCCGTCTTAGTCTATGGTGTGAGGCTGTTATTTAAAGGATGGAGCAAGACAGCCCGCGTTATTCTTTGAGACGCACTCAGAAGAAGATGCAAATAGTGTTCTCTCAGTATCAAATCCGAGGTTTAAAGGGGCATGTCTTTATAAAGATCAAAGCGTGCATCTGTGCATCTATGCTATTGATTTACGAAATAAAAAATGAATTTGAGTATACAATATGTTGCAACATTTGTCTCTGATGCCATGAATTTTCGAAAGAAAAAAAATCCAACACTAGCTGCAACCTACATTTACTTTTACTTGAAATGTTCAAACATTATATTAAGATATATAGGATCTAACATGAGTTGTCATTTTATAAAGTTTTATTGAACTAGTAAAAGAAATGTGTTATTAAGCGAGCCTTTGGAAAGAAAACCGGTGATTCGCTGTTAGAAAACAGTAATAAATCCGCTGGGGTTGACACTCTTGGGCCAAACTTATTGAAAATTGCCGCCCATGTAATATGCAAACCTGTTGCTTATTTAATAAATCGAAGCATAATTGAAGGCAGTTTTCCAGACAAATTAAAAAATGCAAAAGTAACGCCCATTTTTAAAAAAGGGAAAAAGTCTGACCCTGGAAATTATAGACCTATTTCTATTCTTCCTACACTATCTAAAATATATGAAAAGCATGTTGCATCACAAATCTATGAATTCCTTGTCAACTTTGAGTTGCTTCATATAGGACAGTCAGGATTTAGAAAACAACATTCTTGCCAAACAGCTCTGACAAAGATGACAGAATTATGGCTCAAAGAAATGGACAAAGGGAACCTTACAGGAATTTTATTTTTAGATTTTAGTAAAGCGTTTGATCTAGTCAACCATAATACACTTCTGGAAAAACTTAAATTATACAAATTTGACAATAGATCAATACTTTGGATTAAATCTTATCTTGAAAAAAGGATACAACGTGTTCAAATTGGGAGCATTAGTTCAAAATGTCTCACTATATTGTCTGGCGTTCCTCAAGGCTCCTCCTGTGCTAGGTCCTCTACTTTTCTTAATGTATGTGAATGACCTATCTCTGCATGTCACACTATCTTCTTTAGATTTATTTGCTGATGATGCAACCCTTCAAAAGTCTTCCCCATATTTGTATACAATTGAAAGGGATATTTCTACAGACGTTAATAACATCCAACGCTGGTGTAATGAAAACAGTATGGTGATCAATGTTTCAAAAACTAAAAGTATGCTCTTAGCAACAAATCAAAAATTGACAAAACTTCCCGCAAAATCATTGAATATATCAATGAATAGTATTCCTGTAGATTGTGTAAAGAATCATACACTTTTAGGCATAAATATAGATAACAATCTTTCCTATGTCAAACACGTAGACAGTGTATGTCACTCAATTACTTCAAAAATCGCTCTTCTTAGACGGATTAAACCTTACCTTTCAATACAATATCGGAAAATGTATTATAATGCATACATTCTGCCTGTCATTGATTATTGTTTAACTATTTGGGGTAATGCACCAAAAGTACAACTTAATAGAATCCTCAAACTTCAAAAGTCTGCTGCACGAATAATTCTAGATAAACCCTATGACTCGCCATCCAAACCATTATTTGAGGAATTGGAATGGTTGGATGTTTATGAAAGACTAGAATACAACAAATCAATATTGATATACAAAGCTATGAATGGACAAACACCTGGATATATAACCGATATGTTTTCTTCACAGTCAACCAATACTTACCATTTACGCTCGGTTTCAAATAATAACCTTTCTTGTCCGAAACCATCTACAGAACTATTAAAAAAAAGCCTACACTTTTCTGGTGTACATATATGGAATGCCATACCTTCAAACATTAGGTTCCTTTCAAATCTTACAAAATTTAAGTGTGCAATTTTAAAGCACATTGTTTCAAAACGTCATCTTCTGTAAATCACGAGTCTTTCTTTCTTTATTATAGTACTCACAAGTTAAAAAAAAAAGCAATTCAACATCATTTTGTTTTATCAAATGCATTAAGATAGATCCTTTGTAATATGCATTACTTCTAAAAAGTTAGTCACAGTACATGTGGGTAACTTGTTTTTCAGCAAACACTTTAATTTCATGTATCACATACAAGGTTGATACATTATTTACTCTTGTTTACTTGTGACGCTTCTGTATCACAATTGACGTTTTCATTTTTGATGTTATTGGAGGGGGTGGGGGGGGGGGGGGGGGGGGGGGGAATTAAATGTTTCATCATTGTATGTTTCTTTATGATAGCTATTAAGATGGCCTCATTGTAAAATAGCCAATGACTAAATGAGTCACCATCTATAAATAAAGTATTATTATTATTATTATTATTATTATTACTACTCCTGATTAACATTTATGCCAAGTATGAAGTAAATCAGGTTGAAACTGAAGGAGGAGTACAACAGATTAGATTTTAACAAAAATAAAAATCCTATTTCAAGGTCACAGGGACATGAAATTTGCATCTTGCACATCTACTACTCCTGATTAACATTTATGCCAAGTATCAAGTAAATCAGGTAGAAACTGAAGGAGGAGTACAACGGAACAGATTTTGCGGACAGACCGACCGACAGGCTGTTCCAGTATACCCTCTTCAAACTACGTTTGCAGGGGTATAATTAGTGATAGTACCAAATTTTTATGGCATAGAGCACAATAGTTGTAACTGATTCTTAAATAAAACTAGAACTATCACTGAAGATGATAAATACCCACAAAACAGCACCTTGACTCAAAATATGTCTTCCGACCGACCGACCGACCGATAGGTAGTCCTATCAAACAGTACTTATTTTGACCTTTGACCATGACCATGTCCTTTGAGGTACAAGCCACCTCATCATGGTGAACATGTGTGTGCCCAGTAACTTGAGAATCCTATGATGCATTGTTGAGATGCAGACCGGACAAGGAAGTCCTATCAAACAGTACTCATTTTGACCTTTGACCTCTGAGTGTGACCTTGACCTTTGAGGTACAAGCCACCTCATGATGGTGACCATGTGTGTCCAGTAACTTGAGAATCCTAAAATGCATTGTTGAGATGCTGGCCGGACAAGGTAGTCCTTTCAAACAGTACTCTTTTTACCTTTGACCTCTGAGTGTGACCTTGACCTTTGAGGTACAAGCCACCTCATCATGGTGAACATATGTATCCAATAACTTGAGAATCCTAAGATGCATGGTTGAGATGCGGCCCGGACAAGGTAGTCCTATCAAACAGTACTCATTTTGACGTTTAACCTCTAAGTGTGACCCTGACCTTTGAGGTACAGGCCTTGGTCTTGTGCGCGACATGCCACCACATCATGGTGAACGTTTGTGCCAATATTTTTATGAAATCCTATAATGCATGATTGAAATGTGGGCAGGACAAGGTACAGTTCTTTCAAATAGTACTCATTTCAACCTTTGACATGAAAGTGTGACCTTGACATTTAAGGTACAGGCCTGGGTCTTTGAAATCCTATGATGCATGGTTTAAATGCAGGCCGGACAAGGTACAGTTCTATCAAATAGTACTAATTTTGAACATTGAGCTCTAAGTGTGACCTTGACATTTGAGGTACAGGCCTGGATCTTTTGCGCGACACGCCGCCTCATCATGGTGAACGTTTGTGCCAAGTGTCGTTCAAATCCTATGATGCATGGTTAAGATGCGGGCCGGACGGATAGACGTAAAAGGGCTATAACTCTGTAAAATAACATGCAATTGTAAGACCTTTAGCGTATGCACATCTCTTGGTATAGAAGCTTCATGTAAATTGTTATTGAATTCCACCCAGTGGTTTGTAAGAAATAGGCCGGACGAAATATGGCTTCCGATGAACCGACTGACACAGTGACTCCTATATACCCCCACAAAACTTTGTTTTTGGGGGTATAATTAAGTTAGTCGCTTTCTACTAAGCCAACTGTTAAGTTATGTGACTTAGTATAGAACTGCACATTGTTTCTAGAAACATGTGTACTAAGTTTCATTTGAATACGTGTCACTGAGTCTGAGTTATGAGGTAAGTTTAAAGGGTTGTGACAACAAAAATGCCAATGGTATCAGAATAGTCCGACTTTTTTTCTTTGACAAGCTAAAAAAAAAAAAAAATTGCCAGACCCAGCTCCAATCTTAGTTATCCTGATAATGTGCTTCCGTTATACTACTGCACCTATAAGACAGAACCTGCTTGTACTTATGAAATGTCTTCAGTATGACCTCAAATCTAAAAGACCATTAAGTAAAAGTAAGTAGGGCATACTATTATAAACTTAAGAAAATATTATTATTAACCCTTTACCACATAAAACACTTTCTGTACACCTCTACAACAGATGACTTTTGAAAACATTGTGGCAAAAGGAGACATTACTCACAATGTTTTCAACTTCATTCCATAATTGTTCTTTTATTTATAGTTTCCATAATTTTGCCTAGAAAATTCTATGTTATCTGCTGCAGGTTTGTTGTATGTGGGAAAGGGTTACACAGGATTGTTGGTAAGGAAACCATCTGCCAATTAATCACAGCATGATGAACAGAGAGACAGACAGACAACACAGAAGTGAAACCTGTGTGTCAGCCTGTCAATGCAGGTGACACAGTGACGTGTTACAACAGTTATCAATATGTAGTTAGAAGAAAGACAACATCAATTCTAGGTGTGATATTAGTGAACTATAGGCTCATGCATACCACAGAAAGTTGTACCGGTTTTACGATAGGTCCTTCCGTTTCAACAGATGTGACTTCAAATTCCTCTTCAGATAAGTTCAGATTAATATTATTAAGTTATTTCTTGCGCTTTATTCTCAGCTAAAATAAGTTAACACTCATTGTAATATGTGCTAATACTTGTGGTTTCTTAATTGATAACAATTGTAGAACTTAAAATACTTGAAAAGTCATCAGCAGTAGATACCGTAAAACCTCGAAACAAAGTAAAACTATTTGGACATCATTTGAATGTTCAAAAGTGTAAACAAACAAGAGGGCCATGATGGCCCTGGATCGCTCACCTTAATTATACAATGTACTACAATGCAAAACACATCAAGACAATTATTCTGAATGCAACCTCCACAGTGTTATCAAGATTTTCCTTCATTTGGCATAGTGATCTATATTTTTTTACCTGATATGACCCATATTCCAACATGGACTAGATATTATCAAGACAACATTCTGACAAATTTTCAACTTGCTCAAAGTAAAAATGCGGCCTCCGGAGTTTGAACAATATTTTCCTTTATTGACCTTGTTTCTGACCCAATATGACCCATAAACTGCGGCATTTAAAGTGTTAACAAGATTTTCCTTCAATTTGGCCTAGTGACCTAGTTTTTGGCCCTACATGATCCATATTCGATCTTGGCTTAGATATCATTTAGATAAACATTCTCATAAAATGTCAAGCTGCTGTAGCAAAAAATGCGTCTTCTACAGAGTTAACAAGATGTTCCTTCAATTTGGCCTAGTGACATAGTTTCTGACCCAATATGACCCATATTCGAACTTTACCTAGATATCTTTAAGACAAACATTCTGGAAAAATTTCAAACTTCTGAAGTAAAAAATGCAGCCTCTAGAGTGTTAACAAGATTTTCCTTCAATTTGACCTAGTGACCTATTTTTTGACCCAACATGACCCTTGATCGAACTTGACTTACATATCATCAAGAAAAACATTCTGATAAAGTTTCATCATGCTAAATTTAACAAGAGGGCCATGATGGCCCTGGATCGCTCACCTTAAGTATACAATGTACTGTTATGCAAAACACATCCAAGAAAATTATTCTGAATGCAACCTCCAGTGTTAACAAGATTTTCCTTCATTTGGCCTAGTGATCTATAAATTATTTTTCCTGATATGACCCATATTCCAACATGGACTAGATATCATCAAAACAACATTCTGACAAATTTTCAACCTGCTCAAAGTAAAAATGCGGCCTCCGGAGTTTGAACAATATTTTCCTTTATTGACCTTGTTTCTGACCCCCATATGACCCATATTCAAACTTGAACTAGATATCATTTAGACAAACATTCTGACCAAATTTCAAGATGCTTAAGCAAAAAATGCGGCATCAAAAGTGTTAACAAGATTTTCCTTCCGTTTGCCCTAGTGACCTAGTTTTTGACCCAGCATGACCTGTATTCGTACTTGGCCTAGATATCATTCAGCTAAACATTCTGACCGAATTTCAAGCTGCTGTAGCAAAACATGCGGCTTCTACAGAGTTAACAAGATTTTCCATCAATTTGGCCTAGTGACCTAGTTTCTGACCCAAAATGACCCATATTTAAACTTGACCTACATATCATCAAGACAAACATTATGATAAAGTTTCAATATGCTCAAGTTGAAAATGTGGCCTCTAGAGTGTTAACAAGATTACCCTTCAATTTGGCCTAGTGACCTAGTTTTTAACCCGGTATTTGAACTTGACCTAGATATTATTCAGCTCAACATTCTGACTAAATTTCAAGCTGCTGAAGCAAAAAATACAGCTTCTACGGTGTAAACAAGATTTCCCTTCAATTTGGCCTAGTGACCTAGTTTTTCACCCGGCATGACCCATATTCGAACTTGACCTAGATATTTTAAACACAAACATTCTGACAAAATTTTAAACTGCTGAAGCAAAAATTGGGGCCTCTGGAGTGTTAACAAGATTTTCCTTCAATTTGACCCGACATGACCCATGTTCGAACTTGACCTACATATCATCAAGACAAACATTCTGATAAAGTTTCAACATGCTCAAGTTGAAAATGTGGCCTCCAGAGTGTTAACAATATTTCGCTTCAATTTGACCTAGTGACCTCGTTTTTGACCTCATATGGCCCAGTTTCGAACTTGTCCAAGATTTGATAGAGATGAATGTTCTGATACACTTTCATGAAGATTGAATGCAAAATGTAGCCTGTAGAGTGTTAACAAGCTGAAATGTTGACGACGCACGACGGACGACACACGACGGACGGACGCCGGACAAAATGTGATCACAATAGCTCACCTTGCACTTCGTGCATAGGTGAGCTTAAAACTAGATTGTGATGACTCAAGGTTATATCTCGCTGCTAAGGTTTTTGACATAAAAACAAGAGGCCCATGAGGGCCTATGATCTACTGGTATGGTTCTTTGGTCATTTTCAATCCAGAGCATGTATGTATGGTGAAGATCGGATAGTAAATGGAGGCTCTTTTGTGTTCACAAGCTGTATTATAGCAATTTTTACAATTTCATGGGCCATAATCCAGTCTTGCATGGGCAAATCTGGCTGGTTTTCAAAAGGAACCAAGCTCTCATCAATATTTAACTACTATCTACGTTTGGTGAAGATCAGATAGTAAATGGAGCCTCTATTGTGTTCACATGCTCAATTATAGCAATTTGGACAATTTCAAGGGCCATAATCCAGTCTTGCATGGGCGGATCTGGCTGGTTTACGAAAGGAACCGAGCTCTCATGGATATCTTACTACTGTATAAGTTTGGTTGAGATACAATCAAAAGTGAAGACTGTATCTTGTTAACAAGAGTTGTCGGAGGACAATATAGCTCGCCTATCAGGGCCATCGTATATCAGGGCCTACTTCAGAACAGTTAAAGTATTAGGTAAAGTCGCACAGTATCACCTATTGCAAGATAATACACCTTATCAATACTTTTGACAAAAATTCTAAGTTCAACTAGAATGGAGTGCTCCCCGGAGCACGTGTGTCACCTGCCGGCGCCTTGTCAGAAAATTTAAATTTTTGATAGAAAAGGGGCAATAACTCTGATATAAAAAATATTTGGATTATCCCCCTTTTGTGAACCCATCATACACATTGATATAAACATTTGTCAGAAGTTTCAATCCAATCCTTTGAGTAGATTAAATTTTTGACAGAAAAGGGCCAATAACTCTGATATAAAAATATTTGGATTATCCCCCTTTTTGTGAACCCATCATACACATTGATATAAACATTTGTCAGAAGTTTCAATCCAATCCGTTGAGTAGAAAAAAAGTTATTTGAAAATTTAAATTTTTGACAGAAAAGGGGCAATAACTCTGATATAAAATTATTTGGATTATCGCCCTTTTGTGAACCAATCACACACATTGATAAAAACATTTGTCAGATGTTTCAATCTAATCCTTTGAGTAGAACAAAAGTTATTTGAAAATGTGACGAAAAAAGTGTGACGGACAGACAGACAGACAGACGCCGGATAAAAAAAAAAATAGACAGACAGACGTCGAATAAAAAAAAAAGTAACATTTGTCGGAAGTTTCAATCCAATCCTTCGGGTAGAAAAAAAGTTATTTGAAAATTTAATTTTTTGACAGAAAAGGGGCAATAACTCTGATATAAAATTATTTGGATTATCCCCCTTTTGTGAACCAATCACACACATTGATATAAACATTTGTCAGAAGTTTCAATCTAATCCTTTGAGTAGAAAAAAAGTTATTTGAAAACGTGACGAAAAAGTTAGATTTTTTGACAGAAAAGGGGCAATAACTCTGATATAACTTGACCTTGACCCAGGGTCAGGACGGGTGTAGTGGGGTGCGTAGATGGACCAATAGTTCCTAAATGTATAAACTAAATATGAAAGCAATCAATGTCATAATAGTGAATGCAGATTGATATGTTAAACGTTAAACGCAAACCTTAAACCTTGTAACTGAACCAAGTAGAAATGACCTTGACCTTGACCCAGGTGCAGGACGGGTGTAGTGGTTTGCGCAGATGGATGACCAATAGTTCCTAAATGTATAAACTAAATATGAAAGCAATCAATGTCATAATAGTGACTGCAGAGTGATATGTTAAACGTTAAACGCAAACCTTAAACCTTGTAACTGAACCAAGTAGAAATGACCTTGACCTTGACCCAGGGTCAGAACGGGTGTAGTGGTGTGCGTAGATGGATGACCAATAGTTCCTAAATGTATAAACTAAATATGAAAGCAATCAATGTCATAATAGTGAATGCAGAGTGATATGTTAAACGTTAAACGCAAACCTTAAACCTTGTAACTGAACCAAGTAGAACCAAGTAGAAATGACCTTTACCTTCACCCAGGGTCAGGACGGGTGTAGTGGTGTGCGTAGAATGATGACAAATGGTTCCTAAAGGTATAAACCCTTAAAACCCAAATGAAAACCTTAAACACAAACCTTAAACCCAAACCTTAAACCTAGGTGTCTACGCCACCGCCGACGCCGCCGACGCCGGGGGTAACACATAAGCTCTCCTGTACTTCGTACTGGCGAGCTAACAAGCTCTTTTATAGCAATTTTGACCATTTCAAGGGCCATAATCCAGTCATGCATGGGCGGATCTGGCTGGTTTTCGAAAGGAACCGAGCTCTCATGGATATCTAACTACTGTATAAGTTTGGTTGAGATACAATCAAAAGTGAAGACTATCGTGTTAACAAGCTCTTTTATAGCAATTTTGACCATTTCAAGGGCCATAATCCAGTCATGCATGGGCGGAACTGGCTGGTTTTCGAAAGGAACCGAGTTCTCATGAATATCTAACTACTGTATAAGTTTGGTTGAGATACAATCAAAAGTAAAGACTGTATCGTGTTAACAAGAAATTGTTTACGGACGGACGGACGGACGCACGCACGCACGGACGACGGACAAATCGCCACGACATAAGCCCTTCTGGCCTTTGGCCAGTAGAGCTAAAAAACCAGAAATGTGACTGCGTCTTATTAGAGAGTCAAGAATAAAATCCTAGATTTTAGACCTCAAAGTAGGGGGGAAGCGTCTTATTGTCGAGAGCGCCTTACAGTCGAGGATTTACGGTACATGAAAGTTCAGTATTACAGATTTGCTCAGAATTTTGCAACATAACATCAAGTGTCATTTTGACTGAATTTTACATATGAAGTCGTTTTCTACATAACATTGTTTTATATTGTTAAATTGCTATGTTTAGAAAAATTGCATTCAACTTTTGTTTAATGTATTCAAAACTTTAGGCAGCATGTCAATAAAAAGTAAAATAGAAATCTCTATCAATGAATTTGAAAGTATAATACTTGTATAGAGTTGTAGGAAAAAGTGTTTCCAATATTCGTCATCAGCAAATGTGTCAAAATGGGTCTGAAGGGCTTGATACCGAGAAATAACAATAGATTATGTCCAGATAAACTCAGTTTCATACAGTTAACTACTTACATCATCATTTTCTGGAAAGGGTGGTGTGGTTATTTTTATCTCCACATCAGATCCATCGGAGAAGCCTCGTCGTTTCCTCTTTTTGCTCTTCAAAGATGTGGCAGGTAGCAGGAGGCTTGAATGAATGTATATTGTTTTATGGCGCATCGACAGCTAAGGTCATTTAGCGCGCAATTAAATTTAATTATTCATGATCCCTGGGTAAACAAACCAGTACTAGGCTAGAAAATGTGCCTTGCCCAAGGGCACTCCACCATGACCGTAGTGCCGCGACTGGGGATCGAACCCGGGACACCCGGTTTCGAAATCCCCGACGCTAACCACTCGACCACAGCGGATTCCGCAGGAGGCTTGAAGGACAGAACAGTATTTACATGAATCATACAACTAAACCCATAAACTTACAGTTTTTATGTTTTGAAAAGTTGGCTACTCTAGAGGCATCAAAAGTCATGGGAAGGATTAAAAGATTGTGAATCAAATAGAAAGGAACACATGAATTAACTAGTTCATTTAGGTAAACTTTAAAAGAATTGGAAATAATTTGAGAAATTTAGACAAGAGGCCCATGAGGGCCTATGCTCTACTGGTATGGTTCTTTGGTCATTTTCAATCCAGAGCATGTATGTATGGTGAAGATCGGATAGTAAATGGAGGCTCTTTTGTGTTCACAAGCTGTATTATAGCAATTTTTACAATTTCATGGGCCATAATCCAGTCTTGCATGGGCGGATCTAGCTGGTTTTCAAAAGGAACCAAGCTCTCATCAATATTTAACTACTATCTAAGTTTGGTGAAGATCAGATAGTAAATGGAGCCTCTATTGTGTTCACATGCTCAATTATAGCAATTTGGACAATTTCAAGGGCCATAATCCAGTCTTGCATGGGCGGATCTGGCTGGTTTAGGAAAGGAACCGAGCTCTCATGGATATCTTACTACTGTATAAGTTTGGTTGAGATACAATCAAAAGTGAAGACTGTATCGTGTTAACAAGCTCTTTTATAGCAATTTTGACGATATCAAGGGCCATAATCCAGTCTTGCATGGGCGGATCTGGCTGGTTTTCGAAAGGAACCGAGCTCTCATGAATATCTAACTACTGTATAAGTTTGGTTGAGATACAATTAAAAGTGAAGACTGTATCGTGTTAACAAGCTCTTTTATAGCAATTTTGACCATTTCAAGGGCCAGTATCCAGTCATGCATGGGCGGATCTGGCTGGTTTTCGAAAGGAACCGAGCTCTCATGGATATCTAACTACTGTATAAGTTTGGTTGAGATGCAATTAAAAGTGAAGACTGTATCGTGTTAACAAGCTCTTTTATAGCAATTTTGACCATTTCAAGCGCCATAATCCAGTCATGCATGGGCGGAACTGGCTGGTTTTCGAAAGGAACCGAGCTCTCATGGATATCTAACTACTGTATAAGTTTGGTTGAGATACAATCAAAAGTGAAGACTGTATCGTGTTAACAAGAAATTGTTTACGGACGCACACACGGACGACGGACACATCGCCACGACATAAGCCCTTCTGGCCTTTGGCCAGCAGAGCTTAAAATACACAATATACCGTAAGCATTTACTTCTATAAACAAGAAAAGTGTTTAAATGTTGAACGCTTTAGATTATGTGTTAATGGATAAGTGTATTTTCACATTACAGTCTAAGATAATTTTTTAACGTACAAATTCAGCTCTAACCCACATGCAGATGTTATTTGACCCATCTGCAGTATCAGAGTTTTGAAAACAATGCGGCAAAAAGGGGAAATTGCTTATCATAAGCTATTTGTTCCTTTGCCACATAATCTTCTTACTCTATTCAATAGTAGAATCTGGACATGTGAATACCTTCATTTTGGTTTGAATAAGGAAGTCTTGTTTATTACTATGCTTTGTTCAGATATCAAACATTTCATTTCAAACAATAATCGTTGAAGATTTGATCAGAACATTTAAAGGCAGAAAACTGATTACACAATATATTACACGATATGAAATAAAGGTTGTTTTAGGAAACAAAATTGACAGCACCTAATTGAATGACAAAACGCCATAATTCTGTGCAACATTGAATAGATAACACTATAGGTAAAGAGAAATTTCTCAATTTAAAACATAACCAGACAAAAGGACAATGATGGTCCTATATCGCTCACCTGACTTAATCAAACTTAAAAAGTTTTTAGTGTTTTTTCCCCTATATGAGTCTATGAACAAGAGGACCATGATGGTCCTATATCACTCACCTGATTTAATCAAACTTAAAAAGTTTTCAGTGTTCTTTCCCCTATATGAGTCTATGAAAAAAAAGTGACCCCCGCGGAGGGGTCATTTTTGACCCCAGGGCTATAATTTGAACAATCTTGGTAGAGGTCCACTAGATGATGCTACATACCAAATATCAAAGGCCTGGGGCTTCTACTGTTAGACAAGAAGTTTTTTTAAAGTTTTTTCTCTATATGAGTCTATGCAAAACAATAGACCCCAGGGCTATAATTTGAACACTCTTTGTAAAGGTCCACTAGATGATGCTACATACCCAATATCAAAGGCCTTGGCCCTCTACTTTTAGACAAAAAGTTTTTTAAGTTTTTCCCCTATATGAGTCTATGTAAAACAAGTGACCCCCGGGGAAGGGTAATTTTTTACCACAGGGCTATAATTTGAATAATCTTGGTAGAGGTTCACTAGATGATGCTATATACCAAATATCAAAGGCATGGGCCTTCTACTTTTAGACAAGAAGATTTTTAAAGTTTTTCCCCTATATGAGTCTATATTAAACAAGTGACCCCCAGGGAGGGGTCTTTTTTGACCCCAGGCCTATAATTTGAACAATCTTGGTAGAGGTTCACTAGATGATGCTACATACCAAATATCAAAGGCATGGGCCTTCTACTTTTAGACAAGAAGATTTTTAAAGTTTTTCCCTTATGAGTCTGTTAAACAAGTGACCCCCGGGGAGGGGTCATTTTTTACCCCAGGGCTATAATTTGAACAATCTTGGTAGAGGTTCACTAGATGATGCTACATACCAAATATCAAAGGCATGGACCTTCTACTTTTAGACAAGAAGATTTTTGAAGTTTTCCCCCTATATGAGTCTATGTTAAACAAGTGACCCCCAGAAAGGGGTCATTTTTGACCCCAGGGCTATAATTTGAACAATCTTGGTAGAGGTTCACTAGATGATGCTACATACCAAATATCAAAGGCCTGCGGCCTCTACTTTTAGACAAGAAGATTTTTTAAGTTTTTTCTCTATATGAGTCTATGTAAAACAATATACCCCAGGGGAGGGGTCATTTTGACCCCAGGGCTATAGTTTGAACAATCTTGGTAAAGGTCCACTAGATGATGCTACATACCCAATATCAAAGGCCTGGGCCCTCTACTTTTAGACAAGAAGATTTTTAAAGTGTTTCGCCCTATATGAGTCTATGTAAAACAAGTGACCCCCGGGGAAGGGTCATTTTTGACCCCAGGGCTTTAATTTGAACAATCTTGGTAGAGGTTCACTAGATGATGCTACATACCAAATATCAAAGGCATGGGCCTTCTACTTTTAGACAAGAAGATTTTTAAAGTTTTTCCCCTATATGAGTCTATGTTAAACAAGTGACCCCCGGGGAAGGGTCATTTTTGACCCCAGGGCTATAATTTGAACAATCTTGGTAGAGGTTCACTAGATGATGCTACATACCAAATATCAAAGGCATGGGCCTTCTACTTTTAGACTAGAAGATTTTTAAAGTTTTTCCCCTATATGAGTCTATGTTAAACAAGTGACCCCCGGGGAAGGGTCATTTTTGACCCCAGGGCTATAATTTGAACAATCTTGGTAGAGTTTCACTAGATGATGCTACATACCAAATATCAAAGGCATGGGCCTTCTACTTTCAGACGAGAAGATTTTTTAAGTTTTGGTTAATTTCCCCTTTTTTGTTGCCATGGCAGCCAAAGTTTTGCATGGAATAGAATTTTTTGAACAAGTTTGAAAGAGATCCACCCAAGGAACATTCCTGTAAAATTATTTTGAATTTGGTTAATTGGTGTAGGAGAAGAAGTCGTTTGTAGGAAAATGTGAACGGACGGACGATGACGACGACGGACGGTGAACGATCACAAAAGCTCACCTTGCACTTCGTGCATTGGTGAACTAAAAACAAGTGACCCCCGGGGAGGGGTCATTTTTGACCCCAGGGCTATAATTTGAACAATCTTGGTAGAGGTCCACTAGATGATGCTACATACCAAATATCTTTTAGACAAGAAGATTTGTAAAGTTTTTTCCCTATCTATGTAAAACAAATGACCCAAGGGGAGGCGTCATTTTTTATCCCATGGCTATGATTGGAACATAGTTGGTAGAGGTCCACTAGATAATGCTACATACCAAATATCAAAGACCAGGGCCCTCTACTTGTTTAAAGTTTTTCCCCTAAATGAGTCTATGTAAAACAAGGGACCCCCAGGATGGGGTCATTTTTGAACCCATGGCTATAATTTAAACAATCTTGGTAGAGGTCCACTAGATGATGCTACATAACAAATATCAAAGGTTGGGCCCTCTTGTTTTAGACAAGAAGATTTTTAAAAAAAAATCTCTATGAGTCTATGGAGAAGTTACCCCGGAAAGGGGTCATTTTTGACCCCAGGGTTATAATTTGAAATTCTTGGTAGAGGTCCACAATGATGCTACATACCAAATATCAAAGGCCTTGGCCTTCTACTTTTAGACAAGAAGATTTTTAAAGTTTTTTCCGTATATGAGTCTATGAAAAACCAGTGACCCCCGGAGTGGGGTCATTTTGACCCCAGGGCTATAATTTGAACAAAGTTGGTAGAGATCCACTAGATGATGCTACATACCAAATATCTTTTAGACAAGAAGACTTTTTAAGTTTTTTCCCTATATGAGTCTTTGTTAAACAAGTGACCCATGGGGAGGGGTAAATTTTGACCCCAGGGCTAAAATTTGAACAATCTAGGTAGAGGTCCACTAGATGATGCTACATACCAAATATCAAAGGCCTGGGGCCTCTACTTTTAGACAAGAAGATTTTTTAAGTTTTTTCTCTATATGAGTCTATGTAAATTTATTTATTTATTCAACAATATTTCAGTTATATCACGGCGATAGTTCACTTATTCATGATCCCTGGGTAAACAAACCAGTACTAGGCTAGAAGATGTGCCTTGCCCAAGGTCACTCCACCATGACCGTAGTGCCGCGACGAGTCTATGTAAAACAATAGACCCCAGGGAAGGGGTCATTTTGACCCCAGGGCTATAATTTGAACACTCTTGGTAAAGGTCAAGTAGATGATGCTACATACCAAATATCAAAGGCCTGGGCCCTCTACTTTTAGACAAGAAGATTTTTAAACAAGATGTGTTTGTGAAACACTGATGCCCCCCAATGGCAACATCTAGGTCAAAGGTCAAGGTCGCCAGGTCAAAAATGTTGGTACTGACAGAAAGGTCATATCACAAGGAATACACATGTGAAATATGGTAGCCGTACCTGTTATGGTTCAAAAGTAGTGGTCAAGGTTAAAGTTTTTTTCGAGAATGGCAACATCTAGGTCAAAGGTCAAGGTCGCAAGGAGAAAAAATTTGGAAGTGACAGAAAGGTCATGTCACAAGATATACACATGTGAAATATGGTAGCCGTACCTGTTATGGTTCAAAAGTAGTCGTCAAGGTTAAAGTTTTTATCGAGAATGGCAACATCTAGGTCAAAGGTCAAGGTCGCAAGGTGAACAATTTTGGTACTGACAGAAAGGTCATGTCACAAGGTATACACATGTGAAATATGGTAGCCTTACCTGTTATGGTTCGAAAGAAGTGGGGAAGGTTAAAAAAACAAGAGGGCCAGATTCTTTTGGAGGAGAAGATTTTTTAAGTTTTCACTATAGCCATATAATGCAAAATAGCCCCGCCCCCCCCCCCCCCCCCCCCCCCCCACCCCTGCCTACTGGCAGCCATGTTTTTTGACCAATCAACATGGCTTGAAGGAATCTGAAAGTGGGTCATCCAAGGAACATTTCTACAAAATTATTTGAAAATCGGGCCGAAACTTTTGGAGAAGAAGATTTTTTAAGTTTGCACTATAGCCATATAAGGCAAAATAGCCCCGCCCCCCCCCCCCCCCCCCACCCCCCTGGCGGCCATGTTTTTCGACCAATCAACATGGCTTGAAGGAATCTGATAGAGGGTCACCCAAGGAACATTTCTACAAAATCATTTGAAAATCAGCCTGACACTTTCGGAGGAGAAGATTTTTTAAGTTTTCACTATAGCCATATAAGGCAAAATAGCCCCGCCCCCCTGGCGGCCGTGTTTTTTGACCAATCAACATGGTTTGAAGGAATCTGGTAGAGGTTCATCCAAGGAACATTTCTACAAAATTATTTGAAAATCTGCCAACCAGTTTGGGAGAAGAAGAATTTTGAAGTTTTTTTCGTTTCGTTGCCATGGAAACCAGAATTCTGCATGGATCCCTAAAATTTGAAGGAATTCTGGTGAGGTCATTAAGAGGATGCTCTCTGTGAAGTTTCATCCCAATTGACCCACTGGTTACTGAGGAGAAGATGTTGAAGATTTTTTAAGTTTTCACTTTGGCCATATAAGGCAAAATAGCCCCCGCCCCCTGGCGGCCATGTTTTTCGACCAATCAACATTGCTTGAAGGAATCTGATGATAGAGGGTCACCCAAGGAACATTTCTACAAAATTATTTGAAAATCGGCCTTACACTTTTGGAGGAGAAGATTTTTTAAGTTTTCACTATAGCCATATAAGGCAAAATAGCCCCGCCCCCCCTGGCGGCCATGTTTTTCGACCAATCAACACGGCTTGAAGGAATCTGATAGAGGGTCATCCAAGGAACATTTCTACAAAATTATTTGAAAATCTGCCAACCAATTTCGGAGAAGAAGAATTTTGAAGTTTTTTTTTCGGTTTCGTTGAATTTTGCATGGATCCCAAAAATTTGAAGGAATTCTGGTGAGGTCATTGAGAGGATGCTTTCTGTGAAGTTTCATCCAAATTGACCCACTGGTTACTGAGTAGAAGAAGTTGACGGACGACGGACGACGCACGACGGACAAAAGGCGATCACAATAACTCACCTTGAGCAAAGCTCAGGTGAGCTAAAAATTGAGAATGGCAACATCTATGTCAAAGGTCAAGGTCGCAAGGTCAAAAATGTTGGTACTGACAGAAAGGTAATGTCACAAGGAATACACATGTGAAATATGGTAGCCGTACCTGTAATGGTTCAAAAGTAATGGCCAAGGTTAAAGTTTTTTTCGAGAATGGCAACATCTAGGTCAAAGGTGGTCAAGGTCGCAAGGTCAAAAATGTTAGTACTGACAGAAAGGCATGTCACAAGGAATACACATGTGAAATATGGTAGCCGTACCTGTTATGGTTCAAAAGTAATGGCCAAGGTTAAAGTTTTTTTCGAGAATGGCAACATCTAGGTCAAAGGTCAAGGTCGCAAGGTCAAACATTTTGGTACTGACAGAAAGGTAATGTCACAAGGAATACACATGTGAAATATGGTAGCCGTACCTGTTATGGTTCAAAAGAAGTGGTCAAGGTTAAAGTTTTTTTCGTGCAGACAGGCCAAAAACTACATCTAGGTCAAAGGTCAAGGTCGCAAGATAAAAAATGTTGGTACTGACAGAAAGGTCATGTCACAAGGAATACACATGTGAAATATGGTAGCCGTACCTGTTATGGTTCATAAGTAATGGCCAAGGTTAAAGTTTTTTTCGAGAATGGCAACATCTAGGTCAAAGGTGGTCAAGGTCGCAAGGTCAAAAATGTTGGTACTGACAGAAAGGTCATGTCACAAGGAATACACATGTGAAATATGGTAGCAGTACCTGTTATGGTTCAAAAGTAATGGCCAAGGTTAAAGTTTTTTTCGAGAATGGCAACATCTAGGTCAAAGGTCAAGGTCGCAAGGTCAAACATTTTGGTACTGACAGAAAGGTAATGTCACAAGGAATACACATGTGAAATATGGTAGCCGTACCTGTTATGGTTCAAAAGTAGTGGTAAAGGTTAAAGTTTTTTTTGTGCAGACAGACGTGCAGACAGGCCAAAAACTATATGCCCCACGAATCGGAGATTCCGGGGGGGGGCATACAAATTTCCCCTATATAAGTCTATGTTAAACAAGTGACCCCCGGGGAGGGGTCATTTTTGACCCCGGGGAGGGGTCATTTTTGACCCCAGGGCTATAATACCAAATATCAAAGGCATGGTTCTTCTACTTTCAGACAAGAAGTTTTGGTTAATTTCCCCTTTTTTGTTGCCGTGGCAGCCAAAGTTCTGCATGGAATAGAATTCTTTGAACAAGTTTGAAAGAGATCCACCCAAGGAACATTCCTGTAAAATTATTTTGAATTTGGTTAATTGGTGTAGGAGGAGAAGTCGTTTGTAGGAAAATGTGAACGGACGGAGGGTGAGCGATTACAAAAGCTCACCTTGCACTGCATGCATTGGTGAGCTAAAAATGTGTAATTGCTCAAAATCAGCAATATCTACTTCATCCAAAATGTTTATCAAGTCTTTGGCTGCAGATTTCCTGAAAAATGCACCTGTATGAATGGTCATATATTACCTTTTCTTCTTGGAAGGTCGTCCCCCAGATTTATTTTTCTTCTGTTTCTTGCCTTTTGGTGAACCATACGAGTCCAATTCAGGTTTATACTCATTCAGACCATCTTGTTCTGTTCTCTCCACAACTGTTTTTCTGTCCCTTTTTCGCTTTGGTGTGTTCTGTCCCTTCGCTGTCTGGTCGCCATTTTCATCTTTGTTATTTTTCTTCTTAGGAGACCTTCTGCATTTCTTTGGTTTATTTTCCACCTCGTTTGTCGGTATATTAGCGGGCTCATCCATATCAGTCGGGTAGACTGTAGCTCTGGACTAGGCTTTGCCTGACCAGATTGAGGTAAACAGCTGAAAGCCGATACCTGTGAAAGATGAAATTGCTACCTACTTTCAAAGCAGGTAGCAAGTACTTGCTACCAGCTTAAAAGTAAATTTCAAACCCTGGTGGGGTAAAATGTGGGAAAGGGTTAAGGTGGATAGAGTTATTTGAGCCTATTCCATTGGAAAAGCTATAAGTTAGCATTTCTGAGCAGCGTAGGTTCACAATTTGTCCACCTGCTCAGTTTTGTCAAAGTCTTTAAAGCTGACAGCATTTTTTAGCAAGCATTATTAGTACTAGATAATTTAGATCTTGATAAGACTTGTAATCCAGCTGAAAAAGTCTGCCAAACTCGAAATTCGGGACCTCTTTTACTGGATGCGAAAACTCTACCATGTTGCTATAAAAGCTAGCTCTATATCAAGGCAGTATAAGTATGCCCTTATACAAACACATAGCTACATATTGTCTATCTATGGGACAGATAACTCTACTACACTATAGATCTAACATAACATAACAAGTGCAAGCAAACTACTGGTAGTTTCATTTTCATACCACTGCTCTTATTTATATACAATATATTATATACAGAAGACCTGTTATCACCTTACATAGCTCAAAGGAATGCCTTATTTGATATGAAAATACCAGAAGATCTGTTATCACCTGAATTAGCTCAAAGGAATACCTTATTTGATAAGAAAATATCAGAAGACCTGTTGTAACCTGAGTTAGCTCAAAGGAATACCTTGTTTGATATTAAAATACCAGAAGAGCTATTATCACCTGACTTAGCTCAAAGGAAAACCTCATTTAATGTGAAACCCCCCGAGAAAACCTAATATTACCTGAGTTAGCTCAAAGGAATACCTAGTTTGATATGAAAATACCAGAAAACTTTTATCACCTAACTTAGCGCAAAGGAATACTTTATTTGATATGAAAATACCAGAAAACCTTTTATCACCTTACATAGCTCAAAGGAAAACCTTATTTGATATGAAAATACAAGAAGACCTGTTATTACCCGTCTAAGCTCAAAGGAATACCTTATTCGATATAAAAATACCAGAAGACCTGTTATCACCTGACTTAGCTCAAAGGAATACCTTATTTGATATGAAAATACCAGAAAACCTTTTATCATTTGACTTAGCTCAAAGGAATACCTTATCTGATATGAAAATACCAGATGACCTGTTATCACCTGACAAAGCTCAAAGGAATACCTTATTTGATATGAAAATACCAGATGACCTGTTATCACCCGACATAGCTCAACGGAATATCTTATTTGATATGAAATACCAGAAGACCTGTTATTGCCCGATTTAGCTCAAGAATACCTTATTTGATATGAAAATACCAGAACACCTGTTATCACCTGACATTGCTCAAAGGAAAACCTTATTTGATATGAAAATACCAGAAAACCTTTTATCACCCGACATAGCTCTAAGGAAAACCTTATTCGATATGAAAATACTAGAAGATCTGTTATCACATTACATAGCTCAAAGGAATACTTTATTTGATATGAAAATACCAGAAGATCTGTTATCACCAGACTTAGTTCAAAGGAATACCTTATTTGATATGAAAATACCAGAAGACCTGTTATCACCTGACTTAGCAAAAGGAAAACCTTATTTGATATGAAAATAACAGAAAACCTTTTATCACCTGACTTAGCACAAAGGAATACATTATTTGATATGAAAATACCAGAAGACCTGTTATCGCCTGACTTAGCTCAAAGGAATACCTTATTTGATATGAAATACCAGAAGACCTGTTAATCGCCTGACTAAGCTTAAAGGAATACTTTATTGGATAGGAAAATACCATAAGACCTTTTATCACCTGACTTAGCTCAAAGGAATACCTTATTTGATATGAAAATACCAGAAGACCTTTTATCACCTGACTTATCTCAAAGGAAAACCTTATTTGATGTGAAAATACCTGAAAACCTGTTATCACCTGACATTGCTCAAAGGAAAACCTTATTTGATATGAAAATACCAGAAAACCTTTTATCACCCGATATAGCTCAAAGGAATACCTTATTTGATATGAAAATACCAGAAGATCTGTTATCACATTACATAGCCCAAAGGAATACTTTATTTGATATGAAAATACCAGAAGATCGGTTATCACCAGACTTAGCTCAAAGGAATACCTTATTTGATATGAAAATACCAGAAGACCTGTTATCACCTGACTTAGCACAAAGGAAAACCTTATTTGATATGAAAATACCAGAAAACCTTTTATCACCTGACTTAGCACAAAGGAATACATTATTTGATATGAAAATACCAGAAGACCTGTTATCGCCTGACTTAGCTCAAAGGAATACCTTATTTGATATGAAATACCAGAAGACCTGTTATCGCCTGACTAAGCTTAAAGGAATACTTTATTGGATAGGAAAATACCATAAGACCTTTTATCACCTGACTTAGCTCAAAGGAATACCTTATTTGATATGAAAATACCAGAAGACCTTTTATCACCTGACTTAGCTCAAAGAAAAACCTTATTTGATGTGAAAATACCTGAAAACCTGTCATCACCTGACATTGTTCAAAGGAAAACCTTATTTGATATGAAAATACCAGAAAACCTTTTATCACCCGATATAGCTCAAAGGAATACCTTATTTGATATGAAAATACCAGAAGATCTGTTATCACATTACATAGCCCAAAGGAATACTTTATTTGATATGAAAATACCAGAAGATCTGTTATCACCAGACTTAGCTCAAAGGAATACCTTATTTGATGTGAAAATACCAGAAGATCTGTTATCACCTGACTTAGCACAAAGGAAAACCTTATTTGATATGAAAATACCAGAACACCTTTTATCATCTGTCTTAGCACAAAGGAATACATTATTTGATATGAAAATACCAGAAGACCTGTTATCGCCTGACTTAGCTTAAAGAAATACCTTATTTGATATGAAAATACCAGAAAACCTTTTTATCATATGACATAGCTCAAAGGAATACCTTATTTGATATGAAAATACCAGAAGACTTGTTGTCACTCGATTTAGCTAAAAGGAATACCTTATTTGATATGAAAGTACCAGAGGACCTGTTATCACCTGACTTAGCTCAAAGAAGTATCTTGTTTGATATGAAAATAACCGAAGATCTGTTATCACCTGACTTAGCTCAAAGGAATATTTGATATGGAAATACCGGAAGACCTGTTATCTGCTTACATAGCTCAAAGGAATACCTTATTTGGTTTAAATACAAGAAGACAGATTATCACACGACTTATCTCAAAGGAATACCTTTTTCAGGGTTACAAATAAGGTGCGTATCTGCGTAAATACGCAATTAAAATCAGTGAAAAAACAATTATTTTAAAAGTGTGGTGTAACAAAAAGCAATTAGAAAAGTGGTTTATGCATTGGCTTCAAAATCGCGTATCGATAAGCAAAAACTATGTTTTTCGATGAGTTGTTTACAATTTGTAAGAGTGGCCAGACTGGTAAAATATTGCATTGTTCATAATTACAAAATAGACCATGGTGTCTTTCTGCTACAGGTTTACTTTAGAACATAGCATAAACCAGTAAAATTTCTCGCTTCCCCTTTCAAAATGGCTACGAGAGGTAAAACAAGAGGCCCAAGAGGGCCAGTATCGCTCCACGGGCCATAAGGCAAAAATAAAATCTCCAAACAGCCCTGCCCCCTGGTGGCTATTTTTTTTAACAACCACCATGGCTTAAAGGAATCTTGTAGAGTGTTACCCAAGGAATGTTTCTGCAAAATTATTTGAAAATCGGCCTGACACTTTTGTAGGTGAGGATATTTTAAGTTTTCACTATAGCCATATAAGGCAAAATAGCCCCACCCCCGTGGCAGCCATATTTTTCAACCAATCAACATGGCTTGAAGGAATCTAATAGAGGTACGCCTAGGAACATTTCTACAAAATTATTGAATATCAGCCAAACACTTTCGGAGGAGAAGATTTTTTAAGTTTTCACTATGGTCATATAAGGCAAAATAGCCCCGCCCCTCTGGCGGCCATGTTTTTTGACCAATCAACATGGTTTGAAGGAATCTGATAGAGGTTCATTGAAGGAACATTTCTACAAAATTATTTGAAAATCGACGAGACACTTTCGGAGAAGAAGATTTTTTAAGTTTTCACTATAGCCCTAAATAGCAAAATAGCCCCGGCCCCTCTTGCGGCCATGTTTTTCAACCAATCACCATGGCTTGAAGGAATCTGATAGAGGGTCATCCAAGGAACATTTCTACAAAATTATTTGAAAATCTGCCAACCAGATTTGAGAAGAAGAATTTTGAAGTTATTTTCATTTCGTTGCCATGGAAACCAAAATTCTGCATTGATCCCAAAAATTTGAAAGAAATCTGGTGAGGTCATTAAGAGGATGCTTGTTGTGAAGTTTCATCCAATTGACCCACTGGTTACTGAGGAGAAGAAGTTGACGCACGACGCACACAGGACAAAAGGCGATCACAATTACTCACCTTGAGCAAAGCTCAGGTGAGCTAAAAAAATAATCCCTAAGTGCCTACCATGCTACGCAGGTGACACAAAAATCAGCCGGACACTTTCAGAGGAGAAGATATTTTTAAAAGTTTTGACTAGGACATATTATCCATTTTGTGTCATTTTGATGGAATTTCATTTCTTGAAGTCAAATAACATGGTTTTATGTTATTAAATTGCCATGCTTAGAAAAATTGCAGTCAACTTTTGTTTAATGTATTCAGGAAAAGATCTTTAGGCAACATGTCAATAACAAGAGGGCCATGATGGCCCTGGAATCGCTCACCTGATTTTTTATTTTTTTCACTTTAGCTATATAAGCCCCGCCCCCTGGCGGCCATAGTTTCCGACCAATCAACTTGGCTTGAAGAAATCTGATAGAGGGTCACCCATTGTAAGAACAAGAGGGCCATGATGGCCTTGGAATCGCTCACCTGATTTTTTTTTCCCCCTTAGCTATATAAGTCCAGCCCCCTGGCGGCCATAGTTTCCGACCAATCAACTTGGCTTGAAGGAATCTGATAGAGGATCACCCTAGGAACATTTCAACAAAATTATTTGAAAATCGGCCAGACACTTTTGGAGGAGAAGATTTTTTAAGTTTTCACTATAGCCATATAATGCAAAATAGCCCTGCCCACTGGTGGCCATGTTTTTTGACCAATCAACATGGCTTGAAGGAATCTGAAAGTGGGTCATCAAGGAACATTTCTTCAAAATTATTTGAAAATCGGCCAGACACTTTCGGAGGAGAAGATTTTTTAAGTTTTCACTTTAGCCATATAAGGCAAAATAGCCCCGCCCCCCTGGCGGCCATGTTTTTCGACCAATCAACTTGGCTTGAAGGAATCTGATAGAGGGTCATCCAAGGAACATTTCTACAAAATTATTTGAAAATCGGCCAGACACTTTCAGAGGAGAAGATTTTTTAAGTTTGCACTATAGCCATATAATGCAAAATAGCCCCGCCCCCACCCCCCCCCCCCCCCCCCCCCCCTGGCGGCCATGTTTTTCGACCAATCAACATGGCTTGAAGGAATCTGATAGAAGGTCACCCAAGGAAGATTTCTACAAAATTCTTTGATAATCGGCCTTACACTATCGGAGGAGAAGATATTTTAAGTTTTTTCGGTTTCGTTGCCATGGAAACCAGAATTTTGCATGGATCCCAAAAATTTGAAGGAATTCTGGTGAGGTCATTGAGAGGATGCTTTCTGTGAAGTTTCATCCCAATTGACCCACTGGTTACTGAGGAGAAGAAGTTGACGGACGATGGACGACGCACGCCGGACATAGGGCAATCACAATAACTCTCCTTGAGCACTTCGTGCACAGGTGAGCTAAAAAGTGTTTTCAAAAGTTGTCATCAGCAAAAGTGTCAAAATAGGTCTGAAGGTGTTGATACCCAGAAATAACAACAGATTATGTCCAGATAAACTCAGTTTCAATAGTTAACTACTTACATCATCATTTTCTGGAGAGGGTGGTGTGGTTATTTTTATCTCCACATCAGATCCATCAGAGGAGCCTCGTCGTTTCCTTTTTCTTCTCTTCAAAAAAGTGGCAGGGGGGAGAAGGCTTGAAGGACAGAACAGTATTTACAACTATTTACAATCATACAACTAATCCCTTTACCTTACAGTTTTTATGTTTTGAAAAGTTGGCTACTCTAGAGGCATCAAAAGTCATCTATATCATGGGAAGGATTAAAAGATTTTCAATCAACAAGATGGCCATGATGGCCCTTGAATCGCTCACCTGATTTTTTTCACTTTAGCTATATAAGCCCCGCCCCCTGGCAGCCATAGTTTCCGACCAATCAACTTGGCTTGAAGGAATCTGATAGAGGGTCACCCTAGGAACATTTCTACAAAATTATTTGAAAATCGGCCAGACACTTTTGGAGGAGAAGATTTTTTAAGTTTTCACTATAGTCATATAAGGCAAAAAAGCCCCGCCCACCTGGCGGCCATGTTTTTCAACCAATCAACTTGGCTTGAAGGAATCTGATAGAGGGTCATCCAAGAAACATTTCTACAAAACTATTTGAAAATCGGCCAGACATTTTCGGAGGAGAAGATTTTTTAAGTTTTCACTATAGCCATATAAAGCAAAATAACCCCGCCCACTGGTGGCCATGTTTTTTTACCAATCAACATGGCTTGAAGGAATCTGAAAGTGGGTCATGCAAGGAACATTTCTACAAAATTATTTGAAAATCGGCCCGACACTTTCGGAGGAGAAGGTTTTTTAAGTTTTCACTATAGTCATATAAGGCAAAATAGCCCCGCCCCCCTGGCGGCCATGTTTTTCAACCAATCAACTTGGCTTGAAGGAATCTGAAAGAGGGTCACCCTAGGAACATTTCTACAAAATTATTTGAAAATCGGCCTGACACTTTCGGAAGAGAAGATTTTTTAAGTTTTCACTATAGCCATATAAGGCAAAATAGCCCCGCCCCCCTGGCGGCCATGTTTTTTGACCAATCAACATGGCTTGAAGGAATCTAATAGAGGGTCATCCAATGAGCATTTCTACAAAATTATTTGAAAATAGGCCTGACACTTTCGGAGGAGAAGATTTTTTAAGTTTTCACTATAGCCATATAAGGCATAATAGCCCCGCCCCCCCTGGCGGCCATGTTTTTCGACCAATCAACAACATGGCTTGAAGGAATCTCATAGAGGGTCATCCAAGGAACATTTCTACAAAATTATTTGAAAATCTGCAAACCGGTTTGGAAGAAGAAGAATTTTTAAGTTTTTTTCATTTCGTTGTCATGGAAACCAGAATTCTGCATGGATCCCAAAAATTTGAAGGAAATCTGGTGAGGTCATTGAGAGGATGCTTTCTGTGAAGTTTCATCCCAATTGACCCACTGGTTACTGAGGAGAAGAAGTTGACGGACGACGCACGACGGACGCCGGACAAAGGGCGATCACAATAACTCACCTTGAGCAAAGCTCAGGTGAGCTAAAAAGAAGTAATACATGAATTAGCTGGTTCATTTTGGTAAACTTTGAAAGAATTGAAAATAATGTGAGAAATTTAGAAAATACTCAATATACCGTAAGCATTTACTTCTATAAACAAGAAAAGTGCTTAAATGTTGAACGCTTCAGATTATGTGTAAATTGGGATGGACAAGTGTATTTTAACATTACAGTATAAGATAATTTTTTAACGTACAAATTCAACTCTTTCCCACATGTAGATGTACTTCGACTCATCTGCAGTATCAGAGTTTTGAAAACAATGCGGAAAAAAGGGGAAATTGCTTATCATAAGCTATTTGTTCCTTTGCCACAATTTTTTCTTAGTCTATTCAATAGTATAATTTGGACATATGAATACCTTCATTTTGGTTTGAATAAGGAAGTCTTGTTTATTACTATGCTTTGTACAGATATCAAACATTTCATTCAAAACATTAATCGTGGAAGATTTGATCAGACATTTAAAGGCAGAAAACTGATTACACAATATATTACATGATATGAAATATAAGTTGTTTTAGAAAACAAAATTGACAGCACCTAAGTAAATGACAAAACGCCATAATTCTGTGCAACATTGAACAGATAACACTATGGGAAAAGGCGAAATTTCTCAATAAAAACATAACCAGAAAATGAGTAATTGCTCAAAATCAGCAATATCTACTTCGTCCAAAATGTTTATCAAGTCTTCGGCTGCAGATTTCCTGAAAAATGCACCTGTATGAATGGTCATATATTACCTTTTCTTCTTATTATTCATCTTGGAATGTCGTCCCCCAGATTTATTTTTCTTCTGTTTCTTGTCTTTTGGTGAACCATTCGAGTCCAATTCAGGTTCATACTCATCCAGACCATCTTGTTCTGTTTTCTCCACAACAACTTCAATTATCCCCTCAGAACCCACAATGTTCTTCTTTTTCCGCTTTGGTGTGCTCTGTCCCTTCTCTGTCTGGTCCCCTTTTTCATCTTTCTTCTTAGGAGACCTTTTGCGTTTCTTTGGTTTACTTTCCATGTCGTTTGTCGGTGTATTAGCGGTCTCATCCACATCAGTCAGGGTGGACGGTAGATCTGGAGGCTCTAAAGTTCTTGAAATCACACTATTACCTGATTTCTGGGCTTTGGCAGTCTGCATTGGTTGCTGGCCTGAAACTTGAATCGGCATGGAATTGGGATTCTGAGAGCCAATCTGGCTATATTGTTGCAGCTGAAATAAAGGAAAAACATTGGATATATATAATTAAGCAGGAAAACCGTCCTTTTACAGTCTCCATTGTTCATTTGACTTCAATGCAACATCAACACTTGACAAGAAGAATGTCCCTTGTGTTGCCTGGCAACTTGTCAGCAAGTGAAAGCATGATAGACAGCAGATTGAATGATGACTAAAAGATATCATCTTGTGATATGTCATATGGAACTTGGACAGTGAGCTTTTCTACAAACATGTGTTTAAACATTAACCCTTTCCCACATACTTCAAATCTGAGGGAGCCAACTTTAAAACATCAAGGATTTTGGAGGGGAAAATCTTTGTAAGTGAAATATGTCATGTAACTCACTGAAAACAGTCGGGTAAAAGGAGAAATTCCTGTATTCATAAGTTGTCTGCTATAAATGTTACAAAAAGCATCTGCATGTGGGAAAGGGTTAAGGTGAATAGATAGTTATTTGAGCCTGTTCCATTGGAAAAGGTACAAGTTAGCATGACTGAGCAGCGAAGGTTCACAATTTGTCAAAGATATGATGATCAAGAAACTTACACCTTACGTTGAAACTGTCTGGAATTGTGGATGGACAGATAGACAGACAGATACTATTGATTAAACCACATATAGATGCAAACTAGAAATACTGTGAGCAAAGCTCACTGAAGAATGCTCCCCTCCCAAAGCATCGGATACAATGGTAAAGTTTCTACTTTGCTGTTGAAATTCCAAATGTCTTTCTGATCAAATAAATATTGAATGTTACATAGTGATAATATTGATTAAATTTTTAGTTGTGTTCTTGGTTATACATGTCTGTTTACCATTTGTGTTTAAAATTCAAAACCAGACACTCAAATAGAAAAATATCATGTCACAATGGTATCTACATATGATGTGTAACCTTCATTTAAAGTTTGAACCAAATCCATTGAGCCGTTTAGAAGGAGTAGTGCTGACAAGAAATGTGGAGGTATGTCCACAGGAGTCCCTCGCAGGTAACCTCTAAGTTGAACTAGAAATACTGTGACCAAAGCTCACTGAAGAATACCCCCCGCTCCCCTCCCAAAGCATCGGATACAATAGTAAAGTTTCTACTTTTCTGTTGAAATTCCAAATGTCTTTCTGATCAAATAAATATCAAATGTTACATAATATTGATTAAATTTTTAATTGTGTTCTTGGTTAGACATGTTTGTTTACCATTTGTGTTTAAAATTCAAATCCAGACACTCAAATAGAAAAATATCGTGTCACAATGGTATCTACATATAATGTGCAACCTTCATGTAAAGTTTGAACCAAATCCATTGGGCCGTTTAGGAGGAGTAGTGATTACAAGAAATGTGGACATTCAGACAGACAGACGGACAGACAGGGTGATTCCTATATACCCCCCAAACTTTGTTTGGATATAATAATGGATTTTATTAAAAAAATATACTCCCACTTACCTCCAGATGTTTTAATTGATTGTGTTTCCTAGATTAGTTACCAGTACTACTTGTCCATTTATTTTGACATCAGCAAGTCAGTCGTAATGTAATGCTAACCTCGCAACCATGAGGGCCAAGGAAGGCTGCCATTTCTACCATTTTTAAAGTCTTAAGTATGACTACGCCGCGGATCGAAAGTTCAACATTCCCGCAGAGATGGATGCTCTACCACTACACCAACGACAGATATTTTAGAAGTTGTCTTCTGCTGATTTGTTGTGTGTGGGAAGGATTAGTTACTCATGTTATTTCTTCAGATACTCAACCAGTACTTGTACCGAGTATGGGGGAAAATTCAAAGTTTTACTCAGCTCTCAGGTGAATTAAAAACAAGAGGGCCATGATGGCCCTGGATCGCTCACCTGACCGTTGCAATGTTATTTGTCATGCCAGCCACCCAGTCAACCACATACTCATGTTGTGGTCAGGAAAGGTAATACAAAAGGCCCAAGAGGGCAAGTATCGCTCCACTACCATTAGGCAAAACTTAAATCTCAAAACAGCCCCGCTCCTGGTGGCCATGTTTTTTGACCAATAACCATGACTTGAAGGAATCTCCTAGGGCGAGATCATATGGGACCGAGAACAGCCCGAGTGCACTCGGAATCCATTTGAACGTTGATACTTTTAACCTTAGTGACTTGATTTTGACCAATCAACATGGCTTGAAGGAATCTGATAGAGGGTCATCCAAGGAGCATTTCTATAAAATTATTTCAAAATCGGCTTGACGCTTTCAGAGAAGATTATTTAAGTTTTCACTTTAGCCATATAAGGCAAAATATCCATGACACCTGGCGGCCTTGTTTTTCAACCAGTCAACATGGCTTGAAGAAATCTGATAGTGGGTCACTTAAGGAACATTTCTACTTATGTTAACTTATTTGAAATTCAGCCTGACACTTTTGGAGGAGAAGATTTTTTAAGTTTTCACCATAGCCATTATAAGGCAAAATAGCTTGAAGGAATCTGATAGAGGGTCATCCAAGAAACATTTGACCTGTAATCACCTGACTTAGCTCAAAGGAATACCTTATTTGGTATGAAAATACCAGAAGACCGGTTTTAACCTGACTTAGCTTAAAGGAATACCTTATTTGATATGAAAATACCAGAAGACCTGTTATTGCCCGACTTAGCTTAAAGGAATTCCTTATATGATAAGAAAATATCAGAGGACCTGTTATCACCTGACTTAGCTCAAAGGAATATCTCATTTAATATGAAAATACCAGAAGACCTGTTATCGCCTGACTTAGCTTAAAGAAATTCCTTATTTGATATGAAAATACCAGAAGACCTTTTATCACCTGACTTAGCTCAAAGGAATACCTTATTTGATGTGAAAATACCAGAAGACCTGTTATCACCTGACTTAGCTCAAAGGATTACTTTATTTGATATGAAAATACCAGAAAACCTGTTATCGCCTGACTTAGCTTAAAGGAATACATTATTTGATATGAAAATACCAGAAGACCTGTTATCACCTGAATTCGCTCAAAGGAATACCTTATTTGATATGAAAATACCAGAAGACCTGTTATCACCTGACTTAGCTTAAAGGAATACCTTATTTGATATGAAAATACCAGAAGACCTGTTATCACCTGAATTAGCTCAAAGGAATACCTTATTTAATATGAAAATACCAGAAGACCTGTTATCACCTGACTTAGCTCAAAGGAATACCTTATTTGATGTGAAATACCAGAAGACCTGTTATCACCTGACTTAGCTCAAAGGATTACTTTATTTAATATGAAAATACCAGAAGACCTGTTATCACCTGACTTAGCTTAAAGGAATACCTTATTTAATATGAAAATACCAGAAGACCTGTTATCACCTGACTTAGCTCAAAGGAATACCTTATTAAATATGAAAATACCAGAAGACCTGTTATAGCCCGACTTAGCTCAAAGGAAAACCTTATTTAATATGAAAATACCAGAAGTCCTGTTATCACCTGACTTAGCTCAAGGAATACCTTATTTGATATGAAAATACCAGAAGACCTGTTATCACCCGAGTTAGCTCAAAGGAATACCTTATTTGATTGAGGTATGGCAGCATCCAATGTTTTATGAACATCGAGACTGTACTTGGCTCGCAGACGCCTTATCTCGTGTGTTATTAAAGATCGGGACCCCTCAGTATTAGTTTGATTCAGCAATTCACAAAGCGCTGAAAATAGACAAAAAATTCTCATGAAAGTTATGTTAACCCTTTCACACATACAACAAATCTACAGCAGACAACTTTGAAAAGATTAGGTAAAAAATAAATATGCTCACTCTCCATACATGAAATAGCATATATTGAATAAAGTTAAAACTAGAAATACTGTGAGCAAGGCTCAATGAAGAATACCCCCTGCTCTCCTCCAAAAGCATTGGATACAATGGTAAAGTTTCTACTTTGCTGTTGAAATTCCGAATGTCTTTCTGATCAAATAAATATCGAATGTTACATAATATTGATTAAATTTTTAATTGTGTTCTTGGTTAGACATGTTTGTTTACCATTTGTGTTTAAAATTCAAATCCAGACACTTAAATAGAAAAATATCATGTCACAATTGTATCTACATATGATGTGTAACCTTCATGTAAAGTTTGAACCAAATCCATTGAGCCGTTTAGGAGGAGTAGTGCTTACAAGAAATGTGGAGGTATGTGCACAGGAGTCCCTCGCAGGTAACCTCTAAGTTGAATTATCTCCCCTTGGAAGAATCTGAGGCGTATGATCTTCCTTCATGCATATCTACATATGATGTGTAACCTTCATGTAAAGTTTGAACCAAATCCATTGAGCCGTTTCGGAGGAGTAGTGCTTACCAGAAATGTGGAGGTATGTGCACAGGAGTCCCTCGCAGGTAACCTCTACGTTGAATTATCTCCCCTTGGAAGAATCCGAGGCGTATGATCTTCCTTCATGCATATCTACATATGATGTGTAACCTTCATAACCAAATCCATTGAGCCGTTTAGGAGGAGTAGTGCTTACAAGAAATGTTGAGGTATGTGCACAGGAGTCCCTCGCAGGTAACCTCTAAGTTGAATTATCTCCCCTTGGAAGAATCCGAGGCGTATGATCTTCCTTCATGCATATCTACATATGATGTGTAACCTTCATAACCAAATCCATTAAGCTGTTTAGGAGGAGTATTGCTTACAAGAAATGTGGAGGTATGTGCACAGGAGTCCCTCGCAGGTAACCTCTAAGTTGAATTATCTCCCCTTGGAAGAATCCGAGGTGTATAATCTTCCTTCATGCATATCTTCATATGATGTGTAACCTTCATGTAAAGTTTGAACTAAATCCATTGAGCCGTATAGGAGGACTAGTACTTACAAGAAATGTGGAGGTATGTGCACAGGAGTCCCTCGCAGGTAACCTCTAAGTTGGATTAACTCCCCTTGGAAGAATCTGAGGCGTATGATCTTCCTTCATGCATATCTACATATGATGTGTAACCTTCATGTAAAGTTTGAACCAAATCCATTGAGGCGTTTAGGAGGAGTAGTGCTTACAAGAAATGTGGAGGTATGTGCACAGGAGTCCCTCGCAGGTAACCTCTAAGTTGAATTATCTCCCCTTGGAAGAATCCGAGGCGTATGATCTTCCTTCATGCATATCTACATATGATGTGTAACCTTCATAACCAAATCCATTAAGCTGTTTAGGAGGAGTATTGCTTACAAGAAATGTGGAGGTATGTGCACAGGAGTCCCTCGCAGGTAACCTCTAAGTTGAATTATCTCCCCTCGGAAGAATCCGAGGTGTATAATCTTCCTTCATGCATATCTTCATATGATGTGTAACCTTCATGTAAAGTTTGAACTAAATCCATTGAGCCGTATAGGAGGAGTAGTACTTACAAGAAATGTGGAGGTATGTGCACAGGAGTCCCTCGCAGGTAACCTCTAAGTTGAATTAACTCCCCTTGGAAGAATCCGAGGCGTATGATCTTCCTTCATGCATATCTACATATGATGTGTAACCTTCATGTAAAGTTTGAACCAAAACCATTGAGCCGTTTAGGAGGAGTAGTGCTTACAAGAAATGTGGAGTAGCGCTTACAAGGTATGTGCACAGGAGTCCCTCGCAGGTAACCTCTAAGTTGAATTATCACCCCTTGAAAGAATCCAAGGCGTATGATCTTCCTTCATGCATATCTACATATGATGTGACCTTCATGTAAAGTTTGAACCAAATCCATTGAGCCGTTTAGGAGGAGTAGTGCTTACAAGAAATGTGGAGGTATGTGCACAGGAGTCCCTCGCAGCTAAGTTGAATTAACTCCCATTGGAAGAATCCGAGGCGTATGATCTTCCTTCATGCATATCTACATATGATAAGTAACCTTCATGTAAAGTTTGAACCAAATCCATTGAGCCGTTTAGGAGGAGTAGTGCTTACAAGAAATGTGGACATACGGACAGACAGACATGCCTACGAATGGACACTTGTTGGGTATTTTCCTTTGATGTTTCCTTGTTGGGTAGTACCCAACAAGGGTACGGTTTATTCCGTAATTATCACCCTTTTACGGAATAAATAGCATTAATATGCTAATTAGGTACCCATTAGAAAATTATAGAAAAAAATACTTATCAAAGTGACTTATAAGGGTGGTGGGTGAGCTTTAGAATATGGACAGTACCCAACAAGTGTCGGTTCGTGCGCTCAGACGGACGGACAGACAGGGTGATTCCTATATACCCCCCCCCCCCAACCTTGTTTGTGGGGGGTATAATTTGTTTGCGGGGGGTATAATAAAGGATATTTGTAATTATAAGGCATTAAATCTTTGAACAATTTGAAAGAGGACCACCAAAAAAACATTCCTGCGAATTTTGGTTGATATAAGTCCTATGGTTTAGGAGGAAATGACGTTTGAAGCTACAAGTTCATTTTACCAATATTCTGATGCCGCCTGGCAGCTTTCTTTTTCAACCAATCAATATGGCTTGAAAAAAGTAATGCAGAGGAACATTTCGGTTAAATTATCTTAAAAATCAGACAGGAACTTTCATATGAATGGAATTATAAAGTTTTATAATATCACCCCTTTTCTGAATACACTTTGCCGCTATGTTTTTCAACCAATCAATATGAACATTTGAATAATGATTTTGATTAGAGTTGAAAACATTGTGGAAAAAAAAAAGATGTTAATAATGAGCAATATCAATTTTTGCCGCAATGTTTTTAAAAGTTGTTGTCTGCTGCAGAGGCAGTCCCCTATTTATTATCCAAGGAAAACCACTAAGTCAAAGACAAAAATTACATACTGAAAATTATTTCTTGAGCCTGTTTGTAGTAATTGTGTAAATTGAGGCACGGTAGGGAAATCAATAACTTTTGCTTGGGAACTTTCTTTGGTAAAACAGTCTGGGACTTCATGGCTGGAGCGCTGACTCTAGAACTTGCTCTCTCCATTGATCCAAGATCATCTGACAAGTCAGAATCTACAAGAAAATTAATAAAGTTTACATATTATTATTAACCTTTGATACTGGAATTCTCTCCTGAATGATATTTATTTGCATATTAGAAATTGCTTATCATTGACATATTCTCCTTTTGTCACAATAATCAGAGTGCCCCCTATCATGTATGTAGGAGACAGCCTTTATCAGATGGTCTCCTGCCATGTACGATTATGGTTTAAATTAAACAAGAGGGCCATGATGGCCCTGGATCGCTCACCTTAATTAAACAATGTACTGCAATGCAAAACACATCAAGACAATTATTATGAATGCAACCTTCACCAGTGTTGACAATATTTTCCTTCATTTGGCCTAGTGATCTATTATTTTTCAACTGTTATTACCCATATTCTAATATGGACGAGATATCATCAAGACAACATTCTTTCAAATTGCTCAAAGTAAAAATGCGGCCTCCGGAGTTTGAACAATATTTTCCTTTATTGACCTGGTTTCTGACCCAATATGATCCTGACAAAATTTTAAGCTGCTGAAGCAAAACATGCGGCATCCAAAGCGTTAACAAGATTTCCCTTCAATTTGGCCTAGTGACCTAGTTTTTGACCCGGCATGACCCGTATTCGAACTTGGCCTAGATATAATTCAGCTCAACATTCTGAACGAATTTCAAGCCGCTGAAGCAAAACATGCTGCTTCTACAGAGTTAACAAGATTTTCACTTAATTTGGCCTAGTGACCTTGTTTCTGACCCATATTTGAACTTGACCTAGATACCTTTAAGACAAACATTCTGACAAAATGTCAAGCCGCTGATGCAAAACATGCTGCTTCTACAGAGTTAACAAGATGTTCACTCAATTTGGCCTAGAGACCTTGTTTCTGACCTATATTTGAACTTGACCTAGATACCTTTAAGACAAACATTCTGACAAAATTTCAAGCTGTTGAAGCAAAAAATGCAGCTTCTACAGTGTTAACAAGCCCTTCAATTTGGCCTATTGACCTAGTTTCTGACCCAAAACGACCCATATCCAAACTTGACCTAGATATTTTTAAGACAAAAATTCTGACAAAATATCAAACTGCTGAAGCAAAAGTTGCGGCCTCTGGAGTGTTAACAAGATTTTCCTTCAATTTGACCTAGTGACCTACTTTCATCAAGACAAACATTCCGATGAAGTTTCAACATGCTCAAGTTGAAAATGTGGCCTCCAGAGTGTTAACAAGATTACCCTTTGATTTGACCTAGTGACCTAGTTTTTGACCTCATATGGCCCAGTTTCGAACTTGTCCAAGATTTTACGGCGATGAATGTTCTGATAAACTTTCAAAAATAAATTATATTATATATATGATAGGCGATTAAAACAGATGTGAAGACTTTCTAGTAACTGGCATAATACTTAATACAAGTGGGCCATGACGGCCCTTGATTGCTCACCTGAGTAATGCAATGTGAATTGGCAAGCCAACCACAATAACTCATTGAATTAATAGTCTGCGTTTTTATTTACTTAGCTACTGGCTCTTTGAGAGACAAATGAGAATTAGATTTACCTTTGAGCGTCTGTGTGCTGCCTAAATCACTCATCACCCTGTTTCTGCAAAGAAAAAAACTTAAATTTTAAGGATTGAATAAATAATGTATCGTTCCACCATGCTAAATGACTTTCCAAATCAATAGTTTATAGGGTTAGGGTTATAAGAACAAAAGGATAAACTGATTACTTTTTTGTCATCTTCTTTTGAAAAATCTCAGGATGTAATATGTTGAAAATTGTATACATAATTTGATAAAGAATTGAATGACAGCAATAAAATAATCTGTACATGCTTTACTAAACATACAGGATCTCTAGCAATTGCTAATATACGCATGGACAAATGTCCTGTTCTCTTTTATCTTTTCTGCTCGCTTCACGTATGCGCATGAAATAAAACTGTTTTTGATATGTACCAATCAGCATATTTGAATACACCACTTTGATATACATTTTGACAATATTCAGATTACCGTGATAGCACAGGAAGCATAATAACGATATGTACAGGTGTAGCACGCGCACCAGGACGGGGAATGATATTCAATTCGTTTTTCTTACTCGTGTACTCACTCACCGTACACTCATTACGAAAAACACAAATTCAAAATCATGACAACGTCGGATACGAGATAAACAACATGCCGACCTTAAGTAAAATAATGTGTGAACTTGCTGGCAGGAGATGCTCGATTCACGTACACGCAAATCATCATTTGACGTCTGCGGAATCGATCAGCCCAAACTGGGATGTCGATCTTTTCCACGTTGTTGTAGGCCCCGCGTCGCGTCACATCACGACCAGTATATCAAGACATCGCAACTTTGGGACCTATTCCAAACTGGGTCAGCTGCTTCTTGGAATACCAGGATGTTGCATAACTGCTCAATCCATGGTCGGAAAGTACAACACCGGCTTAAAGAAGTACACATAGGCGCCATTCTTGAAAATTTGACACAATTCTTATTAAAAAAATGTTGGAAAATGAGTTGGACGAAACTGCAAACTCAGTTATATTTTCATATTATTTGGAACTTGCTGATGCTTATTTCAAAATTTGACTCACACTGTTGTAACGGTTTTTAAAAAAAATAAGTCCATTTTAGACCTATGCCAGTGTCTGTTACGGAACATAGAATAAACTACTGTACCCATTTCACACAGTTTTATTCCTACATATGTATGTCAAAACAGTTTTGAAAAGTATTAATATCTATAACGACCATAATCCTTTAAACAAACATAGATATATATCTGTTTTTCTTACTATGTCAGTATATGTGAGGATAATATTAAACACAAAGAATGAGTCAAATTAATGAACATCTTTAATTATTTAACACTTAACTATAATTAACTGTAAAGTTAAAATAACACAAGCTATCATAGAACGTCTTTGCCATTTATGATATGATAATATGTTGTTAAAAGAATACACCATATATCATGTTGAATCAGTTGAAAATATACCCTGTAAAAGTGAACTTAACAACATGCTCATTTAGTTACGGAGCACATGAAACAAAAACAAACTGAAGAGTGAATATAGCATTTCACATATTTTGTCTGTAGAATTAAGTTGCTCGTGTTCTTTAATGATGCTAATTATGTTAACCTACTTTAAAATGTAAATATCAAATGGCATCAACATGCATGAGTTCATTGTCTGTTATGGAACATATCAAAACAAAATTCACCACTGTCGCGATATCTTATGACATTTTATCTTATTTAATCACTTACTGCAATGCTCCATTTAGCTTTCACTCCAAAATCCTTCTGATGGTCATACACAATATTGAAAATAGTTTTATTCCGATACTGACTGGTCGGAGAATCAGTTAGATAGTGTATGCAACGAATGTCAGGATAGTCAGATTTAAGAAGCAATACTAACTTCTGTAAAATACAATATACTACAGTTGCATTGTGTGACAAGATGTCCGATATTGCAACATAACTTTGGACATGCTGATCCTTATCATACACTACCATTGTATGCAGTGAAACCATCTGTGCGTTCCAATAAGCGCTCTGGACTTCTTCTAAAGATGAACAGCCATAGTTTTCTGCAAAATCCATCCAGACTAAGAGCTCATTTTCTGGCATATTTTCTTGAAGTTTCCGCATTTCTCTGTACTGGTTCTGGACTCGCATAACATGGGCTCTAAATTTCACGGACTCCAAAGACACTACTTCTATAAACTCTTTCAAAGATAATGTTTCTTCTTTTTCTTTCCATCTGTATTTGTCACCATCTTTACATTTTCGCCATTGTCGATATTGAATTTCAGACTTTCCTGACAAACTGTCTGTAAGTGTTTCAGCCAAACTTTCTTGGTCCTTGAACCTTGAATTCCTTCAGGAAAACATCTGGGTTTGAGCTGCATAACACCCCTGCATTTTTCATGGCTTTTACTTTCAAAGCAAAGTTTTGGTGATATGTACATAAACATGTTCTTCTGCAAGTGAAACTAGTTAGCATAATATGATCAGGCCTCAGCTTACAAAATGCACTTCTTGAAAGTTTAATCTCCGGATTTTCAAATAAAAACTTTTCATGTAAGTTATGTAAGTAATCACTAAGCACACGTTTTTGGATTGGAACCTTTTCACATACTTTGACATCCCGCTTACCTGGAAGTAACACACAGTTATCCTCCCTCTCTAAAAAGCTCGACACTTTTTTAGCTATTTTTTTCTTTTCAGTAGGCGAGACTCTTTTCTTAGCTAAGTTAGACAGTTTCTTCCTTGATACACCCACCTGCTGGCTTAAGGATGCTAAACATCTGTATCTTTTAAGTATTGTTGCTGCAAGTTTCACGTTTTTACTCTCCTTTTTCTTGTAACCTTTTACTGTTGGTGTTATTGTGTCAATAAGGGCTTGTCCAAGAACTAACTGCCTGTGGACAGAGCTGCACTTCTTTAAGCTTATCCCAGATTTTCTCAATAAGTGTTTTGTTTTTGAACGTGGTGTACAGGGTTGGACTTCACCAGAAACTATACTACTTGCGTCACCAGAATAAGAATTGTCTCCAATATTTGCACCTTTCTTCAGATTTCTTTCTGCCCTTTTCTGTATTTTCCTTTTATCCTTCTCCAAGTTCAGACATTTTGTCTTAAGAAACTCAATATCCCTGTACGCCTTTCGTAGTGCTCTGCGATAGCGTGTCTTGACCCCAGTCCCTTTGCTTGTGCCTGGCTGGGAAAATATGGGAAGTTTGACAGTTAGTTTTTCTGTGCTTCTAGTAACTCTTTTTACCTCTGATTCAGTTATTTCTTCTCTCTGTCTTCTCTTTTTACGAAGATAATGCTTCTTGAAATCATTACGGCATTTTTCTCTCTTCTTTTCCAGCTCTTTGGATGGTAGAAGATGAAAGGGAATATATGCTTTCTGTTTCCTTTCTCTTTCCTTCCTGCGATATTCTTCTACGTTTTCCGCTCTTTTCTTATCACGCCATTGTTTTTTGCCTTTCGGCATTTGTCAAGGGCATCCTGGAAATAAATTAAACAATTCTCAATTAATGATTAAAGGTAAATGTATATGTTATCTTGGCCAGGTAATATACTATTTTCCGTAACAATTTGGCTATGTTCCGTTACGAACTCTGTTTTGGGTATACACTTTTCCATTTAAAGACAGCATGTGAACATGACATGGATAATAGTGTTTGATTTCATAAGAGTCATACATTATTCATGAATAAACTTGAATTTAGATTCAAATGTCATATGTTAATAGGCAAAGCCTAGGTCGTGTGAAAGCAATAACAATTAATTAAGCAGTGTCAGTCCCCCAACAAGTAACAAATTTATAGGCAAATTGTAGTAAGTTACAAAAGGAATTTGAAAAAGATATTGAAAAAACCCAAACTTATCATGCATTTAACTTTAATTTGTACATATGTTTTATTTTTTAATAGGTCAGAGGCCTAACAGACTGTAAATTTCCAAGGATGTTGATGGAAAACACCGGAAGGCATTGAAGATGGTTCTTTTTTTCTTTTAACAAATGCCAGTTATTTGTAAATTAGTAATAAATATAATTGGAAATTGACTCTTATAGTCTTACGAAGTTACGATGGTTGATTGAATGACTTGAGCTTAACATTATTTTCAATGGTACTTCAGTTTATCTAACATTTCCCCCTGGCTTTTTAGAATACTAAAATACTCCACACAACAATCTTCCATGCCAAGCCTAAGAAAAATTAAGAAGAATCAAACGATGTAACGTAAATACATCTTTTGATTTCTCACCTCTAGATGAATGGCAAATGGCTACCTTTGCATGATCTGGCTGAATGTATGATCTTGAGACATCTTAAGACGAGAACACTATGCATACAGACTGCGAAAATATTTTCAAAAGTCCCAATTATAATGATGTATGTTGAAAAGGGTAAAGTTTAGCCCCTTGCCTGATGTAAATTACTTGATATCTGTGACTAATCTGAATACATTGTCGGAATGGTGTAATTGATCTAAAATGAACAATATCTTCCTATTCAACAACATTTTCGCTTTGAACCCCTATCTCCTTTTCTGGTTTTTAATTTGTAAAGCATGAAACAGCATCAGGTTATTTGTTAATAAGTAACAAAGTTAGTGTCAACAACGTATATGAAATATGTAGTTTGAAAAAAATGGATAGTGAAAGATCTGATCAGACCTTGAACATGTACAGATTCTCAGAGTTATCAATGTTGAAAACTGTTCCTTTTTTTTTAAATTGTGATTGCTGAGTTAAAAAAGCTTTGAACTCAGAACTCTTGTTAGACCAGGTGTGTTACCATTAAACTACAGTATAGGTCTTTACTTTGAGCAGCAGTTTGAAAATATGTGTAATTTTATTACCAGTAAAGTATAAGAATCATTTTGTTACAATGAATAATCAGTTTAAATTTTACCATTTCTATTGTATGTATATAGATTAGACAATTTCACACAGAATAATGGAATTCACAATAAATTACATAGAAAATGGAAAACAGATACATTTTTGTGGTATTTTAGTTATATCAGAGGACAGAACACTTATGTGAGGTCACTGGGTGACTTATAACTGACATTAATTATGAATAAGTGTGGTTTGAATACATATACATGCAGAGTATTTAAAATAATCTAGTGAAGATAATGTTGAAATTCTTAGTACCAAGTTTGTCCAATCTGATCAATAAACAAATTTTGGATAAAAAAAAAGATGAAACTACTAGAAATTCAGCCTGTTGAAAGAAAAGTAATGTGTTTTACTATCCCACATATGACATCATTTCTTTAAAACACTGGACTCATTTGAGTTTGATCAATAAACACATTTTGGAAAGATGAATATACTAGAAATGTAGCCTGTTGAAAGAAAAGTAATGTGTTTTACTGATAGCCCACATATGACATCATTTCTTTAAAACAATGGACTCATTTGAGTTAGAATAATAAACAAATTTTGGTTAAAAAAAATATGAATCTACTAGAAATTCAGCCTGTTGAAAGAAAAGTAATGTGTTTTACTGATAGCCCACATATGACATCATTTCTTTAAAACAATTGACTCATTTGAGTTTGATCAATAAACAAACTTTAGATAAAAAAAGGATGAATCTACTAGAAATTAAGCCTGTTGAAAGAAACGTAATGTGTTTACTGATAGCCCATGCACATACATGACATCATTCCTTTAAAACAATGAAAATCATTTGAGTTTGATCAATAAACAAATTTTGGATAAAAAAAATGATGAAACTACTAGAAATTCAGCTTGTTAAAAGAGAAGTTAAGTGTTTTACTGATAGCCCACCTAAAACTTCATTTCTTTAAAACAATGGACTCATTTGAAGGCATGAAAGTGTTTTCCTCTCTATCAGGTTGGAGGATATATATTGCTTAAGAAACCAAGGTGAACTGATTCTGGTCATAATTTCATGATTTGACAAAGACTAGGTCATACATAGACTGTTTAACTGTACAATGTAAAAAAAAAAGAGTAAATTGAAGGCAAATAATTTGAAATAAACTGTAGTTTCGTTTGTTTACTACATTTACTGCAATATATCTACATATTCTATACTGTATATAGATACACGTCTTAAATTCAATACAACAAGACAGTCGAAGATATGACAGATACAGACAAAAACAATACACACGATGTGACGAACGATAACTTCCGTTGAAATATTTACTATCATTTTCAAGCGTTTAATACTTCTCTATATTGCCAAAATATAAAATCCATGAAATAATGATGACAGATACAAAAGAATAGTCGACTTACCATTCATAAAGTCCTTAATTCCAGTGAACGAAATCCATTTGTGATGAGTCAAACTATCCTTTCCTACGATTTCTGTCGTTTTCCTTTTGTTATTTATTTATTACTTGAATTCACTTGCGTTGCAATGACGTCACATTTGATGTGTTTACTTCCGGTTGAGAAAATATCATTTCAAAAATATAAAACGAGTGCAATTACACGCAAATTATCACGTGTCAGATTCCTTGTTTTCATTCCTTTATCGAGCAGGAATTTAATTTAATTTTTCCCTCTAGTTCTAAGTATTTTTTGATTTGTCAAAACATACGAATATCGTGTCTGCGTGTTTTACCGGTTACGAAATTAATAGGTTACGGTAATTTGTCCGTCCAGTAAGTCCGGAAGCAAAATGGCCCAAAAAAAGTGCTATGGGGTTGAGATTTGATGGTAGCCATCTTTTCGACCCTCCGACTTTTCGACCCGTGATTTACGTGACTATTCGACCCGCGATTTAGAAATTGTCGGATAGGACTATTATATGGTTTATTTATATAGAGACATGTTGTTTTATCTAATATGGTATAGTTTATAAGATTATAAGGTTGTTTTTTTTTGTAAAAGTTGTACTAGTAAGACTTTATGAAAATATACTATATTATTGTCCTTTTCGACATTTTCACTCGGATAGAAATTGTCGAATAGGAGTATTATATGGTTTATTTGTATAGAAAGATGTTTCTTTTTATCTAAGATTGTATAGTTTATAAAGATTATAATGGGTTTTTTTATTTGTAAAATTTGTACTAGTAAGACTGTTTGAAAATATACTATATTATTGTCCTTTTCGACATTTTCACTCCAGTTTTGCGCTTGCTAAGGAGGGGTTTAATTATAATAAACACTTTTATGATCAATTTTTTAAATATTTAATAAAATTATCGAAAGCAATAAACAAATAAAATATATACACTGAACATAAAGTATGTAAAAAATATAACAAATTTAACTAAATTCAATTTTAACACTAATATTTCCCATAAATGTCCCCTATCTGTTTTAAAAATTCCTCGCACACAATTTCATGGTCGTCGTACCTGTCCCACAGGTCAAAAATCGCCGTGTCCATGTTTAGGTAGGTTGGTCGTCTCCTACGTCCAACCGAATGATCAATGATGAGATGGGCGTTGATGTTGACCAATTTCGCCTCTTGTAATAACATAGAAAGTAAAACGTACAGTGGCAGGGCACCCCTACCCGCCTTCGCGTTTAACCTCCTATGCCAGCCTGAAAATATATAAGGAAAAGGATTAAACTTTAGACTCTAAAAACAAAGTGCGGAAGAATTGATATCAAGTTATGTTTATACTGGCGCTTTCTTCGTGTCGTCCCATTTTCTTCATCCTCGAACTTTACAGAACCATTTAATCATAATTTAGATTTAAAAAGACCATTTTAGTTTTCTGTATTATATGTTTATGTTTGTCATATGTTTTAGATTTATATACCTTCTGTATCGTTGTTGGTTCTCACAGACTGCCGGTAAACTGACCATTCTTGCGGCGACCAAACTGTGCTCTCCAACCACTGGTCGTTAACATACTTGAAGACGGCTCTAAGAGGTTCTGAAGCCTCCGCTCTTTCAGATAACTTTTCAAAAGCTCTTGGGATATCTCTCGCTGGAAGGAATGGTATTGCGAGTAACTTCCTTATCAGGTGATGGACCCCTTCTCGTTGTTGGTAAGTCGTCTGCATGCCGACTTCTTTGACTCGTCGCTGCAGAGCTTGCGCCCAGTGGAATCCACAGCCATGGAGACTAGTGGAAGGGAAGACTTTTTTCAGGGCCTGCCACAAAGCTTAAAATTAAAAAAATACGTTGTTTAAATCCCATAATTGTATATATTTTGAAAACATTTAGCACTGAAAATCCTGAAGAAGACTATAGGAAGGGAACACTTATTTTAGGGCCTGCCCCAATACCTAAAAATAAAAAAAAAGTTGATTAAATCTCACAATCGTATATATTTTGAAAACATTTAGCAATGAAAATCCATTATTATAACTATTATACTCGGTAAGTTAAATATTTATTAAAGTTACCTGATTCGAAGTCCATTGTAAAGCTTTCCACCAGTGGCGTGTCGTCAATGATGCTTATCAACTGGTTAAGTACCTGTTAAAACAAAAATTACAATTTGATTATTTGATTATATATATTGTAAAAATATATATACACGTTCTATGTATTCATTCACTCGTCAATATGGTTGTTTATCTAAACAATGATGAAGTCATTTTAATAGTGTTTTACTTACTGCAACATAATCCTACTTCCTTCGACGAGACATCAAAACGAACAGAAGCGGTACCTGCTTCATGGTCTCCCCGTGTCTGATGAAGGCATGGATCGACCATAGTTGAGTGAACGGTTTCCTCACAACTCTGAAAGTACCGTCCAGGTACCACTTTCTCGTTCGCTGTAGTATCTGGATCTGTTCATCAGTTCCGAACATCAGATGCCGCTCATCTACCACCCTAACATCGCCAACCAAAAATGGATCAACCAGAAACTCTGTGTTGACCTGAAAAGTTAAGAATGTTTTACTATTATCATAACTCTTCCTGTTTTCAATTCAATTTCTATTTAACTATTTTAGTTTACTACAAACTCAAATGTTATCATACATTGCAGATCACCTCACTTAACAGCTCTTTAAACTCCATCGTTAACGGGGATGATATAATTCTATAATACAACTTACCTCAAAATCTAGTGATTTTGGTTCTCTTGGTCTGATCCTCTGTCTCTGGTTGAAATCAGTTCTTTCAAACATCGCTATCATCCTGTCATCGACAATTCTACCGGCCGGGGCAAACAGATCTCTGACTGCTTCTTGACGGATCTGAATAATAATGTAGTATAATTAAAACACAGATAAACGATATATTTTCATGCATTTTTTTCTCGTCAATAGGTGTCTCTTCAATGTATAAAAAGTGGTCTTGATGATTCGTGTACAAATAATATCAATATTAATAAAGTTCTTACATCACGTTTCAGTAGCACCCGTTTCTTCATTAAGGGATCAGCCAGGTGTGTATGAGGGGCTTGTCCTGGTGCGAAAATATCACCCTTCTGCGTTACGCTGGAGTAACAGATATTACCCTTTCTTCGTAAACTGCACATGATTCTGATGTGATAACGGAAATGTCTAGGGTCGTGTCCTGTACAGCCTCACTGGCTTGACATTCTCGACATGTAAACCTTAGTATGATGAGACGTTTTCTGGCTTTAAAGTAGTCAATTCTGCTGATCCCTGCGATAAATAGTGAGTTTATGGAGAAACTGAACATGCGAACATCATATCACGACTATGTTTCATACTTTAATACATATCAACTCATTTACATTGTGTGAAAAGGAGAAATTGAACATTCGCTCTTTTGGGTGATAATGCGTTATTTACACTTTTCCATATAACCAATAGTATACAAACTATCATATCACGACTATGTTTCATACTTTGAAAACATTTAAACTCCTTTACAATGTGTGAAAAGGAGAAATTGAACATGCGCTCTTTTGGGTGATAATGTGTTATTTACACTTTTCCATATAACCAATAGTATACGAACTATCATATCACGACTATGTTTCATACTTTGAAAACATTTCAACTTATTAACATTGTGTAAAAAGGAGCAATTGCACATACACCCTAGTGGGTGACAATGCATAATTAACCCTGTATATCATATTAATAATCTGTTTCATACTTTGAAAACATATCCACTCATTACATTGTGTGAAAAGGAGAAATTGAACATGCGCTCTTTTGGGTGATAAAACGTTATTTACACTTTTCCATATAACCAATAGTATACAAACTATCATATCACGACTATGTTTCATACTTTGAAAACATTTCAACTTATTAACATTGTGTAAAAAGGAGCAATTGCACATACACCCTAGTGGGTGACAATGCATAATTAACCCTGTATATCATATTAATAATCTGTTTCATACTTTGAAAACATATCCACTCATTACATTGTGTGAAAAGGAGAAATTGAACAAGCGCTCTTTTGGGTGATAATGCGTTATTTACACTTTTTCATATAACCAATAGTATACAAACTATCATATCACGACTATGTTTCATACTTTGAAAACATTTCAACTTATTAACATTGTGTAAAAAGGAGCAATTGCACATACACCCTAGTGGGTGACAATGCGTAATTAACCCTGTATATCATATTAATAATCTGTTTCATACTTTGAAAACATATCCACTCATTTACATTGTGTGAAAAGAAGGAATTGAACATGCGCTCTTTTGGGTGATAATGCGTTATTTACACTTTTCCATATAACCAATAGTATACGAACTATCATATCACGACTATGTTTCATAATTTGAAAACATTTCAACTTATTAACATTGTGTAAGAAGGAGCAATTGCACATACACCCTAGCGGGTGACAATGCGTAATTAACACTGTATATCATATTAATAATCTGTTTCATATTTCGAAAACATATCCACTCATTTACATTATGTGAAAAGAAGAAATTGAACATGCGCTCTTTTGGGTGATAATGCGTTATTTACACTTTTCCATATAACCAATAGTATACAAACTATCATATCACGACTATGTTTCATACTTTAATACATATCAACTCATTTACATTGTGTAAAAAGGAGAAATTGAACATGCGCTCTTTTGGGTGATAATGCGTTATTTACACTTTTCCATATAACCAATAGTATACGAAATATCAAATCACGACTATGTTTCATACTTTGAAAACATATCAACTAACATATTAACTTATTAACATTGTGTGAAAAGTAGAAATTGAACAGAAACCGTATATCTGTGGGACAGGATGTAAGTCTTCGCATAGTATATATATATTACATAAAAGTACTCACCGGTGTTGCAGATATGATGTTACCATCTGTCACATATATCGCATGTGATGCCATGTTGTAGTTGTCGAACAGGTTCTTCACAATCTATACACAGATCCGACATTTTAACACAATCACTTACAGAAGTCACAAGGCACAATCTTTTAATCAAATTTATTACAACTTCAACAATTCTGAACAGAGTAACATGGAATGAGGAAATTATTTGAAATGATGGTGGATATACATAGATATATATACTATGTGTTCACTAACAACAATTATCGTATTATTAAAAATAAGCAATTAATACAATTAATTATTACAAATTAAAACAAACAAAAACAAAACATACCGCGTACATCAAAAGTAAGTACAATAACACAATAAGTTTCATCCTTTGTGTGTATCGGGCGCGAATAACATTATTAAATACCTCATTAATGGCACTTGAAATACGCAATTAATATAATAAGTACCTGTATTTAAAGTATTTAAAATAAGCATTCAAAGTAGATGAAACATCAATTAATTTAATGAAAGATGTATTTAAACAATTAGAAGTAATCAAACAAACAGTTATTACACAAACATTTGATTTCGTAATAAAACATTAATAATTAGCATTTAATTTCAAAACAACAAACATATTATAATTCAACAGTTTTACCTGTAGGATACCTGTAGGATTGTTTCCGGGTTCTGAAGGAAGGTCCTTAGGGACCTTTTTAAACCCACCGTCTTTCAGCAATTTTTCTGCACGGAATCATTTGGTCCTCAATATTGTTGGAATAATGATGCACTATACTATTTTTATTATCACACTGTCAATTGTCTATATATGTATAGAGACAATAAATGTCTATGGCAGTAGAAACTTAAGTTTACTAGAAGTAAATTATTCTATGCAGTAAGATAGATACTTATAATGTTGATAATAGCTGTCATATATATAAGCTTGTATTGCATCTCCCCTTAACCTACGGTGTGCTAGTGATGGCAACTGGAGTTTCCGAAGACGGTCCTCATATGGCAAATCTTTAATAATGTATAATCGATAATGTGTTGAACATACATCTCTTTTTACAATATTACCATGCATTATAACTACATAATTATTAACTACATATTAACGAGGGGTCTAATACGATCCGAAGGGTCGAATAGTCACGTAAATCGCGGGTCGAAAAGTCTAACAGCCGATTTGATATGTGAAAAACAGTAAGATTGTACTGAATTCTCGTTGTTTTGATCTCATATGATGTGTTCGGGTCATATATACATATTATAGGACGATGTTGATATTTTAATATTGATCATTCTAACATACTTAGACCTCTGTGTCTTTTAGATACTTATTGATTTTATATTGTATTAGAATGCGTCCAATGATCATGAGCAATAAATGTGGAAACTTATAAGAATGTCTTAAATATTACAACCTATAGGCGTGCTTCGGCTCGAGCTTTCACGTATAAAATGTAAATATTTCAAAAATAATTCTATGTTCCGTAACATAGTACTTCAATCACTCATTCATTTTAGGCTTTATTTTGTTGGCTAAATCTTTATTATCGGGTACAAACACATATTTATTAAATGTTCTCAAGCCAACATCGAACTGTCAAAAATAAGCAATTTAATAGCAGACGAAATGTTAACAAGTAAAGTCTATTTTCCGTTACGATAAATTTGTTTCCCATCATAAAAGGAATTTAACTTATCTTGTGAAAAACTTGGTTTAACCAGGGTCTTTCAAATAGTATTTGAAAGACCCTGGTTTAACAAAGGTCTGATATTAAACTTACCTTCAAAGAGTATGTAATTTACTGATTTTACAAACTGACAGCAGACGAAAAGGAAGTTGGTGATCAATCCTGACGAGATGAAGTACTGAGAGAGTTTTGTCCTAGCTGCAAACAGCTCACCCTTGTATATATTAAAGACACTTTCATGTTCATACGGCAAGCTTCAATCATCAAAATGTTCAACTGGGTCAAGAAAGCGAAACTAAAAAATTTGTATCCGAATCCGGAAGTAATATATAAGTTATTTCCGTAAATAGCCGAAGAGGACCGGGCCCGTATTCACCAACCGATCTAAATTCGATTTTCGGACTAAATCTAAATTATCTGACTAAATTACGTCAATTTAGATTTAGTCCGTATTCACCAACGCGTCTAAATTGTAAATCGGACTAAATATTTAGATTTTCGGACTAAATAGGCCTATTGAGTCCGCTTCGGGGCATGCTAAATTAGCTGACTAAATTGGAAACAAAATGGCGACTGTTTTGTGCCCACCGCTAGAATATTTCAAATTGACTTTTAATAGGTGTAAAACCAAAATTTGGGGTCGAAAAGGGTTTGTAAGCGAGTCTTTTATAGTTGTCTCCCGTTTCTAGCGGAAAAAAGGACACACTTCCGGCCTGTGTCAAAAACGGAATTTTGAGCTAGTGGACACTCGCTTATGCTGGATTGTTGATATTTTCGGGAGAGAAAACGACACTTAGATGTATTATACTGCCAAATAAAGCTTTATAGTTGGGTACCAGTGAAGGATATTTATAATCAAAGATGTCGGATCACAAACGAACAGTCTCGAGTCGACGAAAATGATGTGAACTCTTGTCGTGATTAGCATTCAGAAATTCAGGAAACGTATTTCAATGATCATGTAATCCGAAAGACCGACAAGAGAGACAATGTGGGCATGTCTATAATGTTCGTACAGTCAACATCGATCCTAAAGCGGCCAATCTTACACTGGTAAGTTTTTCAATGAAACAATCGATGTACAAATTCAATGGGTGGGGTGATTTCATAATCTGTTGCTCTTGAGTTGTGTCACGGGTTGATTCTCCTAACCCAAACTGCCAATCGTTTCACCTGCATTTTATTTGCATGACTTGAAGAGGACATGATATTTTCTATCTTTATCTGAATATTAATACCCATAGCCTGAGCATGGGTGCTGCATATTCACAGATTTATTTGTGATTTATTCCCAATTTCCTAGTAGTAATAATTTATGGCGGATTATGCTCTCAAATGCTGCCTGTTACTGATATAAAACAAGTAGAGCTACATTTCCATTTTTGTGGAAGGATGCATCTGTCATTAAGAACTAAAAAATGCTTGACACAGCTCAATATTTTCAAAATACTGACTATAAACTGGTTAGTTCACAATTCATTTCACACCATACATCTATAGCTAACACTTTTCCACATACAGATGCTTTCTTATGACTCTGTAGCAGATTTGTCTGTCATGAGCAATTTCTCTTGCCACAGTACTTTCAACTCAACTTAGTAAGTGAACTTACATTTACCAGAGACATATAAACACATATATGTCTCTCCATATGGAAAAAGACTCATTTAACTCTTTCCCACCTATAGATGCATAATGTGGGAAAGGATTAAACAGATCTATGTTTCTTTTCTTTAACTGTCAATCATTGTTTTATAATATTTAAACATGAGCATTTTATGGCATTTGTATTTTTCTTTAATTTCAGTTGGGAATGGTGACAGAAATTATACAGAATTCATGAACTGAAGGAGATGAGATGACAGCCAGCCCCAAATAGGCCTTACAATATCATTAACTGTTGCCATAGTCACAGTGTATCATTTGAGTGATGTTTCTGTTAAATACTTTCTAACACTTACTATGCTATTTTAACCCTTTCCCATATATATAGACCTTTCTGAGGCCTCTGCATCATATGACTTTTGAAAACATAATACGTAGACATTTTCGAAACGTTTGCCTAGATTTTTTCAAAATAATATGCTGCAGATATGTTGTATGTGGGAAAGGGCTTAAGGGCTGTATAATGTGAAAAACAAAGGCATACAATATCTTGAGAATTGAAATCAAAAAGAAATTAATGCAAAATTGAAAATGTGATGGGATGTAGAGGATTTGCTTGGTTAACAGAATTTCTACTTTTTGAAATTTTAGTAATGTTTTTCAAAATATGTTACAACAGAGGCATCACTCTGTGTTGAGAAAAAAAATCAGGTTATGGCGAAAAGAAAACTTCTTTTAGGTTAACCATTTCCCAATTACAGACACATTTATTTTAAATATTGAGACAAAAGGAGACATTTCTCATAATGAGCAATGTCTCCTTTTGCCACAATGTTTTCAACTTTATTCCATGATCATACTTTCATTTAAGGAGATTTTTATTAAACATGTATCTGCCTTAGATAATTTTAAAGTTGTAAAATGCAGATTTGTGTTGTATGTTGGAAAAAGTTTACCTTTCAAACTATAAAATCAGGGACTTTAAATAACATTCAGGGTACTTTTATATTTTAAAATTACAAAAATTAAAGTCAATATTTTGTTAACCATTTCCTTGAAAACTATGCATTTTAACACCTCTGCAGCAGACGACTTTTGAAACCATTGTGACAAAAGGAGAAATTGCTTATGAGAATTTTTTTTCCTTTTGCTATAATGCTTTCTGCTTTATGTCCATGAATTATAACTTTATTTAGCGAGATCTTCTATTTTACCTAGATGTTGTCAAGGTCATGTGCTGCAGCTTTGTTGTATGTGGAAAAGGCTTGACATAGGAATTAGTTTCAATTTTTAGCTCTACTGGCCAAAGGCCAGAAGGGCTTATGTCGTGGCGATTTGTCCGTCGTCCGTGCGTGCGTGCATCCGTCCGTAAACAATTTCTTGTTAACACGATACAGTCTTTACTTTTGATTGTATCTCAACCAAACTTATACAGTAGTTAGATATCCATGAGAGCTCGGTTCCTTTCGAAAACCAGCCAGATCCGCCCATGCATGACTGGATTATGGCCCTTGAAATGGTCAAAATTGCTATAAAAGAGCTTGTTAACACGATACAGTCTTCACTTTTGATTGTATCTCAACCAAACTTATACAGTAGTTAGATATCCATGAGAGCTTGGTTCCTTTCGAAAACCAGCCAGATCCGCCCATGCAAGACTGGATTATGGCCCTTGAAATTGTCCAAATTGCTATAATTGAGCATGTGAACACAATAGAGGCTCCATTTACTATCTGATCTTCACCAAACTTAGATAGTAGTTAAATACTGATTAGAGCTAGGTTCCTTTTGAAAACCAGCCAGATCCGCCAATGCAAGACTGGATTATGGCCCATGAAATTGTAAAAATTACTATAATACAGCTTGTGAAAACAAAAGAGCCCCCATTTACTCTCCGATCTTCACCATACATACATGCTCTGGATTGAAAATGACCAAAGAACCATACCAGTAGAGCATAGGCCCTCATGGGCCTCTTGTTTTTGAAATGTTCAACCAGTGCATGAACATTTACTTGAATTTACTTCTGGAACTGTAAAATCATGACCTTTAGATTTAAGAATTAGATTATATTATTTTAGTCAATTTTTTGTTAAGCAAAGATATGAAAAAATATCTGTAAGTGCATATAATTGAAAACAGTGTGGGCTTGTGACAAAAGGAGAAAGTGCTTATGATGAACATTTACTGCTTTTATCAAATTGAATACAAGCTAGTTTCTTTATTGAACAATAAATTTGTTGATGTAAAGTCTTAAATTTGTTCCATAAAAAAATAAGAGTACTTTTAAATTCAAACATTTAAAGTCAATTATTTGTGAAGCAAAGATATTATGTATTTTTTTAAAATTCTGTTAAAGAACAGAATAAATAGTACAAAGACACTATTTTGTTAACCCTTTCCCATATACAAATTCAAATCTTCAACAAATTACTTTCTGTTTCAATGCATTTGCCAGTATTCAAAAATAAGGAAACTCTTTAATTGAAAGAACAATAATAGTTATAATTGAATAAAGTTGGAAAAAAATCTGCTTTTGCCACACTGTTTTCAAAAAGTATTTGCTGCAGAGGTGCCAGAAAGTGTCACCAAGAACAAGTTTCAATTTTAATTGAAAAACTGTTCAACCAGTGCTTGAAAAATATATTTTGATGTTAAATATAAATATTGGTTCATCGACCTGTTAAATTAATTAAATGAATTGTTATTTAGATGTCTCATTACCACAACATAAATCTTAAACCTTTTCCACCTGGCATTCAGATGCATCTACAACTGACGACTGTTGAAAACATTGTGGCAAAGGGAGCAATTGTTTAACATGAGCCATTTTTCATTTTGCTGCAGAGTTTTCAACACAATTCAATAATACAATGTAATACTATCATTTAAAGAGCTTTTCCATGTTTTTGCATAGACAATTTGAAAGTTGTCTGGCAGAATTGTTGTATTTTGGAAAGGGTTATTTTGTAACCTTTGGTATGATTAAGAGTTACTGACTGTTAATAACAATATGTTTGAACGTATATTTTATTTTAAAGCCTTTATTTTAAAGCCGACTGCTTGAAGAAAAAAAGAAAAACTATGAAATATCTAGAAAACTGCATCAATAAATTTGACAGTGTTGTCAAAAGTCGTCTTTATCAGATAAAGGCCTGAAATATTGAAGTAATTTTATTTAAGAATAAAAATTCTTTCTGACTACTCATTTTTAGCTCGACTATTCGAAGAATATGAGAGCTATTACAAGTCCCAAAACTATATATATCAGATTTTGACACAATTATGCCCCTTTTTGGACTTAGAAATTCTGGTTAAAGTTTTGTGTGCAACTACTCTGTCAATATCTCTGTATTTACTTGATGCATTGCATTGCAACTTTATACAACCCGTCCCAACCATCACACCTATGTGGATTATCAAGATAACCCTATCCTGGATTTACTGCAAGTTATAGCCATTTTTTTACTTAGAAATTCTGGTTAAAGTTTTGTGTGCAACTACATTAAGAGTCCAAGTTGAAGTTAGACATTTGGGTTAGAGTTTAAATTTGCATGCAATGCCTTTTCTCACAAACAGCAGATACTATTTAAACAAGACTTATCTAACTTGATTTATAGTTACATACTATCAAGCCACTATCTCAGTAACAACTGTTGACTATAGTATCAAATGGCCAAATAGTCGAGCATGCTGTCTTGCGGACAGCTCTTGTATAATATTATAATTGAAGAAAACTTTCCTCACATGCTATGTTGTATAATTGAATGAATTAAACATGTGATATTTTGATATTTGTTCACAAAACAATATTCAATAATATGTTATATTTTATTAAGTAGGCACAAGTGTTTATAACTGTCAAAATTATAGTTTGATGCATATAAAGAATTGATATCGAATGAAAAGAATTCTGTTTGACTTCATCATTAACCCTTGGTCCCTTTCCCTAAATTTAAAGATGTCACATAGATATTAAGCACTTTTCTACTAATGACAAATATTTGTAATTATGTGTAATATATATGTCAATACTTAGTAAAAATCTATTTAAAAAATGGAAAATCTCTATAAATTGAAGTACATGTTCATATTTGAATAACAGTTAAACACAATTAAATTGTAGTGTAGAAGAAATTGCTCATGATGAAAATTCTCTGTATTTTTTCTGCTCTAATCACATCAAAATATGTCTGCAAATGGGAAAGGCTTGATATTATTTGTAGCCAACAAGTCCATTGATTATGTTTTTCAGAGCAATGTAGTCACTAATAGCTGCCAATATATTAGATTCTTGGAAAAGCACCCTTTAGTTATTGCGAGCTGTTCTTATCTACGTCCCTGCATATTAAAATGTAAACACGTTTGAACAGTGTCAACAATTTGGGGTTTTGACACATTTCGTACAAGTCATTCCAGTTTAAAAAGGAATCAACCAGTTGATACAAGAGTTGAATTGTTGTCCAAATTTACAGTTCGATCACAGTTTGTTTGTAAGTTCCCATCGCATCCGTGATAAAAACATGCCGGCAAGGCAATACTTCGAAATCGTGTTTACCGCGATATTCATGAAAGTGACACTTTAAAGCGAAAAAGAACGAATCAAGTTGACGGCGAAATTTACCTTGAAACAGACATTTATAGAGTTTAATTATTTTCACATCTGTATTTTTGGATGACAATTGTCCTCAAAGTAAACTTTGAATCAAGTATGTGTAATCATAGACGACACTTTTAGCGATATTTACGAAAAACAAAAGGATGAATGAAAATGACAGATGATCGAAAACGACAAAAACGAACTACAATAATAGCGACAGACGAAGTTTTCGTCACGCAACATAGTGAAAAAGGCAGATATTATACTGAACAGGAATTGCCGATCATTTGAACAAAGCAAATGCATAGTTATGTGGATTGAAAAATTGAGATGCCAGCTTTGTGAAATAACGATAAAAATAAAAATCTATAAATAGACTATAAATGAATGGTACTGTCTTTTATTTCAGCTCTTAGATTAATTCGGGAACAAGAGTCGGTGCGCGGCCGCTTACGACATTTACAAACTGGACTAAATTGAGATCGGTTTAAAACGCGTTGGTGAATACGGACTAAATCTAATTCTCCGGGAATCCAAAAAGTGAACTAAATATTTAGATTTAGATTTAGTCAAAAATCTAAATTAAAAAGTTTGGTGAATACGGGCCCCGGGCCCGTATTCACCAAACTTTTAATTTTGGACTTGAGACTAAATCCAAATCCAAATCCCAAGTTCATTTTTTGGATTTCCAAGATTAAGCCTAAGTCGTATTCACCAGAGACCTAAAATAACACAGATATGCTACATGACGTAACCTCGTCAATTCACTCGGCGAAGTCTCGAAGGTGCGCGTTACGCGTGATTTCCGGTTTCGGCATACATAGCGTCAATCGGAACTTCTCGGGTAATTCCGTAATCCTTCGGATGTATATAGTGGAAGGATATGCACAAATTCACAGCATTTTGTTCGCCGGAAAAAGAATACGCAAATAAATAGTTTTTCCGGAACACTACGACTGTACTCGAGAAAAACGACCGTGAAAAAACAAACAAAATGTCCGAATTTGAAATTTGCGTCAAAGCTGCCGTTAAAGAAATGAAGTTACCACCAGATTTCAAAACCGGAACAGCTAGAAGTATTGCATGCATTGTTTGATTGAAAAGACACTATTGCTGTGCTGCCAACAGGTTTTGGAAAGAGCTTGATCTTTCAAATGTTGCCTTTTATGATGGCAGTAAGTGGTTAAATAAACTTCATACATTTTTATTTTATTTAAATTTTATCTCATCTGTATTTTTTTTTCCATCCATGTCTTTCTCATCTTTTTGCACTATCTGTTATCTCTCTCACTCTTTCTCTCTCTCTCTCTCTCTCTCTCTCTCTCTCTCTCTCTCTCTTATCTCTTCCTCTCTCTTTCTATATATCTGATCGCTCCTTTTCACTTCTCCCATCTCTCTCTGATCTCTCCTCCCATGAAATGGATCATCCTGATGGGATTCGAACCTGCTGATGGGCTTGACTGTTCAAGTCACACTACTGACACAGGGACAACTAATACACAGTCCTGATTCAAGTAATACTTTAGCTGAAATAAAATCCAGATTTTATATTATAGTTTTTTAACCCTTTCCCACTATAACAAATCTGCAGCAGACAACTTTGAAAACAGCTATGCAAAGGGAGAAAATTCTCCTTTCAATTTTAGTCGTCTTCTGCAGAGGCATAACAAATCGTCCATCAATATTTATTGTATTTTTTTCAGGATAAATTTGGAAAATCCATGATAGTTATTGTAGTTGCACCAATAAATGCCATTATGGAAGAGCAGGTAATTGCGATTTATTTATCATTGAATGTTTTGGGTTAAACGTCAATGTCGTTTTCAACAAATTTTCAGTCATATCATGGCAACCAGGTCACCTTCTCATGTGTTTTATGGCTTTGTCACACCAGTTCTCCACACAACATACTTTCTGAGCAACTGGCTGCTTTTTCACATAAACTCTTAGCCCATGGTGAAATACAAATCATGCTTGTCACAGTGAATTTTGTCAAACGTCGGAACAAATGTTGGCTGAGCTGGGTCTCAAACTCACAATCCTTGGATTGACAGCCAGCATCGCTATCAACAGAGCTACCGGGGCTCAGCTGCTTTATTTACCAACCAGATAATTGAAATTGTAATAAAAATTATTGTTTTTATGAAATTAAAGTCCTTGTGCTCCGTTACTTTGTATTTAGGTTTATATGGAAAATGCAGTTAACTGTTTATTTTAAAGTTTTAAACATTGGGTTCCAGTATTTTTATTGAACTATAACAATTATGAGAGTATACCAGTAGGATTTCATATTCACTGTTTTACATCTTAAAACATAGACCTGCTTGAACTCTGACATTGAAGTTACAAATAAATAAAGCTGTAATTACGTATAGTTTTACTGAAGACTGATAAAAAACATGATCAAGTGGTGTTTTATTGGTATTTTTTTTTAAATATTTAAAGTTTTACCCTTTGTTTTTAACTTTTATGTTCCTAGGTTCCGCTCAAAGGGGATTATGGCATGTTATGTGAATTATACTGGATCTGGTGGAACTACATATGATTATGAGGAAGAAGATGACATGGAAGAGACTTGCACTGATGGTAAACTGACTTTAATTCTCTTTCTTCCTTTTATATTTAGCTCAATATAATTTGCCATGTTTCAGGAAAGATGAATATAATTATATATGGTTGTAGAAAGAGTCCAGAAATGTTTGTCATCATCATACTAGTTAACAAGTTAATGCAAATTTAAGACCTATATTTAGGAGCTCAACATTTATTCCACATTTAAGAGCGTTTAAGATACTGCCTTGAAACTTGACTCACATGCCTACCATCAAAGGGACCACTTTCAATCCTAATTGAATAATTGTAATTATTGTTTCTTGAAAATTGGCTTAGATATTTGCTATTTGATACATAACGTTTTCAAAATAGACAAGCAAATAAATCCAACCATTTTAACTCAAAATATTTCAGGAATGGAAGAAAAGGTTGTGATCCCTAAAGAAGTAACCATGAAGGAATTGATGAATGGACATAATAATATTATCTACACCCACCCAGAGTGTCTCTTTCAGAGTAAGGCCATTGCAAGGTTGATACGTTCAAAGGTGTATCAGGAACATCTATGTGGAATCGTGATTGATGAGGTTCATATGATTCAAGAATGGTAAGATTACTTTTAGTTAGTCATATATCCTAAATAATAATTATAGACATACAAAACAGCTTACTTTAGAAATATTTTGCTGGATCTTCTATCTTTCATAATAATTATTTCGTTATAAGTATTCAGGCTATCACACAAAATGGGCGTATAATGCCTTGAAATTTGTTTGTTTTACCACCAAATGGTTCAGTTGTTAGATTTACAAAACATCTCATTAATTGTCTTCAATCAGAGAGATTGAACTAATTCAAATGGAGTGTTGCACCCTTGAAAAAGAAATAGCAAAAATAGATGTTGATGAGATAATTTGCACTCCAGTGCCTTTATTTATTTTTTTATGTTCACCAAATTAAAAAAAGTTGTAAGATGAGGAAAATATCTTCATTCCTTTCTTAGAAAAACCTATCTATATAAAATGCACAAAAATTATGGCCCTTTTTTGTGCATGAAAAGTTACAGTGCATGCGTCATGAACTAGCAAAAAATGTCAATGTTTCCTAAAGTATCTCTTAGGAAGATGGAATATCTCTATTAATGTAAGTAAATATAATAATTAACAAATACTTATTATAGAGTTGAAAATATTGTGGCAGAAGGAGAATATGCATGTTATAAGCAATTTCACATATGGCAATATCTCCTTTTGCCACAAATTTCATCTTAGGGATTCATCTTAGATTGTTCAAATTAATCTGCATACAAACACCTTTTAAATTTCAAGGAAGAGAACCTTGGGTTTTAACCTTTCCCAGATACATCAAATCTGCAGCAGACTTGGAAAACATCTAGGCAGAAATGTATAAACACTCTGTAAATGAAGGTGTAAACTGTAAACATTGTTGCAAAAGGAGAAATTGCAAAATGTTGTTATTATCATTTTAACTTTGTAGGGAACAGGAATTTCGACCAAAATTCCAACGCCTTGGAGAATTGACATGTCTCCATCCACATATAGCACATTTAGCTATGACAGCAACAACCAAGCCTAACACTATAGAGGATTCAGCAAAGTCATTGATGTACCAGGATCACAAAGTGATTGCAGTCAACCCTGACAGACCCAACATATATATTGATATAGTGGTTAGACCTCCCAATATTAGGAAATTAGAAAGATACGATTCCTTTAGCCGAACAATTAAAAAATGAACTGGACAAGTTTCCATTAACAATTGCGTACATGGAGAATTTAGAAGCCCTGGGATACTGTTACCAGTATTTATCAAAGACTTTAAAAAACTTACAATACAATGGGAAGGAAGAAATTCCTGAAAATAGAGTGTTTGCGCAATTTCACACAGACTATACATCGGACATGAAAAAATACATCATAAGTGCTGTTTCCAGAAAAAATCCAACCACATGCCTTATTCTGGCTACTGTCGCATTTTGAATGGGACTTAATGCCCCTTCAGTTGAAAAGGTTCTGCATATGCGACCTGTGAGTTAAGATAATTACTTAAAGGAAGTAGGTAGAGCAGGCCGAGTTGGACAGCAGGCAACGGCAGTCATGTTTTTCAATAACAGTGACTTGGCATCAAACCGGAAAGGAATGACAACAGAAATGGTTAAGTACTGTAGAAACAATGATACATGTCTGCGCCTATATTTAGTTCAATATTTTGGTTTTGAAGATGTATTGTTTGAAGGTAATAAAGAAGATTGTTGCAAAAATTGTAGAAATCAGTCTGTCAGTTCTGAACAAATTTTGGAAATCCCTTTGATTGAAAGTATAATAATTGAATAGTTGCAAAAATAGTGACAAAAGGAGAAATTGACTTTTTGATAAATTTCTTCTTTTGTCGCAATGTTTTCGAAATACCATCTACTGCAGAGGCGTCAGAAAGCATCTTTATGGGGGAAAGGGTAAATATTATTCAGGGTTTACTCTGGCATATAATCATATTATTGTGTTAAAATATATATGTTATTTACTGATTGAAATAATTGATTGAAATGATTTGATCATGATCTTGGTAGAGGTTTGTTTTTCGTCATGTCGGAATCATTTCAACACTCAAGAACTTTTGTGCCAAAATAATTTATTTTCTACGAAGAATATTTGGGACAAATACTTGTTTGTGAGAATAGCTCAACAAATGATGCATTTATGTAAGGATAAGCTTACTGTAACCCTTTCCCTCATATAGACGCTTTATGATGCCTCTGCAGCAGACAGCTTTTTGAATACATAGTGACAAAAGAAGAAATTGCTCAAAACGAGCAATTACTCCTTTGCCACAATGTTTTCCACTTTTAAGGTTATCCATTCAATTATAGAGATTTTCCATTTTTTGACAAACATTAGTCTTCTGTAGAATTGTCGTATGGGGGAAAGGGTTAAAAGAGGTGTAAAATGCTGTTCTAACTTACCCTTTCATACAATATTTTTTTGACACTTTCAAAGTGGTCTGCTGTCTGCTGAAGACCTGTTGTATGTATGTACATGGGTTAAAAGACAGATACCATTTAAAAACATTCCCATTACCTGACATTATAACTCTATAAGTGTGATACAGTTCTATTGACCCTTCATACTAATGCAGCGGACTACTTTGAAAACAGCATGAGAAAAATCTCTTATAATCTCTTAAATAAAGATGAAACTATAGGAAAATATACATCTATGAACTTAAAAACATTGTGGCAAAAGGAGAACTTACTCATTAGAAGCACTTTTGTTATTTTGCAATAATGTTTTAATGAAGATGCTTCAAAATGCAATAATATGCGGGAAATTTCCAATTATTTATTTGTAATGAACCCATTAACCCATACAACAAATCTGCACAAATGACTGATTTTTGTTAACCCTTTCCAACAAACAACCAACCCAGACAACTTTGAAAACATGTAGTAAATAATATTGAAAATCCCTATAAATGGAAGGTTAATTATTGAATAAAGTTGAAACATTGTGGCGAATGGAGAAATTGCTCAGCATTAGTAATTTCTCCTTTTGCCATAATGTTCCCAAATTGTCTGTTTCAGAGGTGTCTGAGAATTGCTAATTAAAGTATTAAGGTTATAGTATAATCTGATCAAAGACTATAAGGAACAATTTGGAAAAGGAGACTGAGCAATTTCTTTATTTTCAAAGTTTTCAAAGGTAATTTGCAGCAGATGCCTAAAATTGATCCTGTATGTGAGATGAGCATTTTCAACACCATTTAAAAATTAAGCTATCTTTTATGGAGATTTTTCAGATTTTCGCCATACAGGCCTGTTGCCTCTGCAGCAGGTGAAATTTGAAATCATTGTGGCATGACAAGAAATGACTTCAAACAATCAATTTCTCCTTTTGTCACAAATGTTTTCATCTTTGGTCAGTTTATGATACTTGTAGAAGCTTTCAAAGTTGTCTGCTGCAGATCATTTAAACTATTATTTCTGTCGGATGGGGTTGTAATAGTATTTTATAAAAAAATAAAACTTCTTTATGCCTTGACAGGTTTTGTTCATGATATCTCAAAACAATACTAGCACAATGACTAACAGATATGTAACCTTAACCCTTTCAACAATTAAGTTAAGCTATCTTTTATGGAGATTTTTTCAGGTTTTCGCCATACCGGCGCATTCTGATGTCTCTGCAGCAGATGAAATTTGAAATCATTGTGACAAGACGAGAAATGTCTTTAAACAAGCAATTTCTCCTTTTGTCACAAATGTTTTCATCTCTGGTCAGTTTATGATACTTTTAGAAACGTTCAAAAGTTTGCCTAGATTTTTTCAAAGTTGTCTGCTTCAGATCTGCTGTTTGTGGGAAAATGATTTAACTATTATTTCTGTCTTATGGGGTCAGACATAACACTATAAACTGTGTCAGACTGGGGTGACATAACAATATAAACTGTCTCAGACTGGGTGACATAACACTATAAACTGTCTCAGACTGGGTGACATAACATGTGTCAGACTGGGGTGACATAACACTATAAACTGTCTCAGACTGGGTGACATAACACTATAAACTGTGTCAGACTTTGGTGACATAACACTATAAGCTGTCTCAGACTGGGTGACATAACACTATACACTGTCTCAGACTTGGTGACATAACACTTTAAGCCGTCTCAGACTGGGTGACATAACACTATCTCAGACTGTGGTGACATAACACTAAACTGTCTCAGCCTGGGGTGACATAACACTATAAACTGTGTCAGACTGGGTGACATAACACTATAAACTGTGTGTGTCAGACTGGGGTGACATAATACTATAAGGCTTAAGCTGTTTGTGGGAAAATGATTTAACTATCATTTCTGTCTCATGGGGTCACCCATAACACTATAAACTTTCAGACTGGATGAACACTATAAACTGTCTCAGACTCATCCATTTCCATATAAAGTGGACTTAAAAAACATTGCTCCAGTGTCAAAAAAGGCAACTTAGTACATGTATTTTTGCAAGATTTTTTTCAAAACTCTAATTAATGATTGCTTTCATTTACATAGAATTTCCATATTTTGTTGTCCGCCACAGAGTTGTCACAAATGTATGGGGGGAGGTCTAACATCGCCAAACTCTATTATTAATGGCAGTTTTTTTGTTTCAAAGTCGAGAACAGAACAGAATGTTTCCTTGTAGTTTTTAGTTGTTATTTTCTTAATATGTTAATATGTTGAAATTTCACATATATATGTGTTCATATAATAAAGGAATGACAAAAAAAGCCTTTTTTCATTTAATCACATTCATAAAAACAAAGTAAGAAAATGAGTCATTTTTTACACATTTTAATTAGGAAAATGCATTTACTTCCTTAATTCAAATGCCATCTTTAGGAGAAAAAAGATTTAGGGGTTTAAGTTAATAATTACAAGCTCACATCAAAAGCAGTTAACTTCTAAATTCCATTGAACTGAAAATTTAAGTAAGGTCAGAGACATATATATCTATTTAGGTCTCTGGTAAGGTATGGACCTTGTATACATGTGTCACCTCTAGTATAATTATTGTAACCAGGGAACTCGCCCTTCATACCACAACACCATCCGTTAGTGTTGAAATTTGAAATCATTAATTCGTTATTGTGCCAAATAAACTGAATTGTTTGTTTATTTATTGAATTTCTATGAATATAAATATCTATGAATCATGAAAACATTTTAGATAAGTTTTCTACATAATATATCTGAATTTTGTTTTACAATTGTTTTCAACATTATATTTCAGTTATATATCACAATTGACTTATTCATGATGATAAACACATCAAATCAGCAAGATATAACTTTGACAACATCAGGGCATAACTGTGACTTGTCCTGACAAAATTCGCCCAAATGCGGTATCTGGTTGAAATTGAGCTATGCATATTTTTTATGGTAAACAACATGTCTACAATCCAAAACAAGAGTTGTCGGAGGAAAATATAGCTTGCCTATCAGGGCCTACTTCAGAAAAGTTACAGCATTAGGTATCGCCTATTGCAAGATAATACACCTTTTCAATATTCCAGAGTTTTGGGACTTGACATACAGGGTCATATAATGACCCTGAATAAGTGTGTGAAGTTTCAAAGCAACAGCTTACACAGTGTCTGAGAAAAGGTCTTGCACGCAAAGGTTTGACCAAATTTCTAAGTCCAAGAAAGGGCACAATTCAGTCATAATCCATTCCAGACTTATGGAACTTGACATACAAGGTCAACTAATGACCCTGAATAAGTGTGTGAAGTTTCAAAGCAACAATATACACAGTGTCTGAGAAAAGGCCTTGAAGCAAAGGTTTGACCAAGCTGGCAACACCAACACCGGGATGACTATATAAGCTCCCCTATTTCTTTGAATAGGCGAGTTAAAAAGTGATTTTGGACCTGTAAGACCTTGTTTTCATTAAATTAATATCTTTTTAAATAGTGACTAAAACTCAAATATTTCATAAATTTACATTTAATGATTTATTCTTTAAACATCCCAGGTGTTTTTTCAGATCAACATGTGAAAGAACATATAATATAATGAATCAATACTTGAAAAGTCAAAAGAAAAAAAAAAACAATAGACTCATAAGTATGTCATAATGTAGTCTTCTGCAAAATATGTTGTATGTTGAAAAGGGTTAGTAAGACACACTAAAAAGATTAAATACCATTATAGAGTGAAAAATGTGTTTTAAATATTTTAACCGACACAGTTAAATTAAATGAACCTTACTTTTAACACGTTCCCTCATATAGATGCTTTCTGACGCCTCTACAACAGTCGGATTTTTGAGAACAAGGCAACAAAAGAGCAATTTCTCTGTTTGTCACCATGTTTTCAACTCTATTCAATTATTGTACTTTCATTTAAAGGTTGTTTACAAATTTGTTCGGGTATGTTTTTTAAAGTCATCTGATGCAGATTTGTTGTATGTGGGAAATATTCATTGTATGAATATTTGAATTTATACATATATATAAATATTGTTCAAAATCAGTTGAAAAATGAACATTTACAATGTATTCTTTCTCCAAATTATTTATTTCCCACATACAGACACCTCTGCAGCAGACGACTTTTGAAAACACCGTGACAAAAAGCAGAAATTGCTCAAAACGAGCAATTTCTCCTTTTGTCACTATGTTTCTCAACTCTGTTGTATGACAGTGAGGGAAAAGGGTTAAGGCTCACAACCTTATTTGCAATCATTAGACACTTAAAAATGTTTAACATTCCAATAATAATTTATATATATATTTATATACATGTATACATATAATTTGTTCAAAATCAGTTGAAAACATGAACATTTACAATGTATTCTTTCTCTAAATAATTTCTTTCCCACATGCAGTGACAAAAATAGAAATTGCACAAAACGATGTTCTCAACTCTTTTCTTTAATTATACATACATTTAAAGAGCTTTTTCGTGTATTTGCCTACATTCTTACAAAATCTACTGCAGATTTGTTGTATCTGGGAAAGGGTTAAAGCAATTTTAACAGTATTTCTGAGATATTATTTTAGCCAGCTTATCTATACAAGACGTGCTTCCTGGTTTCTATGTCCAGTACTCTATATCCCACTCCTCCCAGACATCTGGCTGCTTTCCCATATGGTACACTTTACCCCAAGTTTTGAAGCATGATGGCAATTATTCATTTACAATATACTCATTTTTGAAGCTACATGTTGAATTGGTCTCAGCATATTATACCTTTAAATGTCAGACAAAAAATCTGACACAGAATGAAATGCCTAGTGTAAAGACTAGATTAAAATGAACAAAACATATTAACAACAGTATGCAGTAATTTGCAGAGCGAGGAAGAAAGTGCCATATTAAATTTCCTCAACATTTTTGAACTTTAGAGATTTTCAATGACCTGCTAGCGGGCTTTGGGACTGATGGTTTTGGACAGGCACTCTAACTCTAGTGGTCCAATCTCCGCATATATGTACCACAAACGTTGTGGCTCCAGTCCTGGAAGTGGAAGTCTGTCTGGGAGTCTTGTCTGGAAGTATAGCATCTTTCTTCAAAGCAGACATTTCCACCTCTTGATCTCCTGCATGCTGTCTAGCAAACATTATACCTGGTTGGGCTGATGTCGTCCTACAAATAGTAAAAACAAATTATAACAAGAGCTGTCGGAGGACAGTGCGCTCGACTATATGCCGCTTATTCACATAAAGTACTACTTCATTATATTGCACTTAAGTACTATTAACCCTTTCCCTCATATTACAATTCTGCAGCAGACGACTTTGAACATATTTTGTCAAAACATAGAAAATCTCCATAATTGAATGGATAACCTATGACAAAAACTAGAAAACATTGTGGCAAAATTTTCTAAGTAATTCAAGGGCCATTACTCCATATTTAGGATACAATGGAGTTATCTAACCTAATTGTACGATGGTCCTTAACAAATGTGTGAAGTATGAAGTGATTTGAATTATGAAACTTTAACGTTGAGCTAAACGCAAATGTTAAAACTGACCGAGTCCAAAAATAGCAAAACCTTAAAAAAAGGTTCACCAAATGTTTGACATCATGCCAAACCCGTTTGATATGTTGAAGAATTATATTTGATAAATGAATGATCACAATTAGAAAGGAATGTAACCAAAAATTATGAATTTATCTAAAATTCTTAAAATCAAACAAAAATCATGTTATTTATTCCCAAAAATTCACACTCAGCATCTTCAACATACAATGTGAAGAAAGGTATTACATCGTGTATATGTAATTATATTCCAAATATGAAAGCCCTAACACAAGTACTTATTGAGAAAAATTAAAAAATTAAATGAAAATGCCAACTTGCCCTAAAACTTTTAACCACCCAAAATCATGTTTTTTACCCCAAAAAGAAGGTCACACTCAGCATCTTCAGCATTCAATGTAAAGAAAGGTATAAGATGTAACTACATTCCAAATATTAAAGGCGTAGCACAAATACTTATTGAGAAAAATTAAAAAATTAAATGAAAAGGCCAACTTGCCCTAAAACTTTAACCACCCAAAATCACGTCTTTTACCCCAAAAAGAAGGTCACACTCAGAATCTTCAGCATACAATATGAAGACAGGTATTAGATGTAATTATGTTCCAAATATAAAAGCCCTAGCATAAGTACTTATTGAGAAAAAAAAAATATAAAAAAATTCCAACTTGCCCTAAAACTTTAACCACCGAAAATCAGGTTTTTTACCCCAAAAAGAAGGTCACACTCAGCATCTTCAGCATTCAATGTGAAGAAAGGTATAAGATAAAACTAAATTCCAAGTATTAAAGCCGTAGCATAAGTACTTATTGAGAAAAAAAAAATAAAAAAAAATTCCAACTTGCCCTAAAACTTTAACCATCCAAAATCATGTTTTTTACCCCAAAAAGAAGGTCACACTCAGAATCTTCAGCATACAATATGAAGACAGGTATTAGATGTAATTATATTCCAAATATAAAAGCCCTAGCGTAAGTAATTATTGAGAAAAAAAAAAAAAAAAATCCAACTTGCCCTAAAACTTTAACCACCGAAAATCATATTTTTTACCCCAAAAAGAAGGTCACACTCAGTACCTTTAACATTCAATGTGAAGAAAGGTATAAGATGTAACTATATTCCAAATATTAAAGCCCTAGCACAAATACTTATGAATGAAAATGCCAACTTGCCCTAAAACTTTAACCGGACGCCGACGGAGACGCCGACGCCGGGGCGAGTAGTAAAGCTCTCATATTCTTCGAATAGTCGAGCTAACAAGAGCACAGAGTACGGCACAGACGCTCGACTGATAGGGAGGAAAAAATAAACAAGAGGGCCATGATGGCCCTATATCGCTCACCTGATTAAGAACTTCAATAGTTTTCAAAGTTTTATACTCTATACATATAAGGAAAACCAGCAACCCTCCCTGGTGGCCATGTTTTTCAACGGATCGGGTTTATTTGAACATCCTTGGTAGAAAGTCACCCAAGGAACATTTGTGTCAAATAATTTTTAAATCAGGCAGGTGCTTTTGGACAAGAAGATTTTTAAAGATATTAAAATGCACATATTAGGAAAAAAAGCCCCGCCCCTGGCGGCCAAGTTTTTCAATGGATCGGATTAATTTGAACAATCTTGTTAGAAGGTCCCCCAAGGAACAATTTGCAAAATAATTTTCAAATCGGGCCAGTACCTTTGGACAAGAAGATTTTTAAAGTTTTAACAATGCACATATAAGGAAAACAAGCTCCGCCCCCTGGCGGCCATGTTTTTCAACGGATTGGAAATATTTGAACAATCTTGGTAAAGGGTGCCCCAAGGAACATTTGTGCAAAATAATTTTTAAATCAGGCCAGTACTTTTAGACAAGAAGATTTTTAAAGTTTTAACAATGCACATATAAGGAAAACAAACTCCACCCACTGGCGGCCATGTTTTTCAACGGATCGGAAATATTTGAACAATCTTGGTAAAGTGTACCCCAAGGAACATTTGTGCTAAATAATTTTCAAATCGGGGGCCAGTACTTTTGGACAAGAAGATTTTTTAAGATTTGGCAATTTTCCCCTTTTCTGATGCCACAGCAACCAAAGTTCTACGAGGAATTAAATTCTTTGAACAACTTTGAAAGAGGACCACCTAAGGACCATTCCTTTGAAATCTGTCAATTGGTTTAGTAGTAAAAGTCATTTGTAGGAAATTGTCAACAGACACCGACAACGACGACGACGATGAATTATGCCGGACGGTGAGTGATCACAAAAGCTCACCTTGCCCTTCGTGCTTAGGTGAGCTAAAAAAATAATGAGCTAAACAAAAAACCTTAACCGGACGACCACGCCAACGGCGACGCCATGGTCATGACAATAGCTCTCGTTTTTTTTTCAAAAGTCAAGCTAAAAATAACAAAAATTAATTGAAAAGTGCGCAGCATATTGCAGAGTCCTTGATAAGATTATTATCACAATATCTATCATATTATTCCTTTTTACCCAATGTTGTCGTACTCACAAGAATCACAAGAATCGTCTCAATGAGTCGATTATTTTGAATACTAACAACTTAGGATTTTTTATCTGAAGCTTTTAAAAACTTGAAATGATCTACAGCTTTGATACTATATATAAAATACAAAGTCATTATACTCATTAAAACTATAAATATCACTGAATGTGATTAATACCCCCGAATGTCGCCCTGATAGGAAAGGTAGTGGAATATTAAGAAACCCCACCTTAAATTCCATCTTGTAGTTTAAAAGATAATCTCCGGACAAGAAATAGTAAGAAAGTGCGATGAAAGTTATTCTATACTAGACAAAACTTCCAACACCCATATGTATCAATATATCATTTAATATTATACCAAATATACTGCAATTTGACAAGAGTATCACATAACTATCTTGTAACAGAATGAAAACAAAAACTTAACAAAATACCACAGTACATTACAATAAAATGCATTAATTGATTTAAGGGTGCATTTTTAAAGTTCGCAGGATAAGTCAGTAGCCGGTGTGAACATTCACATATTCTTCGCATTGATACAATCAAGCGACGCACACAGTTAATGGGAATGTTACGCCATTCCTGGATAATCGCATTGGTTAGTTGATGTAGGTTTCCAGGCTGTCTCGGACGCTGGCGGATTGTGAAGAAGATGTTTAGCGGTGGTGAATACTGCTGGTGGTCACATCCGCTACTGACTTATCCTGCGAACTCTGTAATAAGCTAAAATAGAGTTATGGTTCTTGTACACTGCACTTCCTCTTAATGTGATGTGTCATAGTATGAAGTTTGATTAAATTCCATTCAGTAGTTTTGAAGAAATTCTATGCTCAACAAAAAGTAACAAAGGGCAATAACTCTGTAATAAGCTATTATAAAGTTATGGTTCTTGTACACTGCACTTCCTCTTAATGTGATGTGTCATAGTATGAAGTTTTATTAAATTCCATTCAGTAGTTTTGAAGAAATTCTATGCTCAACAAAGAGTAACAAAGGGCAATAACTCTGTAATAAGCTATTATAAAGTTATGGTTCTTGTACACTGCACTTCCTTTCATTGTGCTCTACAATGGTATGAAGTTTTCTTAGATTCCATCTATTATATATTCAGTTATTCTCTGGACAAGGAAAATCGCAATGGATCAACCAACCGACCAAACAAACACAGGGTGACTCCAATATATCCCCTCTTAACTTTGCTTGTCGGGGGTATAAAAAAGAAGCTCAATCAATAGTTCAAATATCATTACAAACAACTTATAAAAGAGGCAAAGTCTTCAATTGATATGAATAACAAATTTTGAAAAATAGTATTTTTTATCAAACCTAAAGTGATGGTATGACAGTAACTTAGGTAATGGCTTGAAAAACTCTCTCATACATGTACGGAGACCAGTTGAAGAACAAGATGTGGGATGTTATGACCATTCCATGATGAATTTCGGACAGTCCCAGCAATATCTTCAAGTGAGTTGGCATTAGAATTTCTCCAGCGAACCTGGAATATATCATTTTGACAAGACAACTTCAATTTTCATAACAACAAGAACAGTTTATTTCAAACCAAACCAAGGTTTTTGACAACAATGTGTAAAGAGGAGAAACTCCTACATTAGGTGCAATGCTTTCAATTCTACATTTGACCTATGATTCCAATTATTTAGGTGTTACAATCAGAATACTGTTTTCAAAGTATGAACTTCTTTAAAAATTATGTGAGGTAAAATGTTATAGCATGCTACCACCTAACATGGGACCATGAAGTTGGCTCACTGACCTTTAAAAGAAGTAATGGTATGGGTTTAGGATAAATGAATTTTATATCCTTAAAACATTTGTTAGTGGAAGTTTTTTTCAAAACTATGATTTTAATAAAATTGATATATATATTATTATATATATACCGTACAAGTAGATATACAGCACCTCTCGACCTCCTATATTGGATGCCGAATAAAAGCTACTTCAGAATTAGGAAAAGCAAGATATATATTTTGTCTTATTCATCTATCTTTATTTATGATTATGAACATACCTTCCATAAACCAAAATGCCAATCCAGGCTGAATTTGGTATGACCCGCTTCCATCACACTAAACTCAATGGTGTCATGCCTTCCAGTCATTGTGCGCCATAGTAAGTCCATAGCTGAAATTGGATTTTGAAATATAATATTAATAGTATACAGCTATTTACTCCTCTTGAGGTCAATAGTGAAAAACTATTCTTCCAAGTGAATGACTATTGACCTCGACTTCGTCTCGGTCAATAGTTCTCTATTTCGGGTCAATAGTCATTTGCGAGGAAGAATAGTTTTTCGCCATTGAACTCAAAGGGAGTAAATAGCTGTTTTATTATATATCTTCATGAAAAACGCATAATTTAACTAGTTTATATATAACATTGCTGTCATAATTTTAATTGGGTAAATGTATGTAACATAAATGTAGATTCTAACATAAACACAGGATTATTATTGTAAATGCAGAAAGAATGCAGTATACTGTTACATGACATGCGCGTTAAAATGTTGGTTATGCACGTGCATTACGTCATTTCAAACAATAACGTCATAACAGATGAACTATTGACTCGAAAATGGACTATTCGACCTGAATTTTAGAATAAAAGCGAAAAGGAGTCAAATAGTCATTTTTTATTAAATCACACGTGACTGCTTCTCGTCCAATCAAATACTTTGATTCATAGTAGGTATATAATAATGTTAAACTCTTTCCCACCTACTATAATTTATGCAAGACGGTTGTAACTACAACGTGTTCCAGATGAAATTACAACCGTTTGCATACAACCATCGAGTTGGAAGTCTACCCGTGGTAGATTGTGTCCGCAGTCAGTGACTTTTGATTTTTTAAACCGACACGTGATGAATGTAGGATTTTTATAGCTATACAGGTAAAAGATATTTCTCGTTGGGAATTTTTGGAAATTTGATCGGGAAAAAGGGCTTAAACAGGACTTGGGCCAATGCCGTATTTGTCTGAGCCACTTTGAGCCAATGGCTCAAATGGCGAACGACAGCGTGAGCCCTGATAAATCTGCAGCAGACAACTTTAAAAATGTATTCGCAAAGGCATGAATGAAAAATCTCAACAGACAAGGGTTTAATTTATAGAGCTGAAAACATTGTGGCTAAAGGAGAAATTGCTCATTCTGAGCAATAACTTTTTTTTGCCAAAATGTTTTTCAAACGGCATCTGCTGCAGATGTGTCAGAATGCTTCTCCATGGGGGAAAGGGCTAACCAAGTATTGTTTTCATACTCAAAAGACACTATGATTGTAGTTAATACACCAATATTTCATTAAGTATTGTTAACAATTATCTGATGATTCTGAAAAGTTTATTCCAATTATAATAATACTAATTTGTTTATAAATAGTAGAATTTTTTTTTTTTATTTAGTGGACAAGAAACAATAGCTTCAAGAATGAATTTCAAGATAAATAGCTGAAGACAATTAATGCTTACCAAATCACAGTATGGATTTTGTTTTGGCCAGAACAGTTGTCCATATCATTATGCATGACAGCATGTTTTTCCCCATATCCTTGGTTCTCAAAATGGTGATGGAGCAGTGAGGTGACACTGTTAGCACCTTTACCCACAGTGTGGAATTTTTCATCAACTAGATAGAAAATTTGAGTACCTGTAATTAATGTAAAATTTATTGAGCATATTAAATTTTTTATAATATACATTTGCAGGGACTTTTCGTAATAGATATGCTATCATTACACTTTTTTGAAAGGATATGTAAAGAAAAATATTGACAAATGAAACAACAACTAAGGGCCTGGTAGAACAAAGTTAAAAGTATAAACTGTTCATAATGAATTTCTCTTCTTAAAATTAATTTTCTGAAAAATAATTTGTAAATAAAGAAAAAGGGTTGTTACACTAGTATTAACTAGTAAACTGTTTTAGTGAACTTTTTGATATATATTCCTATTAGTATTACCTGAAGATTCACAACATACTCCAAAACACTGACATTTGCGTGGAGTCTTGAAATATAGAGGACCAACTTGTTGTGCCTGATGGTGGTTAAATACCTGCTGTGCATAATCAAAGCAGCTTTATATCGAACTCTCCAGAACTTTATCCTGAAAAAGAAGAATTTTTTAGTCCATATTTCAAAAACTTTACCCACATAAGACAGATTTGCAGCAGATGACTTGTAAAACAATAAGTAAAACATATGAAATCTCTCAGTAAGACTCTAAAAAAAGTAATTAATAACTTCTGTGAGTTAAAAGGAATTTTTTTTCATAATGTGCATTTTCTCCTTGTGCATCAATTTTTTCAAAAGTTATCTGATGCAGAGGCATCAGTGAGTGTCTGTATGTGGAAAATTGGATAATTAATCTACAAAGTGAAGGTTCACTGTTATCTTCATCTCACTGATGATATACATTATGGTGTGCAGTTCTCAAGAGGGACTGGACCTTATAACCACTACATCAAGAAGGTGGTAACAGTTTTAATAGTGACATCAGGGTGTTCATTTATATATATATTATTAGATATTGTGATTGTGTTTCTTTTCATTTTGACATTTTACTGCAGTTGACAACTTTTAAAATATCACTAGAATTCATGACAGAAAATCAAGAGGGAGTGATTCCAGGTCAGCATTTATGATAATATTAATGAGAATGAAATTGTGTGACATGTTATACCTCTAATTTTTCTCTCTTCTGGCAGCAGATCAAATGCATTTTTAGTATTTTCACACCGATTACCTATAATGGTCCCTCTGACATTTAACTTTTGATATGTGTTCTTGGTAGTTTTGAATTTTTTCTTCCTCCTCTAAATTTCCAGATTTTTACAGGATATGGACATGCTTTTGGCATTTTAAAGAAAACACAGATCAGTAGCTGGTTTCATAAACAATGGATATGGGCACTGATCACGCCATATTCTTCTAAATGTAGAAGAATTAACTAACTTTCCTTTTGTTTTCATGATCAGCAGCATTAAAATAAAGACAGTATATGTCTGATTTGTTTTTGTCGGAGGGTAGGAGATTGTATTTTTCATTATGATTTGGTGTCCTTCCTGGTAAAGGTAAACTACCATAGTTGATTAGATTTTTTTTTAAATATTCAACATCATCCAAAGAAAGTGAATGTTTTAGTTTTTTATGATCATTTCCATGGACACGTGGTTCTAAGCCATTCTGATTTAGAGATCTGGCAATTCTATCAACAGTTTTTCTATTAATACCATGTGCAAATTAATGCAAAACACACACACTTCGTCAAACAATATTTCCAGCAACATAATAAGTCTGACGAGGCTTTTCTCTTTCTTTTCTTTTTCTTTTATTACCAACTGTTAATGAACCGCTGTGTCTCTGATTGAACAGTTGAAATTGTATAATCATGTCAAGTTCTTCCTTGTTTTTTTCAATACAAGAAAGTCGATAGGAAAGCAAGACTTTCCAGATAACAACTGTACTACAAGTACAAGCCTTTCTGTGATACTGTGTACAGCCTCATCCATGTATCTGAAAATCTCTCTGTTTAATTTCTTCAGAGTCCAAACCAACATCAACACAAACATTTTGTTCAGAAGCACAGTCCCCTTCAACTGGATAATAATCATCTGTATCCGAAAGTACAGGGCTTATATCTTCGTCTGACACTATCCGGATTTTGTACATTACCGAAATACATGCAATTCACGACCTCTATTTCTTCAATAAAATCGATGTCATTGTACGATCCTAATTCGTACGGAATTGTGCTTGCACACGAAGATTTGCTACACGCCATGATAATTGTTTGTTCAACGTGCTACATGATTACAAAACTTGTTTTCACACCAAAATATTCACATTTTTAGGTCATCACTATTTACTCGATTTATCACTTCCGGTTATCCAAAATATTACATTTCAGACCGTTTTTCACGGTTTTTCACCAGTCAATCGAGCAACATGAACAAAACTAATGGAATATATTATAAATATAACTTACCTGATCAATATATATCAATTTTGTCAGCGTACCACTGTCTTAGCGTACCACTGCCTTAGCGTACCATTTCAGGACGAAGCGTACCACCTATAGATTATATAGTAGTAAATACCTAGTGGGGCGCTCGATAAAAGGTGTGAATAACAACATAACAAGTGTCATTTACATGGTGATAATATATAATACGTGTGAATAACTTATTAAATGAAAATATAGTTAGGTTATAAAGAACGAGAAAACATATAGATTCTGTTTTTGAATAAAATATTTATTTTTGTCATAATTAATTGAAATATGATAAGACATACATTTTTTTCAATCAAACATTTAACAAATAGCACATTTTACATATAGCACATACAAACATTTTATTTTTGTCATAATTAAATGATAACCTGAAATATGATAAAACATACATTTTTTTCAATCAAACATTTAACAAATAGCACATTTTACATATAGCACATACAAACATTTTATTTTTGTCATAATTAAATGATAACCTGAAATATGATAAAACATACATACAAACACATTTTTTTCTTCAAACATTTAACAAATAGCACATTTTACATAAAACACATACATATATACATATTTTACTCATCTTCGCCGTGGTCTTCCACTCTGGGGATAGGACCATGGCCTATGAGATTGCTACACTCTCTGAGTAACTTCGACGTTGTAAACCCGTCTTCTTCTTCGTATTGATCCCACAGATCGAACAGACGTCCATGTACTTTTGCGTATTTCTTGCGTTGGTTTCTTGTCACCAGATTTTCGGATACCAGTCTTACAGTTATGGAGACATCTTGTGCCTCGGATCTCAGAAGTGGGACTAAAACGTAGAACGGGAGGCTGCTGCCGTTCGCTCTTGAGTTGAGGCCTCTATGCCAACCTGTAAAGATAAAAGTGAACTATTAAATATATATATATAATTAAAATGTTGCGCAATTTTTTTTATTTAATTTATCAGTTAAAGAACAGAACATATTTAATTTGACTTATACAAAGTACATTCATCTCGTCATACAAAACATATTTACACAAAGTTAAATTTAGGGATACATACCTTCAACGTCATTGTTCGTTCTCACGGTCTCCCGGAACACGGACCAATGTTCCGGTTGCCAGATGTGGCCCTCCACCCATGTATTTCTTACGTACTGGACTAGGTGGAGGACTAGCTTGTTCGTTGCCCCCCTGGTCAGCGAGTTCGGTTAGATTGTCGAATGCACCCCTCACGTGCTCTGCGGGCAGGAATGGAAGCGCTAATACTTTTCTGATGAAGGCGTATGTTGACCCCCCTTCTGTGTAGGTAGTACTAAGACCCAGACGCACTACCATGCGATAAATACGCTGGGTCCAGTGGAACACGCAACGTTGTAATTACGATGAACTCCTTTAACCAAATTAAGATCCCCAAATAGTACAAATTGGTTATTATATACACAGCCAAAGAGTTATCAAAATAGAAATATAAAACAGAAAGAAAAACACATTTACACAATTACACTGGAATGTAAATAGATAACAGCAACATGTAGTTAAATCATAGACGTATTTTAATTCATAAATATAAATAACATAATACACTTTTAACAGTTTAACAAGTAATACATTAATATCATTAAAAAAATATATACATAATACACTTTTAAACAGTTTAACAAACACTTTATTAATATTAATAAAATTTCACTATATAATCTATATGTGGTACGCTTCGTCCTATAAAGTGGTACGCTTCGTCCTGGTACGGTTAGGCAGTGGTACGCTTCGTCCGACATTCTTATAGATCAATCCAAAGAAAACACCGCTAATTAGGTCAATTTACGAAAGGGCAGTAATTCACTTAAACTATTTGAATAACAGGGACGCATTCGATTCTGCATACATGTAACTTTACATTAATTCTCAGTTTAATTACTGTCATTACAGAGATGTCAAACAGAGACGTATTGCTTACTTAATATGACACTTTTTTTCTTTAAATGTTGTCTGTTCTGAAAACATGTGATAAGTAAAATAATCGAAGTAAGCAAATTCGACCAAAACTAAATAAGTTTTATGAAAAGAGCTGAAAGATCTGTTTCACTATTGGAGGATTGACTTTAATGAATAAGAAAATGAGGGTATCACTAAACAGAGTCTGGTAGAGTCTGGTCGTCAAATATCCCATTATATCACTGTTTTGTTGTGTTTTTGTATTGAAATGAATAAAATAAAGTGCTATTGTATCATATAAATAAAAAAATAAATGGTATTTGCCTATTTTAGTTCATTTTCGAGTGAATATAGAAATATTATATGCGTGAACACGGACACTGGTAGAGTCTGGTCATTATTAAGCAATACATACAAAGTTTTATACGATTTTTAAGTTATAAAAAGTTTAATTTGATTTATATGTGTAATATTATATATTTATTTATTATATTATTTCAGCTGATAATCGGGAAAATAGTGGAAGATTGAGGATTTTTAACGATAACATTGTGTTTCGTAAATCAAAATGGCTGACGTGAAAATTCTGTTTATAATGCGGCCCTATCGTACATCCTGTACGAGTAATACACTAAATTCTCTCTCTATTATGGGCCAACTAATTGATTAGGTGTGATCAACAGATTAGTGTTATAATTATATTTTAACAATGCCAAGATTTCAAATGTATGAAAACTACTAGATTCGAATAATTTTATGTCGTTATATGTCATTAACGTTAATTAAACCAAATACTTAGAGAGCTATATACTTACTTAAAAGTACAATGTAATTCATATGAAATTAAAGACTACATTCCGCAAAAAATACAATCAAACCAGGGACACTATATTAAAGTGTAGTTTAATTTTTACTGACTTGAAGGAGAAATGCAAATTAGTTCCAGAAATAACGAACTTCAGCTTACTGCCACAGTCTAAGTTTATTAGGTATGTGCAGGTGTATGACAATGACTATCCAGTAGTGAAATCTTGCCTGACCATTACAGAGACACTAGCTATATCCATCAAAGTACACAATAAAGACCTACCACAATCTCATGAGATTTGGAGGTATGTTCCGAGTATGTGGTTTGAGTATAGATAAAATCATGAAAATACTAGAAATAATGAGCCAGTTTGATGTTTGTGCAGGTAATTGTGATGACAAAATATGTCATTTTTTAACCGGGATACACTTTTCATGGTATTACTAATGTATGGGGAAATCATTTTAACAAACTCTAAAACTAAAAACAAGAAATTTGGACGAACATTAAAAAAGTTTTATGAAAAGAGCTGAAAGGCCTGTTACAATCTCGGTAGAATAAAACATCGTAACACTTCTGAAACCACTGGCAAAATACATTCCTTGACAAATGATTTCTGAAATGACTCGATTTCAGAAATTACTCGATTTCTGAATATATTTTAACATTTTACAATAGTTAATATACTTTCTATACAATAACAAATGGTAAAACCTTACGTAATTGCATCGGTATTCGTCAATTATTGTTGATTTATAGCATATTTCTGGCTAGAATTTCGCTAGTTACGAAAAGAAAGCTTCGCTAGTTACGAAAGAAGGTTTTTCCACTTCTGGATTTGTTTACAAAATGTGCGCACCTGCCGAATCTCGTCCACTGGGAGATAACGCGTGACCTTTATTCTTTCCCCTACGTCATGTAGCATATCTGTGTTATTTTAGGTCTCTGTATTCACCAACGCATTTTAAAACCGTCTCAATTTAGTCCAGTTTGTAAATGCCGTAAGCGGCCGCGCACCGACTCTGGTTCCCCGAATTTTTTACAGGCGCGCGTAAAAACGAGATCCATTAAAAAGTATCGTCTGTTTCAAAATGGAGTCCTCAAGATATAAGTCGAGGTGGAGCCAAGCGGAGGAGCTGGCATTGGATCCAAGCAGTGATTGACCGTGAGGAATCACTGTTTGGATCAATGTCAGGAAGTGGCGCAGTGAAGACTTCCGTATGTAAGAGGAAGTCGTGGGAGGAAGTGGCAAGCGTGCTCAATAGGTCAGTGAAACTCTCTCTCTCTCTCTCTCTCTCTCTCTTCTCTCTCTCTCTCATCTCCTCTCTCTTCTCCCTCCTCCACTCCTCTCTCTCTCTCTCCTCTCCTCTTCTCCTCTCTCTCGCCTACTCTCTCTCTCTCTCTCTCCTCTCTCCTCCCTCCTCTCTCTCCCTCTCTCTCTCTCTCCTCTCTCTCTCTCTCTCCTCTCTCTCGCCTCCTCCTCTCTTCTCTCTACTCTCTCTCTCTTCTCTCTCTCTCTCTCTCTCTCATCTCTCATGTATTGTGACATTTGTTTGACTGTAAAATTATGCATGTCAACCATGAATGAAAGGCAAAAACAATACTAGTGTGGAATCGAATGGGGATGCATACACATTTCACCACGGTTGTTGTTCTGTGTTTGTTTACCAACCAATACGATTATGCTACGTCACCATACGTACATGTATGTGTAGACTTGATTCCTAGGCAATATTAGTAAAAGGCCTTTCAAAATGAATTTTACGTAACTGTCTTACACCTTTTTTTTAGGAAACATGTTTCCTTCCTGTTTCAATGTATTTTGGCGATTTTTTTTTCAATTATTAAAGGGAAGTAATTATAAAAATAGAAACTTAAAGAGCAAATTTGCAGTACTTTCATTTAAGTACTTTTTAATAAACATAATTCTTGATAAATTACATTAAATTAGGTAGAGAAGAATACAATGTAGGAAAAGACAAGTTGTCCATTAATTAGCAATATTTTCTTTTACAACAAAGAATACCCTTAACAGATTTAAATAAGACTTAATATTGTATAAGTAGCACAAGTGGCACTTATTTATTTTTTAGACATTTCTGATATATCACAGTATTTTAAAGAAGACTCGAGAATACTCTGACAGTTGATATTTATATTGATTTGAACCAACAGTTTGTCAATTCTAACTAATGAATGTTATATTTAAAATAATTGTATTCTTCTTTTTTTTCCCAGCCAATTCTTCTCCCAGAAAAGAGAGAGCAAGGAATGTAGGAAGAAATTTGCTAATTTCAAAAGTAAATGTAAGTAGATCTATATTGTATTTGTTTTTTGAATTTATGCATGCTGCACAGGAAGGTCATCAGCTTAACATTTACTCACTTGAAGAAGTTATATGAAAGCGCACCTTTACATCAGACATGGTTTGAACTGCTATGAGCAATACAGGTTTTTAATTGTATTCAATACATTCTCTTTCCCTTATATTCCACAATGTTTTGCTTTAATGTTTTCAAAGATGTGTTCTGATGTGGATATATGATAATATATGTTAATCCAGGTTATTATGGAAAGCCGGCGCGCCATGCGAATTGCGAATTGCGAAATGCATCTTGCTTATTGCGAAATGCTTCTTGCTGAATGCGAAATGCTTCTTGCTTAATGCGAAATGCTTCTTGCTTAATACGAAATGCTTCTTGCTGAATGCGAAATGCTTCTTGCTGAATGCGAAATGCGAAATGCTTTTTGCTGAATGCGAAATGCTTCTTGCGTAATGCGAAATGCTTCTTGCTGAATGCTTCTTGCTTCTGTACTCGTTCAGGATGTACGATAGGGCCGCATTATAAACAGAAATTTCACGTCAGCCATTTTGATTTACGAAACACAATGTTATCGTTAAAAATCCTCAATCTTCCACTATTTTCCGATTATCAGCTGAAATAAATAATGAAATAAATATATAATATGACACATATAAATCAAATTTAAACTTGTTATAACTTAAAAATCGTATAAAACTGTGTACTTATTGCTTAATAATGACCAGTGTCCGTGTTCACCGCATATAATATTTCTATATTCACTCGAAAATGAACTAAAATAGGCAAATACCTTTTTTATTTTTGTTTATATGATACAATAACACTTTATTTTATTCATTTCAATACAAAAGCACAACATAAACAGTTAATATAGTGGGGTATTTGACGACAAGACTCTACCAGACTCTGTTTAGTGATACCCTCGAGTGTCGAGTAAGAATGGTCGAGTGTCGAGTAAGAATGGTCGAGTGTCGAGTAAGAATGGTCGAGTGTCGAGTTAGAATGGTCAAGTGTCGAGTAAGAAAAGTCGAGTGTCGAGTAAGAATGGTCGAGTGTCGAGTAAGAAATGTCGAGTGTCGAGTAAGAATGGTCGAGTGTCGAGTAAGAATAATAATAATAATGATAATAATAATAATAATAATATCTTTATTGTTTAAGGTAACATCATACAGACACTTTAACAATGGCTATACATATCTTATTTTCATATGGCCTTCAATAATATAACCAACACACAAACATTACATTAACAACATGCCAAATTGCAATGAAAAATTATGGCATGAAGTCCAAATATAATTAATTTTCAATCATGTGAAGACAGACACTCCAACTACTCCAAACACAATTCTTAACATAATATCGGCAAGTAATCAAGATAGTGTTAGTATGGAACTTTTTCCAGAAGGTATTTCTTATAATTTTGTTTGAATGATACAATAGACGTTGAGAGCTTTATATGTGATGGAATGCTATTCCAGACTTTAAAACCAAAATATCTAAATGAATTTAACATGTAACTTTGTTCTAGGTTTGTAGGTCAATGCTAAATTGTTATTGGATTGTGAGCGTAGTGTGATATTTATTTTCCGAAAATATTAAAATGTCATTCATGTATATTGGTGCGAAATTGTGAACGATCTTGTAAATCTGCAAGGCGGTGTGATAGCGACAACCTATCGTCAAAAGACAGCCAATGTAAGTCATGGAAAAGATCCGTTTTGGTAGACCCGCGAGATTTGCAAGTATTATTCTTGCGGCCCTTCTCTGAATTGAAGATATCTATTTCTGTATGTATTAGCTCCAAGTCTCCAGACTACACCATCCATAATCAAACACTGGGAGTATATAGATATAGGAGTATAATATAGTAATTTCATTTTCTCATTAAGGTAGTATATAGTATTTTCAATAGCGCTATTTTAGTGTTTAATTTTCTGCATACAGAATCAATTTGTGCATGCCAATTTAAAGTAAGAATGGTCGAGTGTCGGTAAGAAAGGTCGAGTGTCGAAATCAGCTTTGAAAACAGATCATAAGCATCTTTGAATGAGTTTGGTAATCCCCAAGCATTCTGAAGCATATAAGTCAAAAAATCTTTCCATATCGTCCGTCTTGTATTTCTCATGGATTCCTTGTTTTACAAGCATTCATTTGGTGGCCCCCTGAACTCGAAATAGAAATTGTCCACAGCATTCTACAGAAAACATATCAAAAGGCATAAACAAAAAGCAAAAAGCATTTCGCAAAAAGCATTTCGCATTCAGCAAGAAGCATTTCGCATGTCGCACTAAGCTGGTGACCACATATTAGTGGCACTAAGCAAGACGCATTTCGCATTCAGCAAGAAGCATTTCGCAAGAAGCAAGAAGCAAGAAGCATTCAGCATTTCGCATTTCGCACCAAGCAAGAAGCATTTTCGCATTTAGCAAGAAGCATTTCTCAAGAAGCAAGAAGCATTTCGCAAGAAGCAAGAAAGCATTTCGCATTTAGCAAGAAGCATTTCTCAAGAAGCAAGAAGCATTTCGCATGAGTAAGAAGCATTTCGCAAGAAGCAAGAAGCATTTCACAAAAAGCATAGTGCATTTCGCAATTCGCAAAAAGCATGGCGCGCCGGCTTTCATAGGTTATCGCTTCGTAGCACCTCATGCGGACGCCTAAAGTATAAAAATAGAACCTAGACGTTGGGGACGTTTTAGTAAGCTCATGTATATTAATTAAGCACGTGCTCTTTACTACGCCTACTTCTTCAGATAGGCGTGTCCTATGAAAATAATGATGGAGAACCAATATAAATGGTACCTACGAACGATTTGTTTTGAACCACTTAATGAGATAGAGGGGAAAACAATAAAGAATACATCAGCTCTAAGTTTTGTTCTGGAATCAGTAATTATTATATCGTATAACATTGTAACGGGTTTTTTGCTTTACTTTTCCCCCTCATTCTATCGCTTTTTTTTTATATAAAAAGTTTGTTTTCTATGTGCCGTGTTTCACCGAAGTATTAATTTAAACTTATGTGGTGTATTACAATTCAACGTTACCAAAGACTTAATAACACTCTCTTTATACCACTTTCTCTCTCTCTCACACTCTCTCTCTCGCTCTCTCTCTCTCCTCTC